>VWZN01018308.1:100704-139597 GCA_013396955.1 Regulus satrapa
GCTGGCCCGGCCCGGGTGCGCCCGAGCTGTTACCTCAGTCTTCGCCGGAAAGAAGGAGAGCTTCTTTTCCGGGTTCTCGATTTTTAAAGTGTGTATACACAGAGGCGTATACTTTTCTGATTGGTCAATTACTTCTGTGGGCTAGGTTCTAACTGAGACCAGCACAACATGTGTGAAAGAAACAAAAGATGAAACATTCCCATCTGCCATTAACCTTGGAGGAGCTGGCCAGCGTGGCCACAGAACCAACGCTCCAGGAACAATGCAAGTTTTCCCTCTGCTTCTTTTGAAGACATGGCAAAGGCCTCCATGGTGCACTGTATACAGCATAATTTATGGATTTGGGAAAAGTCTTTGCAAAAGTTCTTCTTCACAGACCTCTGCTTAAACTAAAAGCTGCAGCTAGTCAAGGGAGGATATAAGAGTGGATACAGAGGATAAAGACAGCTAAAAAAAGTTTGGAACAAGCTTGTCAGAAAGGCTCTTCTAAATTGGAGAAAAGTATTAAGTAGGGTTCCCAAAGGGGCAGTCCTTGAACATAGTATCTAATGTATATACATGACTGATGGGGAGAGTGAACTAGCTAGTTGCTTATTAAACTACATTTGGAGCTGCAGAAGATGTGGAAAAAATAATAAAGCAGACTTGAAAGAATTCCAGACTTGAGTATGAGCCCTAGTGTATTAAAGGAGCTTTAATACAGACAGTTACATACCACAATAGAGCAAACAGGAAAAGTGCTCCTAACAAAAACAACCATTTAAACTGTAAGAGAATAAAGCTCAAGGGCTGTAACTCCTGTAAGAAAAGTGCAAAGAACAAACAGCATGTCCTTACAACTACTGTTTCCCATTTAATTAATTGATTCACTCAAGTAGCACCAGATTTTTGTTGTATTTACTTGGCCCACAGATTATTCCGAGTCTTTTTCCTGAAAATATTTCAAAATACTGGAGAACTTATTTCTGAGGCAATTCTAACTAATTTTTCGCAACAGTAAGAGAAACTGGGGCAATTCTGTGGTAAAAATTGTCTCATATATTCCATTTATACATCTGTAGGAATGAAGCTATGTGGAAAAAAGTTAAAATTTGGGCTATCAGAACCAAAGTAAAAGAAAAATATGGGTTTACTTTCCAGGTATGTGTGTTTCTCAGTGAAGTTAATAGTATGCCTATGCTCTCTGGCATTGTCCTGATGTACATCCACAATGTTCTGGAAATCACAAATGCTGTGCTATTGCTGGCAGGGATCCCCTTTTCCCTCTACTGCCCTGATGTGCTGTATCTCCACTTCCCCTGTCCATGAATATAGTGTATATGTGTTACTAACTGCTGTCTGTCTAGTTGTAGGTCTCTGTCCAAACAGTTTTAAGGGTAAGTTATTTATAACTTAGCACCAGAATTGCAGGAGGCACAGATGTGTGCCTGGGCTGTCCAGGGTCCCCTGTCACAGCAGGACCACCTGGACTCTCTCCAGGGGCTCTGGCAGCATTCACCAGCTCTCTCTTTTCCACATGCAGCTGCACCCCTCCTTCTCCTGTAGGTGTATGGGTAATGTCCAGACCATGCTCAGGGACAACAGGAACAGCCAGGCTTTGGGCAGGGAGTGCACATCATCTCCAAATCTCTTCCTCATCTCCCCTGATTGAAAGACAACAGGGCAATTAGAAACATCCTGCTGCCTCAATCTGACAGAACCTTGCAATCCTTTATTGCTGGCATGAAAGGATCTGTAAATCCAAGGTCCTTGTCCTTTTCCTTCCAGCTGAATTCTGTGAGTTACATGCCCATCTTGCAGTATTTCATTTTTACACAACCCCGAGGAGCATTGTAGAGTCATGTACCCAGAGTCTTGCACAGAACTACAGCACTACAGTGCTGCTGGCCAGGTGATGCTCCAAAGAAATCAGTGCAGTGAGGCAAAGCATTTTATTGCTGTTGGTAGTGTAGTTATATTTTATTGTCTTGGCTGTCACCTTGGACAGCTTTTCTGGCACTGGCTGATGTGGGTTAATCATGGTTACTGGGGCAGAGACGGGGCTACGTATAAATTACTGCTGTCAGCTTGGAGAAGGAAAAAAATCAATAGGAACTTCTGATAATTTTATTTTTGGTTTGGAAATGGACTGGCAAGAGGTTTTGGTGATGGTTTAAAATGCATCTTAGAAAAGTTTTTAATTATGATTAAGATAACAGCTAAATTTAACAAGATACATTTAAATACCAGTTTATTAAGTTTGAATTTGTTGCTGATTAGCGGTTACGCATGATGTGCGTTTTTAATGTTCCTTAATACTGAATAAATGGTTTGGATAATCAGTTGGTATTTAATGTATTAATTTCTATCTCAAAATTTAAAGAAAACTGTGTGGTTCAGAGCTGTGCATTATATCTGCTCCCCCTATTCCAGACCTGATCCTGTGCATTGGGCCACTTAAAAAAACTACAGCAATTGCAAGACAAGGCTTTGGAAGCTCCTTGAAGTAGGGATTTTTGAGGTTTGTTTGGTGGTTTGTTTTCTTTTTGTTTGTGTTTTTTTTGTTTTTTGTGGTTTTGTTGTTGTTGTTTGTTTTTTTGTTGTTTGTTTTTGGTTTGGTTTTTTTTTTTAAGACTGCTATATGACTTGGACATGGCTGGGTTGCAAAGAGAGCTGTGGTTGTTCAGAGATGTGACAGCTTTAACCTTTTGTCCCACCTTGGGCTCTGCTGAACAGGATCCAGCTTAGCCTTAGCTATAGCACATTCATTGCTGTTGCTCAATAAAATGCTTCAAAATAATCATTGAAAGAACAGTCAATAAGAACACATGTGGTGCTTTCAAGAAATCTAATTTTAATTTAAAAGTGAGAAGATTTACCAAATGTCTGGTTTGTTTTCTGTATTTTTAGAATTTACTTTTCTTTAATGGAATGCTTTGGCATACTCTTGCTAGGAGCATGCAAGGTAATGTTTTCAATAATTAGTGCTTAACACACCGCTTCTTCACAAGCTGTTGTTAGCTGTATTACTTTCATGAGGGTCCAGAGCTTTTTGGAAACAAGCTTTGTCTGTGCACAGGGTTTCCAGAGAGCATTTGTTGTCATTCAGCACTGATACCTTAAAATCTGAATACTGGTGCAATTTAGTTTTTCAGTGCACTTAATTAAGTACATTCAGATACCTTTCTCTGAAGTCTCAGTGCCTACAATGCTCATTTTTGGGTTAGGTGGGTGTTTCAGCTCGATGCTGTGCCTCATGCCATAACAGGGATGCAATATGCATTACTGTAAAGACAGGCAGCTGCAGATTTGTATTTGCACAGCCACAGTTATCACAAAAGATGCTTATCAGATGCTTGGAGTGCACAAACTTCAGGGATCGGCCTTGGGATGCCCTGAAGAGCAAGGGAAGCCTCTAGAGCCCCTCCAAGTTCTGCTGCAATTGTAGTCAGAAGTGAACCCTGCCCTGTGACCCCCCAGTCATCTTCACTGGATTTTGTTCCTTCTTACTTTCCACTTCTCATTATTAAGGTTTCATCTAAGCTTTTTGTAGTCCATCAAATAAAACTGAGTATTCAAGCATCTAGATTTAATCCTCTGAGTAATAAAATAATGAAAAAAAAAAACCCCACATATGAAAAAAAGAAGTAAAATCTAATAAATATATTACCTTATACTATTTTGACCATCAAGAGTTATCATATTGTGTTCTTGACTAAGGGACTTTGCTTTGGTTAGGAAGTGCCTGAAAGCTTATCTATTTTTTTTTCCCTGGAAAAAAAACAAAAGGTCCATAAGTCCCTATAAAATTACATGAGAATTTATTTACATGAGAACTGGAACTATAGTTTCATTGTGAGTAGTAAATCTTTTATGGAAGTGTAAGTCATAGGGCTAATGTAGCCTTTATCAAGGAGCTAGCCAAATCTGGGGTTTGGCTTGTGTGATGAGTTTTGGTGTTTTGTTTGCATTTTTAAACTGTTCCTTAAAAAGACCCCACAACAACAATAAAAACTCCTTAAGATTTATTCTTTGATTTTGAATTGGGAGGATAGCTTTAATCTTTGGTCCTTGCTCTGTTACTTGGGTTTTTTTTTTTTTCATTGAGCTGCTTTTTAAATCAGTGGTATATAATATTATTGATGTCTGCTTTGGAGAGAAGCTTAACATGGACCTTTTTGGCATGTCATTTAATGAAGAATCCAAGATGAATGATTGTGTTAGGGACTGAGACTCCCACAAATGAAACTGAAATGCCCTTTGATGTATTGCCACCAGTGCATGGCATGGTGCTGTCCTTGAACTGCAGTGAAAGGAGTCAAAAATAAGCCTTGGAGGCAAAACTCAAACTCTGGTTTAAGCTGGAAAGCTCTATAATTGCCATGTAATGTAATCTATATTTGGACAAAATCTTTTGCTCTCTCTTGGGCAGACTGCCCAGAGCAGAGCTATCTCTCCAAAAGAACAGCAGGTGGTATTTGGGGTATTGCCTTTCTCTTTTCCTATTGATCTTCTGTACGCAGTATGTCATTCTCAAGAACACAAATCCAAAACTTTCATATAAAAACTCAAACTTCCTTTGAGTCTTTATAAGCTCTTCAATAGCTGGTGCTGAAAATCCATATATTTCAGATTTGCAAAGTTTTTGATTCTTTCTTTTAAGCTATACAAATAGTTAAAATTTAATATTTTCAGGATCACTGAAACTTCAGCTCACAGAAATATGCTCTACAGTCTTTATTTTAGGGAGATCATCTAAGCTAATTCAGGCTTTGAGATGCATGGATTTTGCAGATTTCACTTTAGGGCATCTTGGAAGTGGGAAAATTATTGTAACTCTTTAGGGAATAATGGAAAAAGAGACCTCAAGGTCCTGCTGCACAAGGAATAAGAAATAGAAAATCAGATTGGGAGAGTTATGCCTCATAACCACTAATAGAAATGTACTTTTCCCCTTTATCTCCTTTGACCAGTATACAGGGACTCTTGCAGTCTACAAACTTTGTGACTTAGTTGCATTTCCGAAGCCAAGTTGCCCTGAATGCAGTGTCCATCTGCCATTTTTTCAATCTTAGGCAAATTCAATTTTATTATAAAATTCTCCTTCTGCTAGGTTTCTCTTATAGTTCTAGTTAGGAAAATGAGTCAAAATCTGAACCATCACAGAGCTGTAGGAAGGAGGGCTGACAGATTAATTTGGCCTAGACAGGTAGAAAACATCTGTGATCAGTGGTGCAATTGTATTGCAACTCCTGCTGTGTTTTCCTCTTTTTAACCACACTGCCTAAGGTGTTTCCACCAGATAATTAGATTAACATCCCAAATTTTTTTTTTCCATGCCTCTTGAAGAGGAAGCAGCATAGCATCCCACCAGACAGATTGGATTTGATTGCTATTCTTAGATTTTAGAGAGCAGCAAACCACAAGACAAGAAATCCAGGAAGTTTTTTGTAAAATTTAAATTGGGACTCCTGTCCTCTTTCTGAAATTATTTAACCTTCAGCTTATTTTTCTCTGAGAAAATTATCTCTGATGTCAGAATCACTCAAATAATCATTGATGTTGCTTAGTCACAAGACTGAATTTGCTGGTTCATTAAATATATCTTGCATATGTGGTTTTATCTTAGCCTGTGAAGAGAAAAAATACTGCTGCTGAAGGAAAATAGCTTTTTATTTGGTTTGGTTGAGATGTTCTTTAAATAGTGGGATTCTCCCCAAATCTGATAAGAAGCAAAAGCAATTTTTAACTGAATTAGTGGGAATATTTTTGAAGCTGTTGGCCAACAAGATTGGTGCATGTTTCCCAAAGAGAGCACGGGCGGGGGGGGGTCTCGTGTTCAACACTGTTCAGCACAGAGCAAGGAGTGTCTGACTGTGAGGCAGCACAATTAGATCAGTTGATTTCATCTATGAAATATTATTCATTTGCTTGTTCATTACTGTGGGTAAGGATTTCTAATATACAGAGATATATACAAAACTTTAAGAAGCTTTTGGACATTCAACAGGAAAGAGGTTTGAAGAAGAGGGGGCTTTGCAGCAAGGGCAGAATAAAAAGCCAGGAATTTAACTGATTTCTGTACTTTTGTCTGAATCTTGCTCTTATTTGAAAGAGAGATAAAGAAAAAATGGTCGTTGCTGCTGTTAGACTGGCAAGCTGAAAGAAATTAGCTCTTATTTCACACATTTGCTGTTGTGTAGGGAGACAGACTCACGCCTATAGTCTCTGTGAAATAGATTTGCAAAGACAGTCTTGGTAAAAATCTAGGCTTTCTGCATATCATAAAACTGTATTATCTCTCCTTCGACTCTCTCCTAACATCATTTCTCCCAGGAATAGCCCTGAAAACATTTCTTCTTTGCAGTTGTATGTGTTAGGTACAAATATTGCTTTTCCTTTCTCCAGACTGTAGTGAAATTTAAGCTGAGATTCATAATGTCTGGGGAAACTTGGTGTCCTCAGATGTCTCAATACCTGGAACAGAGAGAAGGGAAGAGTTTGGTGAAAGACTGTTAAATTTAAATTTCTTTTATTTCTTACAATGAAGTAATGGAACTCTAACATAAAATATTTTTTAAGAGGCAGTAAACATTGTGCTCTTATATATTCTTTTTTATTCATCTACTTAGTGATCACATCCACCTATATTTTGTATCTCATAGAACAGTGTTCTGCTGATTTTTCCATGATTATGGCTAGATTAGTTGTGAAGATTCAGATCATGATTCTTAGCCAGATCAAAGAGTCCTCTCTTCCTTTAGAACTCAAAATAGGGTTTTCCTCTCGCTGAAGAGCCCACTCGACCATCGCTGCAATCACATGACTAAATAAAATCTAACACTGCCATCTAGTGTCCGCGGACCGGGATATTACACGTTTTGGCCTTTGAGTATTACTTGTAACTGTGCAGTTCTCAAGTGAGAGAAACATTGGGGTTTTTTTCCCCCAAAACTTTCCTTCTAGTCTTTTTTTTTCCCCTCTAAGAAATAACTTCCTATCTAATGTCATAATAACATTAATCTTTTATGATGATAGTCTTACATTTATCTTTTATAATGATGCTAAGAACCTCAGCTCTTGCACGGTTTCTGAAGGATTGTGTTCAGTATTGGAGCCAGCTGGAGTAGGAAGTACAGAAATAAAACTTCTGTCTGTGCTCTTCCTCTCACTGTTCTGCTGGAAGCTGTTTGAAGAGTTGACACAAATTAGCTTCTCACACAGAGTCTGATTCACCTGGGGGAAAAAAAAATTCCCTCAGAGAAGGAATCTATGCAGTTCTCTGACACAAATTGTCAAAATTACCTTAATGAAATAAGGAGAAATGAAGATTATTCAAGCAGGTATTTTTATATCTCTGAGTATTTCTTTAGAAATAACGTGCATAGGATACATTTGGATACAAAGGAATATCATGTCTTACGGGGAAAGCCCAGTTTTTAGTAGTGTCCCCAACAGCATGCAGCAGGAGCCACTGTTGATGGCTTCGAGCACCGAGGGTGGCAGCGTGAGCAGGCTGAGTGTGCTCCCCTTCCTGCTTTAGGTGCTTGTAACATAACTTAAACATATAAAATGAATGCTAGAAGTACCTCTTCAAGAGACACATTGATTTTAGATCTATTCACCTCTTAAGTAAAATGAACTGCTACACTGAAAGCTTCTCTCAGAATTGCAGCCTGAAAGCCCAAGCAGACTGTCAGGCTGCGTGTTTATTTACTGCTCCATTGCACCCCCAGGATTGATTCTTTCTCACATTCCACTATTGATTTTTCTGTTCTGTCTTTCTTCAACTGCAAATATGAAGAAGTTCCTTGTGAGCCAAGTTGCCTCAACCACTGTTTGACGAGCCCTTTCTTTAGGGTCTCTCTCCCCAGGCTCAGCCTGCCTCCAGCTGGGAGCACCAGCACAGCCCCAGCCATGGCAATGGTGGAGATCAGGGCATAGGGTTCCAGAGGAGCTGCACAACACCCACAGCCACGATCTGTGATGTGGCGAGATGTAATCACAGGTTGTTGTAATAATTTTATTCCTGGAGCTTTATAGGGAAACATATTTTGCTGGTATTTTAGAATATTTCTTATTACTGCTCTTTTCACAAGTGAAGATCAACAGATGTCCACAAAACCTTCTGGGATCCCCTCTTTGCAGTCAAGTGGCTGTTCTTTGTGTCCAATATGGTCTCAACATTTGAAATTCAGTGTAAAAATTTAAAACTGACTGGGAGATGAGGAATTAAGTCAGGTAGGGTTGTTAATATGCTTTTAGAGCACTGCATTACTTTGGTTAAGACAAAATTTACTTCTCTACGGTTTTGCAAGCACTTATAGATTTCTCTAATAAATCTTTTATGTTGATTGCCTTGATTATTTACTGCTCATGTGTTTTTGTTTCTAGTTTGTACTCCTGTCTAATGAGATTATACAAGATCTAAAAAGATATTCAATTTTGCTACATTTTACTGAAAGCTTTCCTTACATGCGTGATGGAAAGGTTTCTTTTATTGGTTTGGTTTATTGGTTGGTTTTTTGTTCTTTTTTTGCCCCATTGAGTGTTTCTCTTTGTCCTGGTCAATGTAAAATAATGGAACTTCTTTTAATCAAGTATAATTTTTTTAAGTTTTCATTGCTGCAATATTTAATATTGAAACTAAATTGACATATGAGGGTTGGTTAATTGCAGTGTGTACATACTGCAGGAATATAGACAAATGAGTTTTGCAGATCTTCTATCCAAGGAAGTTGTTTACTTAATATAAAAGGTAAATGTTGCATCTAACTGAATTGGAAGCAGCTTCTTTCTGTTGATATAGAATGAAGCCAATGAGAGAATATTCTTTACATTAGCAATATTCTGTCCTTCCTCTGAGCTAGAATTTACTTCACATCCCCGTGCCTTATGAAGGGTTATTTTTTTCTCATTCCAACTGCAGGTATTAGCACAAGGAAGGTGAATTTATTCCTCCAGAAGTACAGATCTTCCATTCTCAATGTCAGGCAAGTTGGTAAATCACTGTAAGCCGTGGGCTTGTGCTGTGAGCTCAGGTACAGTTGATCATAGACGTGACTGCCATAGTTTATCGAGACACAAAGACACCCTGGGACACACAGGCTCAGACTTCAGGTGGGAAAAGGGCACATGTAAAATGGTGAAACCAGCCAGTGAGAATTTGCTCTCAGAGGTGAGAGGAGACATGTGGAAATGGGAAAACTTCCCTTGGGTTCTCTTGCCTACTCCCGTGGAGCTGCCTGGCTCAGAGCCTGCCCCAGCCCCCACAGCTGAAAGGGAGTGGAACTCCAGAGGAGCTCAATTCCACGGAGACCAAGGAAACGCCTGACCAGCCCTGCACGTACTCTGCCAGGCTCTTAGCAACGCAAAATCATTAAAATAGTTCTCTAAGGCCAGGGGGATGATTTCTGTGATGGGTATCCCTACTGTAAACTACAAGGGATGCTTTCAGGAGCTCTGTTGGGTAAGTGCTGTACCTGGTTCAAGTTCAGTCCTTCGTATTTCGGCGCACTCAAAGTCACCATAAATAGCACCTGAATTAGCCCTTTGTCCCTTGAAACAGTTACAGATTCTCCTCCACACACACACACACACCCCCACACAAAATAGAGTTGCAAATCATTGTGAATAATATCAGACAATCAAAAGCTAATATCGAAATGTATGCAGAGATAAAGCAGATATTGTGTTCTGCAGGTTTAATGAAAAATATCTGTTGCTTTTGTAGTCATGCTTTCATTTGATCTGTTTCTCAGGCTTTTTGTGATAAAAAATCTGAGCAGATTGATTCATAAAAAATTACTAAAATTAGTATTCTCTGGCCATTTTCTTTTATAAATATCTATTGAAAGGTAGAGCTCATTTCCATTTAAAATATGTTTTTTAAAAAATGAATTATATTGGAATTACTTTTGTACTGCTTGTCTTCAAGAGTTTGGGATTGCCTATTGTACAACCCAGTTTTGTTTTTTTTTTTGCTTGTGATACTTCCTGTCTCTCAAACAAGCTTTCAATATGAGCATGAAATGAAGAGAATATTGTTTCCCTTTTTCTGAAATGGAAAAGAACTACCCAAAAACTATTTTGACATAGGTACAGACATTCAAAATTAGTAACTATCTAGGAAGCAAATATGAGTGTCATTTGAGGAATGAGCAGCTTCTGTGCACTTGGCTATCTCTTAAAGAAAAGTCAGCTAAATATTTTTAATTTTTGACACTCATTAATCTGTGCAGTCATGTTAAAATTATCATAGCTTTTTTAGGAACTGTTTTAGGAACTTTCACTAGAGAAAAGAAAAATAAATATAGGTCAACGCTGTATATTATTAACACTGAATAGCATTCCAGCACAGTAAAATTGTATCAGCTAACTGTTTCTGGAGGTGAAAAAAAGGTCTGCAAATATGCAAAATCTCAACCTTTTCACTAAAGTCTCAAGTACACTATTTTCACTGATGAGGCTGTTAATAATAACATCTAAACAAATTTTTCTGATAGCTGTACTTGCAGAAGTCAGCCATGGTATTTATTTAGTAGTCACTAGTCTCTCTTCTCACTGAACTTACAGTTAGGACATTTGCAGCTGTAACAGCTTAATTGCAAATATTTCCACATAGCACATTACACGTGTAATCAAGTTCGTGCTTAAGAAAATCCCACTCTCCTTACAGTAGTTTGAGTATTTTTATTTTGAAGATGGTAGTAGTTTTGACTTCTTTTTGGATTACTTTTATTTCTCTATTAAGTGAAAAGTAGAATACCTCTCTAGGTTGCTCACAAAGCCTTCTAATTTTTATTTGTAGACTTGTGTTAGAAATAACACTACAGCCTTTATATAAATATATTCTTCATAACAGCCCTCATGTTCAACTGTGTTACTACAATTACCACAGCCCCGGGGCACTGTGAGAGTTTGCAAATTCCCAATAATAACAATTGATCATTTGGGAGAACTTATTTTCTGCTTCAAAGTTCAGAGGTTGTGGTAGTTGGCTTAAATTCCAAGCTAAGCTGCTTTCATTTTCATCTGTGTTCCATGTTACTGTCCCTATCTGGTCCTTGATATGGTCTCCATCTGGCTGCCTGCTAAGCATTTGCTTTCCTGAGAAGGCTTCATCTCTTCCTTTCCAGAGTTCAGAAAGGCTTGTTTTTCTTTACCAGACTGGTTCATGTGTTTGTTTCTCCAGGATTCTTTTAAAGCTTGAGACCATGGGTCAGAAATTAATATACATGAATATAGTAGATACTGTATATTTCTATTTAACTTGATCACTTCAACCTCACATTGCTCCTGAGCTGGCAGAAAGTAGTTAGTCTGAATCACTTCCATAAGGGGGAGATGTATCCAAGTTGTGTTAAAAATTACTCTGGGTGTATCTTACAGTAGTTTTGATCTTTGCAGTGCTGTGTTAGATACTGAGGTTATAAAAGAACTTACCTTTTCAGGGAAGAAAAGGTTGAAGGGCTCAGACAGCAATAAATTCTGGTCAAGACACCAGCCTGTGTCTTGGCTCACTGAGGCTGGAGGTCCTGCTCCCCGTTCAGAGCAGCTGAGCTACTTAATGAGGTGACCAAGCTGATGGAGGATGAAAGACTTAGATGAGGATGACACTTGCATGTGGAAAGAGGAGGGAAAGACATACAAAGTGTTCACTTTACCACAATTAAACTGTAAGGTAAGACAATAAATAAAAAAACATCAGGGAAATAACTTGCATTGAAATTCATGTATTTCAATGATGGTTGTTTTCCATCTGGTTTTTTTCCCCCCATCCATCCACTGGATTTCATCATCTTGGCCTTTCAGAGCTATTCCTTGGTTGTTTTTCCTCAAGCTAGACCACTGTACATAATATTATCATTTATTATTGCTCAAAGCCTTCTTTTAAGCTTCCCTGCTGCCCAGACCCACTGATATGACCTGTTAAGTACTGTGTGCTTGGTCATTGATGGGTCACAATCATTCAAATGCCATTTAAAAGGCTATGACTAGTTTAAACGGAAAGCAATGATGCAAGGATGCTTGATGTGCAAATAACAATAGGAATCACTTAGCTGGTTTAGTTACTGTAAGACATGAAGGTAGAAACTCTCTAGGAGCTCTCTATGTTACTCTAACATCTGGCATATCTGAGAAATTATTCCTCTGTTCAGTTGATAATGATCACTTTCCAGGAACAGGAATAAAGATGATCTGTAACTAAGGGTCTGGATTTGAGACTTGAGAGATCTGGACTTCTTAAAATGTTGGACAAATACTTTTCTCACTGTAGCTCTGTAGCCATCTTTCCTCATGCCCTTGTTTCTTTGTTCAATGAAATTATGTATTCCTTCAAGAAAGTGATTTTGCATATTTTGATAAGTTGAGTCTTGGCACAAGAAAGACCTGATGGTTTTAAAGCAGTTTTTTGAGGTCTTACAAAGAAACAGCAGGTGTTGTAATGGCAGCATCAGTCACTGTGTTACTCATCTTGCACTTGTATGGTCATTATTAGACTTTGCAAATCTGTAGCAGAAGTGTCATCTGATCACACAGATAAACTCAAAATCTTCCAGTTAGTAAATATAGAAGGTGCTTGTTGTGACCAATAGAAATGTTTAATTTACTAAGTTCATTTTTTAACTTTTTTATTTTTTACTCATATTACTCAGTGGGTAAATTGAGAATAATCTCAATTAAAACATGAAAGAAAACAAAAAAATGGAAAAAGGAGGCATTGCTGATAATGGCAGGCTGGGATGGTGTTTTGGCATTTTTATCAGAGCTTTTGTCCTTCCCACTACTCTCCTGTCCAAATACAATTATGGTGATGTTATTTGAGGCCAATGAGTTGGGCTGGTTAAATATCTTTTCCCCTGTAATAGCTGGAAGCCACCAGAAATCCTGTAGAGGCTAATTATGAAATTATCTGTCTCTAAGGAAATTTTTTTCCTAACTGCATGAGTTGGCTTATTCCCTGGAGGAATAATGTTTTATATTTCCCGTATAATTATACAATGGAGCTTAGAAAGTGCTGAAACAAATTCCTTTTTTAAAATAAGTGGATATTAGAAAATTATAAAATCCATTTTCAGCTTTAAACACAAAATAACTAATGTGGAAAGCAGACACAAGGTGGGGGGGGAAAAAGTCTTCCAGAGTGTATTCTATTATTTTGAAGGATGGATGTTAATTCAATGTTTTCTCTTTCAGAAAGGGCTCATAGGAGTGGATTTGATACTGACTGGGTAGAATGGGAAAATCAAGTCTGGTGCAGCACAGCCTCTCCCATGCCTAGTCCCAGGCTTTCTGGGTTTAACCCACTGCAGGCCTGTACTAACAGAACAAAAACCATTTTCAGCTGATCTCAGATATAAGAGCATGAAAAAACATCACAGATACATCTAGCTATAAAACTGTATTAATTTTGTAGACAGTGATATAAGTTAATTGAGCATTCCTGTCCCACAGAGACCATACAAAAGCATAACTGGAGCTGAGTCACGACCTTCTGTGGTTCAGAGTCTGTCAGCTTGCATAGCATCCCACACTCTGAGGATGGGCTGAAGCTAATAATTGGTCAATTAATCACCTACTAGAATTGTGCCATGGTAGCACAAGGGGGATGTGTGCAGAAGGGGCACCAGCCAGTGCTGGCTGTGCTTCTGAGAGGCTGTTGGTAACGTGAAAATAGAAAACACCACTCGCTGCTCAGCCCTGGTGAATCCCCAGACAGGTGAGGGCTGTCTTGCCACCACAGTGAGTAGCAAATGTTGAGAGTAAAACTTTCCAAATGGTTTCATGCTCAGTTTGATGCTACTTTTGTAGTTTTTCTCCCCAGCCCCTTCCTGTGTGATAACCCTGGGATTCAGACAGAGCGGAATCAGGGCTGACCACATCAGTTTAGGGAGTTCATCCAGGCCTTGGGCAAGAGCCAGGAGCTAATTTTGTCTCAAAGCCAAGGAAACCTGACTGATGAACAGCAGTACAGGACAGAGGATTCACAAGGTTGGGACAGAGCCAGTCACAGAATTGCCTTGCACAAGCAGGTGGAAATGAAATATTATAGTCTAATACTACAGTCTATTAGTGACCACAGACAGGATATTTATGGTAGGAAGGAGTTATGCAGTGTTTAAAGCAATGGACTGTGTATATAAGAAAATCTGATTTGAAAAATAAAACAATGCCCACTTAGATGTCATAGACACAGCTTAGAACAGTGTTTAACTGTGATGGTAACAACTGAGCTTATAATGAAAAGGGTGAAAGTCTCCTCACTAGGTTTCAGCAAGTTCAGAGCTATCAAAATGTTGCTTTGCTTTGCACAAATGTTAAGTTGGCACACATGAATTATTTAAGTAATTCTTGAAAGCCAAATGTCTGCAAAGGTACTGAGGTTGCATGTAAATTCAGAAACACAAGGATACTGCTGGAGACAGGTACGGTGCAGTAGAGCATAAGAAATGCAAACTGAATTACATAGCATACAAGCAGCATTAAAGAAATGTATTTTAGCTTCCAGTCAGTGAACCCAAACATGTTGTACATTATGCAGACTGCATAGCAATTTGCATAATTATAACCTCCCCTTGAAACAGTAAACATAACTGCAGAATTCAGTAATACCAAAAAAAATCATCATTGATATGAATTGTTTATTTGACTTTTTAATATATCCAGAATCTTTGAAAACACACAGGTTTTAGAATAGGCCAAATAGAGACTTTTACAGTAACAAGTAATCTATATTGGAAAGAAATGGAGCATAAAGTAGAAACTTTCTGTTTTAATATGAAGTAGCAGTCTTGTTGACTTTTGAAGCTGTTTCTGGTAAATTTTTCTTTTACAATTTAGATACATCCTTAAATTCCTCCAAAGAGAAATCCATTAAACCCCAGATTGCCAATATCTGAGGGGGTTCAGAAAGGATTATCTTTATTGCTGTGGATGGCAGACAATATGATTACGTTAGGGGACTCTGCTGTGGCTGGAGAGTGGAGGAGCTGCATTAGCAGAGGAATACTAATATTGATAGTACTTCATGGGAGACTGCAGAAGAATTCTGCCAGGGAAATTCAGGGAAGAAATATAGAAGTTTAAATATGGAAATGAAAGAACTCTCAAGGAGACAAGAAAAAAAAAATAATCCTTTTGTTAACAAAAAGAAGATAGTAATGCATTAGGAACTTTTGTGAGTTTTACGTCTGGTTCATATTTTAAAGAAAGCTTGGTTTGGGGAGCAGTTAGGGAAGGGAAACTTCTTCAGCAGAGAAAATGGTTTTACCCTGAGGAGACCCATCCTGGGGTAATTTATGTCATAGCTTCAAGTAGATTTGTCATGTTTTGTGTAGAGTAAGCCACTAATACAAAGGCTGCAGAGTAACTTCAGCCCCAGTGTTGGCTGCTGAAAACTTAACAGGGAGGCAGCCACAGGAAACAGTGGTGGTGCTGCTC
Organism: Regulus satrapa; assembly: GCA_013396955.1. Taxonomy (NCBI): domain Eukaryota; kingdom Metazoa; phylum Chordata; class Aves; order Passeriformes; family Regulidae; genus Regulus; species Regulus satrapa. The sequence goes on from VWZN01018308.1 coordinate 116,128, forward strand.
AAAGCAGCATTTGAGGTTCCCTGTTGATTTGTGAACTGAAAGATATGAGGGCAAAAATAACACAAAGATGGAGTGCTTGCAGAGTTCTAAAGGGTGAGTGATATGTCAGTAGTGCTGGTGCTTCACTACCCTGGATGTTTCTGTCCTCGGCAATTTCACTGCAGGGCTGTTTGTGTGAACTTTGAGACAAGCAAAGATGTGTTTGCATTTACCTCTGTGAGCACTCTGAGTCATCCTTCACTATTCCTCATGCCAAAGCAGTAATGTCCTTAATTCCAGGCTTTTAAAAAAGCTTTTAGAAATTAAATAATTAAAATAAGCATCAGGAAAACAAACAATTATCAAGCAAACAAAACAAAAATTATAAGCTTCTATGCAAAAGAAATAATTACCCTGGCAGAGAAAACTACTTCTAATTTTTTTCTAGTGAGAATGACTTAACAATAAGTACTGTGTAATCATTCTTTTTTTCTGTTCCTAGGAAAGAGAAAAGCTGCTAGCTCAGGCAGAGCAGGATCCAGTTAATTTTCTGTGTCCTCAGACCAATTAGTCAAGCTGAGGAATCAATCTCTGTCAGAGTCATGTCTGAGTATTGGCTGTGTGAGAGTGGGATGGTTTTAATGTCCAGGAGTAATTTCTTTCAGAAAGGTAAGAACGTTATTGCTGCATTTAGTCCATATGTACAATAATACTGTCATTAAGATATGATTTCTGAAATGTTTTCATTTTTAACACCATTTTTACAAAATAGTTGGAGATTCCATTCTCTGTTATTTTTAATCTGTTTACAATCTTGCCATTAGTGTGACCAGTAATGGCATTTACCTGCAAGTGATCACTAACTGACTAAATCCACAGAGGCACTTTATTTATACAGTAATTTCAGGAGGATTAGGAAGGTGCAGGCTAGAAGGACATACCAATATTTGAATTCTGTTGCATTTCTGAGGCTTAACTTGAACCACCAGCTCAGCTGCTTGTTCTGCCAACCTTTTGTGGATCGAGTACTCTGCAAATCTTACATGGGTTTAAGCTCCCGAGCTATTGAGCACCAGTTAATGCAGACTGTGAAGCTGTAGGGCAGAGGCTACCAAACTTCCTGACCCTGAGGGCCATTTTGTAAATTATTTAATTGTTTCTTATAGCCATATCCTTTTGTAGCTCTCTCCATATTTTACAGATCAAGCCCTTCCACCCCGTTGTCCCTTTGTCCATTGCTGTTCAGAAACAGAGCTAATGTTGGCAGATTGCTGTTATTACATTGTACAGCAGAGACCTCTGGGTTCTGTTGAAGAGTGAAGTTCTAGCTGCATATTTATGGTTTTATGCAATTTTTTTAACTCTTCCCTGTTTCAGAAATGCACCTATGTTTGAATATCATTGTTCTGGGATTGCCTATTCCCCCTCCCTCAGCTTGTGCTGCCCTCAGGCTCAGCAGCCAGCACTCACTCTCCTGCCCTTCCACACCTCTGAGTCAAACATCCTTGAGTTACTCTGCACTTGGGCAGATTTTTCTCCCATGTGGTACGGCAGGCAGAACCCTCCAAGCAAGTGCCCTAATTTGAGGTTATCCAATTCCACATGTTCTCAGTCACTCTGGAAACATGCTTTTAGTAGTTTCTCCATCAACTGTAAAACTGACAATAATCCAGCGCTCTCAGCTGACAAAGGTTAGCAGAGGTAGGTGAGATTTTTCAGGTACTCTGCAGAGGTAAATAAAGAGTACAACCTTTACATTTACACAGTAACTCATGAGCTGTGTTTGTTCTTTGGCTGTGCCACTTTCATTCCTGCCCTGAGCCGTGTGCAGCATCACTCTAAATAAACCAGTCAACACAATGGTTTCTCCCTATTCTTGCTTTTAGTGAGCTCTGTAATTATTTGAGTGATGGAGTGGGCTCAGTTGTTCAGAGGGGCTGCCTCTCTGTCTGCAGGCTGGGCTTGTGCCTGTCTGTACCATCCACAGAAAAATTCTTTGGAAGAGCGGAGAGTCTTTGCTAGGCACCCAGGGTCTCATTTTAAAATAAACTTTATGTAATGTGTAAACCCAAGGAGGCTGTTTTCATTGTTTTAATAGAGTTTTTGGGCCAGGATCAAATAACATAAGAACCAATTAAAGAAATCTGGGAGTTTTCTTTAGCATTCTCCAGGGTGCTGTCAACAAGCATATTTTGCTGCCTGCAGCCTGTCTGTTACCTTTTACCAAAGATATTCTTTTATTTCCCTGCCCATTGTTTTAGTTACTTCATGAATAAAGAGAATTTAATTTGCCTCACTCTTAGAACTACTGCATTTTTAAGTAATTGCAACTGATATGGGACTATCGGAGTTTAGCACATTATAATATGTATTAGCTGCTCCAGCTGGCTCTTGTAAACAACCTCTTTCAGTAATATTTCATTTCTATGCAGCTGGAGCTTTGCCCGAGCATGCAGCACACATATTTTAGCCTAGAATAGTTAAAAGTACATTTGAAAAGCAGAAATTCAGGAAGTTAGTACTTGCATATACTGGGCTGTGTTAATGTTCCTGTCACATTGAAAGAATTTTACAGCCTCTTATTTAAAATTAATTTGTGGATTTGAGTCTTGCAGAGAACTTGTAAATAGTCTGTTCTGGATTGGACAGCAAACCATCGGGATTTACAGAAGATTTTTTTTTAGAGAACAGGGATGTTTCTCCCAAGCCATCCCTACCTATGCTTCATCTCTCTGCCTCTCCTCCTCTTGTGCATGGTGAAGTTCTTCATTAGCACCCTCTGGAAGATAAGGCATTGAGATCCTCAGAAGTGGCCTTTCCACACCAGGTGTGGGTGGGTGTTCTTTTTGATTCCTTTTTTTCTAACTCATTATCTTATGATAAAGATAATGCCAAAAGGCAGGTCTGCAAAGAATTGCATATAAAACCAGCCAGCACAGTGAATAGATAATAATGTAATTTTCTGCTTTGTCTGGGGTTTAACTAGCCAGAGAGAGGTTTGGGGAGCTCTGAGACTTTCTGAGCAGCATGGTCAGTAGGCTGTGAGCCTGTGTGTGTGTGGATGCCTTCAGGCCAAAGCACCCTCTGACTTCAGTCTAGTCAGGTGTTCTTCTACTAGTTATAAAGAAGAGAGTGCCAGGTTTTACAGATATTAAGGTCAAATATCCTGTTAGATACACACATGTCTCCCCTCTTAATTTGTGTATTTGCACTCTGTGTAAGCTTCTATCTAAGCGCCTGGGGACACAAATCACTGCTTTCAAACACCTTTGAAGAACAGCAATAGTACTCATAGCTGGAAACTTGACCTTAAGTAGTTCTTAAAGTACATAAATCATAGAGATGTTCTACATGTTATTGCCATTTTGCAGGATCACAGATTTTATTGTTTGACTTTGTATTAATCATTTGTACTTTGTGTTTCCATGGTGTCTGGTCAGAAACTCGTATTCATTTACAAACATTAATGAAACTGTTCCCTTATTGCTAGGTCGGTTCAGGTTCTGTATGTATCTCAAAATTGCTCCTCCTTGGTGTCTTTTTGAGTGGTATCTTTTTTCTGTTGCTGTGTCAGACCTATGCAGGACAGAAACTGCCAGGTGAAGGTCTTCCCTGCAGGGATCCCTTCTTCATTTGCCCTCTGCACTGCATCTGCTGTGGTTTACTGGCAGCTGGCATGGTCACCATTTTCCCCAAACTTCAGAAAAAGTGCAGGTGATGTGACAGCTCTGTTACTCCCACCAGTGGCGTGATAGTGCCAGGGAATTAAGTTGATCTAGACACAAAACATTCGAATACAAGAAAAGTACTGATACTAAGTACAAAGTGCTGTCGAAGTAAAGCCACCTGGGAAAAGAAGCAAGTTTTTCCTATATCTTTGTGTTATGAGAATCTCAGGAGACACAGGATCTGTAAGAAGAAATTGCATCTTGTGTCTATATGAGGAAAAGCAGTATTGTAGCAGTGGTCTAATCCTGAGCTTTTGTCAGTGTTTATTGCCTGCATGTTGTTGAGAGTAACTAAAGCAGAAGCAAGTAAACCAATTCATTTAATAAAGTATTAAAGATGTCTTTAGTAGTGTAATCTGACTCAGGGGTTTATTGCAGGGCTTGACTTTACTAGAAGACCAGCTTTTACATCTTGAACTTTGTAGGCAATACTGTTTCATGAGCTGATTAGTGGGTTTCTGTACCTCCAAGCTAAAATACCCAACAGCTAAAGTTCTTGTACCATGTGGTTTATTTTCTTTGCTGGTTTAGTTATTTTTATTCAGCAATACAATGCTTAATTCTTTCTATTTCAGCAAATTTTTTTCACTCCTTTTAAGGGAATGGGAGGCTCGAAGTTGCTGTGGTTTGTGTACAAGGGTAACATCTGCCTTTGTTGCCTGGGATGTTCTTCAAGGAATTGTGTGGGTTTCTGAAGGTCCAGTTTGGATACTCAGTGCTGTCCACAGCAACCAATTTGGATGTAATTCAAGCACACAGCTTATTTATCCCTTTGCTGCACACAGTTTTGTGGTTGTTCTTGCCAGGTGAGTGCAAGCAGGTCTTGTTTGCAGGAGTTTTTAGAAGCTGCCCAGCTCAGCCCTGGGCTGCTGCCATGCAGAGCAGCCAGCAGGAAGGTTCAGGGCAGTGCCCCAGAGCAGGGTCCTGGCTGAGCTGAGCGTGAGCTGTGCCATCAGGAGCAGGAGCTGTGTGCCCAGGCACATGTGCTGTGACCAGGGGTGCGGACCTTTGGCAGAGGACTTCAGCAGTGGGCTCAGGGGTGTGACCTTCCAAGCTGCCAGATTTGCCAGTGGCTTTCAATCAGTCCTGAGCAGGGAAATATAAGCAGAGTTTTTAGGAATGCCTGCATACTTTGTGAGTTCGTTTTCCCGTGGAAACAACAGCACAGGCTCGTAGGGGGATGCAGATCTGCTTTTGCTGGCAGGCTCTGCTCCACCTACTCAGCACAAGTGCTGTGTGAGGCAGTGAGGCCAGGCCATTAAATCCCGTGTCTCCAAGGGGCTCATTAGCTTAGGCTCAGTGCTTTTAACCACAGCTACACAGCTTCCTGCTTTGGAGCAGAGTCACATCTTCTGAGCTCAACAGGCAGGCCCAGAGCTCTGCTCCTGTCTGCAGACAAAATAATCAGCAGCCCAAACTCAGAGTCGCACTGGTGTGTGAGGGGGTCATCTTCATGGGGACTCTGATGCTCTACTGACTCCAGAAACTGAGAAAAAGTGAGAGCATACCTTTGAGATTATAGTCTTGTACAAGGAGTATTTAAAACCAAATATAAATTATTGAATGACTGGGCCAGGCTGCCATAATAATCTGATAATTTCACTGCTGCTACCCGTCCAACCTACAAGGCAGTGACTATTTCAGATGTTTTCTTGTATCTCCCAGCATGAAGAGCACTTAAATCACACAGGCTGGTGCTTCTTGGCTTTTTAGTTAGGAAAATATTAATTTTCTGAGATTATGTTCCCAAAATCATCATTGTCTCAGATCCCAAGTAGGAAAGCTAAAGACTCAAACTTTTCTAGTGTCTTTTAATTTTTTTTTAATCCCTTTTTTGCAGTACTAGAGAGCCTGAGATGCTGTTTAGAAGCTTAACATTGACTTATTTTTTCTTAGAAAACCCTATTTTTTTTCCCCTCTGAGTTCAGTATTTATTTCTGTAGGCTCAACCATGAGCAATGTACTCAAAACTTTTGGGCTTTGGGGTTTTTTTTAAGGAAAAATAAAGTTAACATTTTCTTTTAGTAAATTTTAATACTTTTAATACTATGTTTGTCTGGGGAATTCAGCAGGGTTTTGTCTTTGTACTGATGACTAATGTGAATTCTTACAAAATACAGTTTGCATTTGGCATTTCATTTCAGTAAATAGAAGCATGTATTGTAAATATTTCCATTATTCTGTGCTTAATTTGCACTGAGCAAAACTATATTAATGGAAAAATAATTATGCTATGAAAGAAACATTTCTGTATTGATAACCTCATATTTAAGTTAAAAGTTCTTGCAGTGGCTGTTTCTAACAAGCTCCTTCTTATACAGCTGCAATGCTTTATCAAATTGACTTATTTGCACTTTGACATGATAAAAACCCCTGCACCTATTTCATCTGAATGATAAATGATTGCAAGGAGGGAAGAATACCTTGCAACAAAAGATACCAGCCAGGCTCTTTTCATTACTGATTTCTTATGACAAAGATCAAGAAGTGAGAGACCTGCACATCCACTTAGATTATTCATTACTCTTCATAAAATAACCTTCACATTTGAGAGTTTGTTTCAGCTACAGCTGTGGAACTCTGCAGGTTTTAATCACTTTTTCAACCCCTTGGATCAAAGCAGAAATTTCCCCTCCTGTGAAAACTTTTCCATTTGCAGTCTTATTGTATGTCTTTATTATAAGTGAAGAAAGGGTTTTTTTAAATGCTGAAAGTCCAATTCACGGAAGATGAGACAAATTTCCTTTACAAAAATTGACTTTAATAAATGGGTATTTATCTGTTTTATCACATACCCTTTCTTGATTCCTTTTTTATTTTAGCTGATTTTTTTTCCTATGGCACATCATGCATTTGGGAATGATTATCTAAAAGTGGGGGGAAAATTGCTTTTAGAATTTATTAAACCTGTTGCTGTATGATGTTCATTTTAGTAATGGCTTTTCAGCCTCAGGTGTCCTAGCATAGGGACTTCCCACAGTGTGGAGTTGGGCTGGGAGGGCAGGACTCCTTGACATGGAGATCTGGGCTTGGCTCCTCCTGGGGGAATGGGAAAGGCAGTTCAGAAAGGTCCAGGGCTTGTTTGGCTGCTGAACATCCCTGCGGTTTGCTCTGTGCCTGCCACTGTGGGACCTTCAAGAAGGATTAAACTTGAGAGTAGCTGATTTCTGCCATGGAGAGATCTTTCTGACCGGTATTTCAAAAGAGAGAAGGGCTTTTGGTTTAGAACTACCAGCTATGGTCACATCTCAAAGGTGTGGCTCTGTGCTCTTGTTTCAAGGTCTAGCGGAGAAAAATGATTGAAGCATGACTGAAAACAGAGTGAGAGGTTGTGTATGTATGTACCCAGATATATCAACACGCTGCTTTTTCCTCCTGGCAGGTCTGAGCAGAGTTCTGAGGAAGTTCAGTTTTGGTTGGTGACATGCATTTGATCATCACTGTTATTTATTTCTATTTCTGGCAAGAGTAAGCTCTGAGGGTTTGTCACAGACTTCCCTGCAGTGCCACTGAGAGCTCTTTTCTGTAGCCAGGATGGAGTTAGGAGTCTCACCTGGTTTCCCATGACAGGCTGAGAGTGATGAACCCTGTGGCATCACTGCAGGGCTCACATTGCCATCCCAATGGTGTTTATTCAAGGTTCAGGGTTCAGTAGAATATGGTTTATCAGCTAACATTAACATGGTAATTGGGCAAGTAGTAAAAGTGAAAGTTCCTCTTGTATTCCTGTCCTGACATTTGGATGATCCTTCATCCACCAGACCTTGTTGTAGTCCTTTAGTAATGTTCTCTGCTATTTTAACTCATTTTCCAAGTAGACCTAAGCTTTTCCAATTTTGCAGCTAGTTTCCCATACCCAATTTTCAAAACATGCTGGAGCCTTTGGGAGCATATAATGCATCTTTCAATTCACAGTATTTGCTCTGCCAGGCAGCTTTATAACTTGGTACTTCGTAAATCACTTTGGAACACCTTGAACATAAAAAACACTACCTGAAAAAGAAATTCTAATCATTGTCTTGTTCAGATGAGTTAGCACAGTAAGGAATTTCTGCCATGACCCCTTGTCACAGGGGGGCTTTTGTGCTATGTTTTAAGAATTTTGCATGAGTTGATGAAGAATAAAGAGAATAGACAAGCCTTGTATGCTCAGTCCAGATGTCCTCATTTAAATTATCTGACTGGGTAGAACTTATAGCATTATTATTGAATATATCCAGAAAGGCATTTTGGAAAAACAAATCAATAATGTAAAATAGTTTTTAAACTATTATATTTTAAATAAAGATTAATATATTGTCAGGAAAGAGGAAAAATAATGATGCTGATCACTAAAAGCACAAAAATGTCAGGAAGCCCTGGGGCAAAATAAAAATTTATTATTACACTTATTCCTTAAAAACCATTTCAGAGTGCTCCTGTAAATTCCATTTACAGAAAGTGAGAAGATATATGGGATTGTAAAAAATTGCAAAATGTGTTTTAAGCATCAGTGGACTGTAAAGTGATTTTTACCACAATATGCAATAGAAGAGCTTGAGCATTTTTGAAAGACACGGAGTCCCTTGAGTAAGAGAATAGGAATGAGATCACCATGTCAAGATGAGGAAAGCATTTAAAAGGAAAAGAAGCTGTTGAAAAGCTGTAAGCAAAGGTCGACTTGGCCAGGGTTGTGTAGAAGGGAAGTTCATGGCAGTTGTAAACACTATAAGTGTGTGCTAGTTTGAGGGCAGACCAGTGGGAGAAATTAACTCCACACAAAAGTCCTGCAAGAGATTCCAAGTAAGAACTACAATTTAATAGGAAAATTAAAGGCAATAGTACAGAAGAAGTCAGATAAAACTGGCAGAAGTCAGAATACAACCTGACACCCTGTTGGTCAGGGTGTGGGTAGCAGTCCAGGTCAGTGGTGGCTGGAGCCCTGCTGGAGTGATGGGTGTGTGTTCCAAGCTCAGATTTTATCCAGGTAGGGAATCCAGCCTGGTTCCTCCCTCCAGGCGGGGCATCTCACAGTGGGATGATGAGATTCTGAGAGCCAGGCAGAGAGACCTGATGGCCCTTTAGAGGAGACAGGCCCCCGGAGGGCGTTATCAGAGCCAAATCATGCAGAAGATAAAGAACACTTCACCACCTACTCTAACATCTTATGTAGATGGTAATAGAGTACATTTGGTTACACCTGTCCTTGTAACCCAAGACAAACTGGTAGAAGATAGATAATCTAACAGGGAAGAAAAACAAAGTTGCAGAAAGGTTCAGATAAGGCTAGAGACTCTTTTTTTCTCTTCACGCATTCTGTTTCCTGGAATGTTTTGAACTCCTTCAGGCAGATGTACAATACTTCAATAAAGTACATAAGAGCTATGAAATAACGAGGACAAGGTGAAAACAGATGTAAAGGGGTTTGCACATAGAATGTGGAGGGGGTTTTTTTGGTTTTGGATTTATTTTTTTTTTTCCTCAAGCAACTTCCAAGGCAACAATATCTTGAATGTCATGGCTGGGTTACATGACCACAGATCTATGCAGGAAAAAATCATTGCTAATCAACAAAGCTTCTTCTCAGATTTCCAAACTGAAATTAAGAAAATATAGGATTTCACCTGTCCTTCATGACTCATTGCTTTGGTTGACTAGTTGGGTAGCATGATCACAGAAAGCTTAATGACCCATGATTCTAATTTATAAACAAGAAATTAGTTTTAATAAAAGGCTGCCTGCAAAGTGCTCTCTAGATTTGCCTGCCTAGACCTTCTGCCAGTCAAATCATGGCAGCATTTTCTGATAGCGCTTGTCACTATTTATTTGTTTATGCAGTAGAAATACAATGCCTAGAATTATTACCCTTATAACCAGGAGAGCAGAAATATTTGTATTCATTTTTGGCTGACGTGAAATCTGTCCTTTAGTTTTGTATTTGCATGTGTGTTTTCCAAGGGAAAAAAATTCTCAAATGTTCATTGACCCAACATTTGATGTGTAAATAGGGATGGAAAGTTCCTCTCCAGTGGGGGGAGGGGGAACCAAAAAACAAAAAACAAAAAAGTGCAATTATTATTATTTAGATGAAATCCATTCTTGCTCATGGTGGCAAATAGCCAGAATCCATTATGTGCCACCATATTGCCTTTTAATTAATTGCTTTTAATCTCACAAAACATTGCAAAGAGTATTAATGCCTCTTGATACCATAATTGTGTTTACTGCAAATTGGAGCAGCTGCTATACAAAACTTAACACCATAACTGCATTTTTATTGAATGTGTCTCTTTGGTATTTTTTATTGATGGAGCCAACTTTGAAATGGCCTCCTTGTAACAAAAATGAAGAGGCTTTGGTGATTCCTTCACATCCAAAACAGAATTTTACACTTTTGTAATGGTGAAAATTATTTCTCATTGCTGTGCATTATTTTGTTTTGTTTTGTTTTCCCAGAACTACATAGTTATAGGGGATGATTTCAAAATCTTCAATCCCTGTATTGCACTAAGACAAACTTCTGAGATGGTAACAGCATTTCTCTTTGCCAAGTGGAACGTGGAAAGATTATAAAAAGACCCTGGTAAGGTGAAGAGGTCATGCTTTTATGTAAACCATGACATCCCCTCTCAGAAACATCTGAATCTTATACTATGACACTAGTGAGCCCTGAAATGCAGATGGTTAAATTGCTCTAAATCTAAAATTGTTGTAAAACTTATCCTTTTTTTTAACCTGTTTTGACTTATCTCTATAGCTAGTTAAAAATAAAGAATAAGTAGGAATTCCTGATTTGAGACTTGCAAAAGAAGGGGGGAACGTAGAATAACCAACCCCACAGGTTCTGTTGTTTTATAAAGTAGCTCCTCGTCAGCACCCTCAGTGCTTAACCTATATTTAGAAAGTCTATATTTAGCATATGTCTTTGCCAGTTATTTATGTTGTAGAGACAAGATCTTAGATGTAAAATTGTCTTATTCTTTTATACCCACATTGACACTTGAGACCATGGTCCCCTGTGGTATCTGGATGCAACTTTCATTAATGTGTGTTATAAGTGAGAGTTTCTTTCTGTAAAATGAAAAAAATAGGGATATTTTTAGAATTTTAAAGAGATTCCTACTTGTGTATCCACAAGCTGTTACACATTTTGGTGTTCAACACATGGTCAGAGACCTTTATGTTTCTAAGCTCCTTATAAAGAAGAAAGTGTGACTCCAATCTAGAATGTAGCCTTAGGGAGAAATGACTAGATTTTCTGTATTAAAGATGGAGAGGTGAGCTCTTCTCCCAGGCTGTGGTATTCCTTGGCTTTGCCAGACTTTGCTCATTACTTATCTAGCAAATAATGAGCAGTGATTTTCCTGCTCTTAGCTAAGTGGTGCTGTACTAAAGCAGCCTCCTCCCTCTGGAAGTATTTATGTTGGGAGTGCTGCTATTTTAGTCACTGGAATTCCCATAAATAATCATTGATAGGGGATTCTGTAGGACTGGTCTATCCAGACTGATGCAGATTCCTCTTGTCCAGTGGTCTATGACAACAGTCATCTTCTTAACTGAGTACATGAGCTAGGTGCTAATTTTTCTTGCAGTTCTCATAGCAAGAGAAAAGAGACAAAGAAACAACTTTTAGCTCCTTTGAGTACTTAAAAAGGCAATGGCACTCTTTGGGTCTAATTTAACACTTTCATTATTCTTCTATGTAAAGCCTGATTTACTGGCAGCAATTGAATTGTGTGCTTCACCAGTTTCTGTGAATACATCTTTTTGTTCCATGCAGGCAATGAAGAGCAGCAATGTGCTGTACAAAAAATCAACAATACCATCAAGAGCATGCCCTTTAAAATTTTAATTTTAATTAGACATTGACATCTGGTATGGACTGGGAATGCTTATTTGCACACCTGCAGGCTATTTGATATGAAGAAATCCCAAGTACCTGAAGAATTTGTCTGCAGATGGAGCTTAGTACTTTAATTTAATGTAGTAATTTTGAAGAATGTATTGCATGCATAAGTATTGTAGAATTTGTATGCCACATAGGTTCTAGGTACTTAAAAGCTGTTCAGTTCATAAATAACACTTTCCTCTTCTGTTGATTTTCATAATTGATAGAAAGGCAAAGGGAAAATGTTGACAATATTGCGGTCTTTGAGTGTAGCAAAGGTTTTGTTGAAACCCACTTTGACTTTTAATAACATGTAACACTTACAAAGGACTGAAGTGCACATCCATGAAGAAAATATATTGTACAGCAAGCTCGTTTGGGCTAAGTTCTGCCTGAGGAATCTCAACTCAAACAGCCAGAGGACAGTAAAGTTCGCTCAATATTCATAATTGCTTTAATGATCTTCTTTGTTCTGGAGTTTAGCTTTAGTCCCAGACTTCATATTAAGAAACATTCCTAAACCTTTGTAAAATTACTGGTGTGTCCATCTTGTAATTACTGAATCAACCACAAAACTGCAAAACCTTGAAGTCAAGGATCACGTTAACAATTTTCTGCAGCAATTTTGAAATATCACATTCCAGAATGTATACTTACTGTCTTCTCTTCTGCTCTCCTTTACCAGAAATTCCTCTAATTCTCCTTGAGGAATGAGAACTGGAGACAAGACCCATGCTTTGTGTTAGGTACTTCTCCTGTTTAAAGTTACAGGTGTTCTTATTTTTCTCATTTTTCTGCTGTTTTCAGGCAGAGGAAAGGTCTAGGGGAAAAAATAAATAAATAAATAAATAAATAAATATAGGGAATCTTATTACCAGAAATGCTTTGTGCTCTTTTAAACTCTTCATCCCTTTTGAGGTCCTGACTGTCCTTGCAGGGGATTGCTTCAGTTTTGCATGTTCTAATCCTAAGGATGCAGCATGAAGTCACTGAGGTCACCCCTTCAGCTACTCCAGCAGCACATGAGGAAGGGATTCATACGTGTAAGCTGCAGCAAATGCTGGAACTGTGTCATTGATACTGCAAGGCCCTTTCCTTTTGGTATGCAAAATCTGACACATTGCTGCTGAGAGGGGAAGCCTGAAGTTCTGCTGCTTTAGAGGCTTTCTTAGGTCTTGATATATGGTCGGGAATGCAGATCATTTCATTTTTCACCTATGGGCATCTCATATAAGGACTTGCAGGGCACCAAAGCATCTCTCTGGATATCAGATAAATAGTCTATTTTATAGGTTTGTAGCATCTAGAAGGAATTATAGCTTGTGATTTATACCTGGTTTGTGGTTCTCTTGTTTTCAGAGTCTCTATGAGAAAAAAAAAAAATCTATTCTGCTCACAAACTCTTATTTGCTTGGAAAAAAACCAAAACAACCCATATAGCACACACTGCAGTTGTGTCATGAGTTTTTCCTAAAATAATTAATAATTGGGCTAGGCAATCAAAAAATGAACTTGCCATTAGTATACACAAATTCCTATGGGTTCAAGTGGTTGGGGTTTTTTGGGGTTTTTTTTTTTTTTTTTGGTTTGGTTGTTTTTTGGGTTTTTTTTGGTGGATTTTTTTGGGTTTTTGTTTGGTTGGTTTTGTTAAGAGATATTGGAATAGGAGAAAATGCTTTACCTGAGCAGCATCATTTCTGTGCAAACCATGAAGGAAAGGTTGGGAGGGACCAGAGCATGTCCCCTGCTGAAGAATCATCCCACTAGCTATGATCTACTTTTACAGCTGGGCAAAAGCAATGACTCTTCTTAATTGCTTATTTAGCAACAGTATCAGTGGGAGATATTGTAGATCCTTTCACTTATAATAACAGTTAATCACAAGCATAAATGCTGCAACATTAGAGCCTGGCAATAAGGAAATCTTTGAGCACCAGAAAGGACTGAGGGACATGGCACTGATGCTTTGAACTTCCTTTGCCTACAGAATTCTAATAGCAGAGAACAGGTGCTCCACCAGATTTGATTTTTTTTTTAAAGTGGGATTTTTGTTTTGTCCCCATGTGCAGTCTGTGTCATTTTGCTGAAATCCTGAGTAAATATTCCTTTGCAGTTTCTGGCCATTTAATCAAGTGGATGAGACTCTAAGGTTGCTCTAAATATATTAATTCTTATGTTGTGCTCAGGTCTTTCTTCAGAGTCCAGTAAATCTTGAGGAGCACAAAGCAGTTACAGCAGCAGAGAGGGAAACTTGGCTAATTTGATGAGAGAGCCTGTGCTTTAACATGTTCTGCTAACATGTCCACAGTGTTCTGCTGCCTTTGTAGAGCTTCTGTCCAAGAAAATCAGTATAATAATATTTGGTCCAGTCTCTTGAACCAGTGTGTTGTTATTATTTGTGTATTTTCACTATTTTTTCCTCTGCTGTCTTCAAGTCACACCTTTATGTTCTTAAGGATAATAATGGGAAACAGAAGGTAAATGTATTTGTTTTCCAAATAACACAGAAGGTGATACCATATGGCAACTATGCTTATAAGCATATGGCTGAAAAAGTTAGTATTTGCTTAGTCAAATAAATATTTATTTTTTAAATCTATATGAGCTTGGTTAGGGTTTTCTTGTGTTTTTTTTCCCAGTTAATGTAGTTTATAACAACATCAGAAAGAATTTGTTGCTCTTTGAGGACAGCTATAAATGTCTCATAGGGAATTAAAGCACCTTTTACTGCAGGTTTTTTCACCTTCATTGTTAAGTTTCCTATGGAAATAGTAGACATTACAGGACTAGAAACTTGAGTTTGGTCTCATCATAAGTTGGGAGATTCTCCCTACTCTGAGCAGAGTCCCCAGGCATTCCCTCCCTAGAATATTGCTCTTTTTCACTTTCTTCAGACTGTCATTCACTCAGCTAATTGGGCAATTTTAACTAGGTCAGTCAGCTCATTCTGTGTATATCTGTCAAGTGCAGAGGTAGGTGTACAAGTAAAAACTGAAATATGTCTGATTCTGTTGGTTTTAGTCCTTGGCTTATTGTCTGGTGATACGGGATTGGGCTCAGAGTCAGTCAAACCAAGCTTTGAAAAGCCAAAGCCACAAAGTGTTTCAGAACCAACTGTGCGTGTTGTATCCATCTTGCAGTTGGAACTCCTTCTTGGCATATCACATATTTATTGATTAATTAAGAGAAACAGCTGTTCTTAGATCTAGAAATGCAGGATGCCTTTTCCAAAGCAAGTAAACGTGCTACTGAGAAAAAAAGGGAAGCACTCGGTGGTCTCCGGATATTGCAGCATAATACTGCCTACACTAACAGAATATTAATTGAAGAAAAATGATGGTGGAATTGTGAAAAATTTGTGGAAAAATTGGTCTTTTCAAGTTCTGGCTAGCACTGGAAAGATTCAGAAGGGCTTACTGTGCCATGAATGAAGTGGCAAAAGATCTTGCACTTAGGACAGGTAGTTTAAAAAACATCACAGACAAGTGCAGGTCATACACAGTCCTGTGGCAAAATTAAAATTAGGAAGGATTTCCCAAATACAGCAAGTGCTGTACTGCCCTTCCCAATAGTGGCAGCAGGCACCCAGGGGGACAAGGCACTGCCGATGAACAAGAGTATCTGTCCTCATGGTTACACCATCACCTTGGGGACAGAACAGATAACAGAGACATCTCCAGAACTTAGAAACTTACTCCTTCTCTACATATTACAGTCTTCTAGTTTGAAATACATAGTTTTTCCCTCCCATTGAATTGGAGTGATTTCAGGAGAAGAACAGGCAATGAGTGCCCAGGGTTAAAGTATTGCATTAAAATTAGTGGCTGTGAGAAGAGTAAGCAAGTCAGGTCTTGCTAGTGCTTCATGTCTTAACCATTCAGATATTTTCTTTGTTGGTTGTTTTGTACGTATTGGTTCTGGTTTTTTGGTTTGTTTGTTTGAGACCTTCTGTTCCCAACTATCAGTTCTTCTCAGTAACTTTATTAACATGTTTGGCATTTCATTTCAAAGGCTAGACTTGTACATTGTTGTCAGAGAGTGAAATGTAATAATTAAGAGCTAAAACATGTTCATGACCAGCTTTGTCTATTACAGCAAAATTTTATACTGAGGCCTCACCCTGACTGAGGCCCTACAGTGCTCCTTGCTGAGATAAAGCAACTGAGGTCAGGGCTGGTTGAAGGAGAGCACATCCACTCAGGGGTGAGGCTGAGCCCCTCCGGGGGGAGAGCACAGCCCCGGGTCAGCAGCTGCCAGGCTGGCACAGACCCTCCCACCAAAGGCGGCCACAGGAGAGGTTCTGGGTGTGCAGTGGAAGAGCCCCTGGTGAGAGGCAGTGAACCCATCCTGGCAGGGAGAGGAGCCCAGCCGAGGGCCCCTTCACCCGGGGAAAAGCTGCAGCCACGGAAGGACAGCAGAGGGGGAGCCAAGGGCACCAAAGGCCCCCGAGGGGTCCCCGGACGCTGCCCCAGAGATGCCTCAGCAGAGGCTCAGCTCTGCCAGGGACAGGGTCTGACAGCCCTGCCAGGGAGCACCTGGGCGTTCCCAGCTGCCCAAACACACAGGAATCCACAGAATTCTGGGCTCTGCAGCGTGGTGTGGCAGCGGGGGACCCTCAGCACCAAGGCCAGGAGGGGGGAGCAAGAAGATATTGCTGGGAGCCTTGGATGGGTGATGCTCTTCCACCCTGTCCCTCTCCCTGTCCTCCACACCCCACACACCTTTTTTTCTATTTCTTTTTCTTTCTTGTCTCTTTCTCTTTGTCTCCTTTACTATTAGATAAAATATATCTTTTTCTTTGGTACCAACATCAAACCTTGTTTGGTTTTAATCAAGTTTTGGAGTATTTTCCAACCTCTGCATGTTCGATCTGTTGTGTTCACAGAGACGTGGTGTCCTTTGCTCTTCTGTGTTTGAACCAGTTCTTAACACTTGTCACTGTGGCTCCCCTGAGGGAGTCTGCCTCTCCCAGGCTAAGCACAGACTTGTCACTGGTGTCAGCTTCAGCATTGCTGGCAGCTGCACTGGTGTCTGGCTCCCCTCAGCTCCTGTGAGGCTGCACTGCTTTCACCCTCATGCTCAGTCGTAGCTCGGAAGGGTCACAGTTGCTATAAAACAGTGGACCAGGCAGCCAAGTGCCTGAGGGACAGGGATTTCTCTACAGAAGCACTGGCCCAAGCTATGTGATCATGTGAGAACATGCAAAACCTCTAGCTACCACTAATGGAAATTCACTCATTTATTCATTTATTTAATTGGCCAACAGGCTCTGTAACATGACAAAATTCAGTTTGGTTTGGGATCATTGTCTTTCTGATATATAAAAAATTCAGTCTCTCTTACTCTTCTGGTACATCTGAGTGTTATTAGGGGTGTACCTGTGTGTCTGCAACTTGTCCTTTGGAAGGAAGATAGTTGAAAGTTAAAATGTTCAACTCTTTTTCCTCTGAAAGCTTGTTTAAAATTTTGGTTAGATGGAAAAATGAAAATTAGCATGACCAACCCCAGAAACTTGCCATTTCATCTCATGTGTCCCTCACAAAGGAGTTCAAGGTCTCCAGATGTTTGAACAGATTTTGGCACCTGCCCAACCAGCCCAGTGAGTGTTTGGATAGGTCCTGTACAATTCTGGATGCAGCAGTGGGGGAAGGAAGCAGGAGGCTGCAGAGCCTCTTGTCTTGTTACTTGCAGTGCTGTCAATCCCATGATTAAATCCACTCCAGCTTTCCAGCTGGTTCACTCTTCCATGAGTTATTATTCTGTGTCACTGAGTGATATTTCAGGAACCAAGTCAAACATGTTAAAAATAACTATCTCCTATCATTTACTTTTATGAATTTATATTATTTTGAGCAGCAATTACTGGCTGACTCAGTCACTGGCAATGGAAAAAGTGTCATTTTAAATAACTCAGGCCAAGATTTAAACAAAAATGAGATTATTTGATGTCAACAAGTGAAGGTTGCAGCCTTGTTAGTAATGACATTGCAAGTTCTTTCACGTCCTGTGCAAACTGTCATAACCTTCAAACAGGGGTTTCAACAAGATGAATTGCTTATGTCACACAAAGCAATGGGTCAAATCTAGACTGAAGAAATGGAAAGTTCAGTAGGCTCTTACTTTCTGAGGTTCTAAATAAATTCAAATATTTAATAAATAGAAAATTTCATAAAGATTGTAGTATGGTTTCTTTGGCTAAAGAACCTGACTTTGAGACTTGGAGACTTAAAGGAATGTTAATGATACTGTGTGCTATGCAGCTTTTGACATTGAGTGTGAAATTCCTAGAAGCTGAAGTAGTTGGATGTGATTTAAAAAAACCAAGTTGTTTGCTTTCTTGTAGAATGGGTAATGCTGTAGACAGTTGTAAATGTAGAGTCTGTCTGCACATTAGTTCTTGAATTGGAACAAATATCTTTATATAAAAAACCTTTTCTGCTGTTGGAATAATTCCTCAGATGACCCCACCATTCAATTTAAAGAGTTGCATTTTTCATTTGATTGAAAGTCTACATTTAATTTTAAAGTAAAAAGAGTATTAATTATGTCAAAGATTTCTTCTTTTGAATGGGCAAAAATCACTCCAATACTTCCAGAAGCTAAGTATAGAAACAAATGGCTAGGTTCATATGTCCCATCTAACCACAGTGCACCAGATTGTGAATGCTCCTGCTCCGTAGAAAAGCAGATGCAATTCACCCTTCGTATTCCTGAGGATATTGAGTTACATAGATAAAGCACCTCAGAAGTGGATGTAATTGTCCTGGGAGAAGGTGCACACTGAAAGGAATGGGGATCAGCTGTTCCCAGAAGTGGAAGCCAGAGGATTCTCTGAGTCCTGGCAGTTGCTGCCTCAGAAGCGAATGTTTACACAGAGCTCCGTAGGATCAACATCAGCACAAATGGCATTGAGGGAAGGCTGGTGGGGAAGAGATGACAAAACACGGTGTGCTGGTTTTGGCCAGGGCACAGTCATTGCTGCAGCCATTCCCTTGGAACTGTGTGTCCATACAGGCAATAACAGATACTTAGGATTGGTCTTTGTTAACTGCTGGGGCTTTCATCTTCTTCCTGCAAAGTGAGCCATTCTTTCCTAACTCCAGATGTGATGTTTAATGACTCCCACCTTGCTTGGACATGAGACTGTCATCTGTGCATTTTCTAAAACATCACTTTTGTGAGGCTTTTCCAACCTATTTTTATATTTTTTACTTTGATGTGACTTTTTTTCTTACTTAGCTCATAATACATGAAAGAAAAAGAAATATATATAGGTACAATAATTGCCAACAGAGAATATTTGACAGGAAATGACAGGTTCTTTCCATTAGAAAAGAACACAAAGGTTTTAATATAGATTGATACTAATCTCTTTAACAAATTGTTCTTATATTAAAGATTTTGCAGCTACTACATGCATTACATCAGAAAACAGTCAGATGCTTTGAAAGATCCTCATCAAGTTATCTCTTTATGAAAAATAATAAGAAAGCTTTCTTTGTTTCCAAAGGTATTTCATTAAAATGTCCAGCTTGATAAATCTCCTGTAGAGAAAAAAATCTGTAGTCAAGATAATAGTGACCAGCTTCTGTGACAATCACTCCAGATGACAGACAAAAAGTGAAGCATCAGTTGGCAGTGCCCTGACTAACATTCCCCACAGCTATTATTCACTTTTTCTGTCTGCTTCATCTATTCTTGTTTGCCTGCTTTGACTTATTGCCACTATATCTCTTGAGGTGTCTTCTTTTTTTTTTTTCCTTCAAATGGTAAAAATCCACACTTGCCCTTGGTTTTGTGCCATCCAAAAATAGTCTTTATCAACTTCCTATGTTGCTCTCTTTCAAGCCTCCTCTAAAGAATGAATTCATGCTCCTATATCTCACTGTGCTTTAATGTTTATTACTACTTTTTATGGTAGAGGCAATGAAATGCCTTACCAGCATCTAACTTTTAAAAAAACTCTTCTCTAATTGCATCCTTTTATAATTACATTCTCTTCATGGCAGTCACCCTCAGGTTATAGAAGTGGTCTTCAAGAGTACATCACCACCATAATGTGGTGCAATAGTGCATGTCTCTTCATTGGTTTTTCACTTGCTGAGATGTATGAGGTGTTATCTGGCCTGGGCAGGAACCTGGAAGTCGCTCTGTGTTTTTCCAGAATGCTGTCATTTTTACAGAAATTCATCTGCAGTACTTGAGCAGCAATGCATAATGTGGCCTCCTTTCCATCTCTGCTATTAGCAGAGAGACAAAAAAAACCAAAAAAAAACCAAAAAAACAACAAAACAAAAAAACCCACCAAAACTAATGGAAGCTTACTTTTCTTTACATTAAGCTCCAGTCCTGCTCATGGATGGCTCAGCATGGCTATTCCCAACAGCTGAGTGGTTAAACTGAGCCTACCCCAGCTGAGTCCTGCCTCTTGCAGCTCAGGTGTCGTGGAGTCCAGAACAGTAAACATGTTTCCACTCTGGAACCAGGCACCTTTTTTCCTCACACGCTTCCCGGGTGTGATGCCTCATGCCCACTGACTGTGCAATCCAGCATTCGTAGATTCCTCCTCCTCAGAGCATGGTTTGGATGGGGCTGTCTGGATCATTTCAGGAGTTGTTTAAGCTCTGAATCCCAGCTCCCAGTGTGGGGGGTGATTATCCCTTCCCCACTGCAATAACGACAGTTTTCTGAGCTGTTGCTGAAGATTTGCAGCAGTCTGCTTGCTGCAAAGTTCAAAGAGCCCCTTCCTCCATAGCTCTTCTTGCCTACCTGCCCTCCCTGCATAGTACATGCTTCCAGCTGCCTTTGCTCTTTGACAAAACCCTCAGGCAAGTGAAATCCCAGGAGATAGAGCTGCCCAGGCTGAGGAAACACTGCCTGTCTAGTTTGCCAAATTAGTCTATAATAATTACATTCTTAAACTGGTCCATTTTCATGGTTAATTTGGCTGGCAGAAAATGAAGAAGCTATTTTTGCAGCATATATGCACCATATGAATATAATCACTTGGAAGCACTGCAGACTCCAGGATTGAATGATTTTTAAAAAAAAAAAAAAATCTAATGAGCATGAGCAGGCTCTGCTGTTTGCAGTTGCCTGGGTAACTGAGATGAGACCTTTACCTGAGGCTCTTTCTTTTACCTGTAGAAGAATATACGCCAGTTCTGATGTTTGGGCTTTACCCTAAAGTATTTTATGGAGATAGGAAAGGTCAAAAAAACATCTTTAAGGCTGCCCTTCCTGCTTGTATCTGAGACAACAACCAAGCATTTGATCCCTTTCATAGGAGTGCTGTGTGTGACTGGAATAGAAAGGAATTGCTTCTCTTCACTTCTGCATCTAATTGCAAATTCTGTCCTGTGATGACAGGCACAAGGAGGCATCGTGGGTGTCTGCTCTGAGTCTGATTGGACTTTGAGAAGCAGCTCTGAACCCCAAACAAGGGGGTTGCAAAGTGTTTTCCATCCACACAGTCAGGAGGTGCAGGAGCCTGCTCCCGTGGGATCCCGAGGCCCCAGCCTGGGCTGCTGGGCAGGGCTGGCTCTGTAGAGCACTCAGAAATGTCTCTGTGCAGACAGTGTCTCTCTGCCTTCACATTGCTCCTTCCTGCAGGGAACACTTCTCTGTGCAATTCGACAAGCTGCTGGAAATTTATGAATTATTTGTGTCCCAGTAAGCTTGGAGTAGACATTGCTCCTGCTGCTACAACTGTCCTGTTAGAGCAGAAGTTTTGTGGCCTTGGAACATTTTGCAAAGCTGTTTTGTCTGGATGCTTGGAAAAGGGGGCAGATTTGAAGTGAAAATGGCACAGTATTGGTACATCCTAGGCATGGTAAACCCAATCATTAATGTTGAGCTGTATTATACTGTAGATGGCTTGTACAATACAGAGAAGTAAGAGATGATGCAGAAGAGAGATTATCAAAAAAATCTCACTTCTACCAGGAGGTGGAACAGATAGAAAAACATTTTAAGAAATATTAATTTAAATTTTACTTTAGCTTGTTCCTAACTTGGCATTTGTGACTGAAATAAAGGATAGAGTATTATCAGCTATAAACATGCTGCTTTTTTCCTTTGGAATAGTCAAAGAAAATTATTATGCAACAACTATGCCAGAATAGGCTATACTGCTAGAGCTTAATGGTAAACCTCCCCGTGTTGACAAGTTTGCTGGCTGCCAAATAGACAGAGAGGCCCTGAAGTTATTGCTGCCTCTTTCTGCTGCAGTATGTCTCACAGGGGGTTTCATAGATGAGGACTGAGAATATGAAGTGGATTTTTAAATCCTTTATTTTTTAAACTGTGGGAGAACTGAACAGGGAGTCTGAGATTTTTCTCCTAATTTAAGATTTCAATTTGCCACTTAAGAATAAAATCACTATTTCTCTAAACAGGCCAGGATGAGATACAGAGTCCATGTATGATATAAACCCACTGAGACTCAAATCTTCATGTCAGAAAACCAAATGGGTGCTGCTGTTGTTATCACCATGTGCAATGGAATTCTTGCTGAAGAGGGCCATTACTGAGCCTTGTGTTAACACATTTCAGAGCAAGGGAATTCTGTGCATCACAGGAGCATGGATGAATGCGTTGACAGATGCTCAGGAAAATTAAGTGGCAGCAGCTCTGAAGATTAGCCTGCTTGCAAGTTGACTTTCGTTGCTCACAAGAACCTTCTTCCTCTTGCTCTTCTGCATCTGGAGAGCTTGAGAACTGGGTGGGCTATTAGGGAGCAGAGGTTTCATGGGGAGAGCAGAAAAAGGTGAGGAAAGCTGCTGCAGCCATTCTGTATCATACTTTCCCAGTATGATAACAGTTTTTTGTTCTCTTTATGGAAAACAGCAGGGGGGGGGGGGGCTTTGAGTGCTCCCTAACAGGGAATTAGTTTTCTACCACCTGTGACATAGAAACACTGTTGTAAACTCAACCTCTTCGCTTTAACTTTCTTCTATTCATACTTGGGCTGCTGCCATGTGAATGATGGTGAATGGCTAAGGTAGGACAGATTTCTTCAGAAAAATCTTCCTTGGGAAGGTGGCAGATTGTCAGGAACTTGAGACACCATCCTGGGCTCTGCTGCAAATCTGCCTCGGAGTTTCCCAGCAACAGCCACACATTGCCAAGAGCGCATGAAAATAAGACTTCAGCCATAGTTTCCTGCTCTCCTGAAATGCTTGGCAGAAAGCTCTGCTGAAACCACCACCTGTGCCAGAGCCAGGGACAGCCCTGCAGCGCCCTATGAGCTCCCAACCCAGCTCTGAGCCTGCCCTGTAA
This sequence comes from Regulus satrapa, assembly GCA_013396955.1. Classification (NCBI taxonomy): domain Eukaryota; kingdom Metazoa; phylum Chordata; class Aves; order Passeriformes; family Regulidae; genus Regulus; species Regulus satrapa. Next base: position 138,982 of record VWZN01018308.1, read on the forward strand.
CATCTGGAGCTCATCCCCAGCACAGAGCAGCAGCTGTGCCAAATGCTGCTGCTGCTCTGACAGACACTCCTGTCCCTGGGTGTTCAAACAGCAGCTCCTGTCCTGCCACACTCACAGAGTGACCTCAGCAAGCTTGAGCTTCTGGGGCACTGCATGGCAAATGCAAATAGAGTGCTTTGGGGGGTTTCTCTTGCAGTGCCACTAGCAATCTTTTGTTCATATGCGTTGCTTGGCTACAAGTTTCTCTTTGAAAGCTCACGTAAAAACCTGAATCAATTTCTCTGGTGGCGTTGGCTGCTGAAAGAATAAAAATCTGAAAATGAAAATGTCCTATAATGCTCTGCTTCATTGCCACTTAGCCTGTTCAAACATTTGTGCTATCCTTTAAATAAAATCTACTCATAAATGGCAGCTGGAATAATTGGTGCGGAGAATTACAGAGCACAGCATTCTGTATTTATTGTTTGTTTTTCAGTGACATGGACATTGTTCGTTTTAGTGGACCTGATAGCAGTTCTTCTAAGTGAACTATGTAACATAACTACATTATGGCTTCTTTCTCTCCTTAGCCTAACTTTGCCATCACAGCTGTTCAACGTGGACTCTCTAAAAAAAA
>VWZN01018308.1:139620-185502 GCA_013396955.1 Regulus satrapa
ATTTCCCTTGGTGATATGGTGGGCAGTGAGGAGGCAGAGCACAGAACACACCAAGATGGCCATGTCTGGTTTCTGCCTGACTAACTGGGGTTGGTCAAGGAGCAGGGGAAAAGATTTCTGCCAGGGAATGGCAGGAGTTGTACTGCTGTAGTTTGGATGATTTATCCAGTATGCCTCAGTGTAGCTGTGGCTCTTGTTTGCTGACAGTCAAATAACAGCCTGTAACCCCTGAACTATTTATTTGGCACTTACTGGGTGTGGGAAGCTGCCTTCCCCCGGATCCTTATCCCTCCTAGCAGTCCTGCAGGAACAGCTCACCCCTCTGCTGCAGCTGTGGCCTGAGCTCCCTTTGGAGCTCCACACATGCTCTGCTCTCTGCCTGGGATGCTGAGGCTTGGTCTGGCTGGATCTCTCACAGCATTCTCTCACCAGGTTGGGGTCACCAATCCTTACTGCAGTGCCACAGAAATGTGTTGCAATAGAACATGGATCCACCTCAAAGCCATCTCACAGAGTTTTCACATATCTGCTGTGGTTTTAATGAAAAATTCATGGCTTTGATTTTGCTGACCATTTATTTTTTGTCATATCCTGATCTGAATATATGATTCCAGATTAGTTGCGTTCATTAACTGAGCTTCTAATTAAACTCGCATTTAAAAATTTAGCAGTCAATTTCAAAAAGTCTGGGTTTAGTTAAATGAAAATGTTTTCAAAGGAGCTGTGTTAAAGGCATTGAAGCTAAATTCTGAATGAAAACAGCTGTCACACTTTCCAGAATATTAATTTTGATTAAATCCTTGACTCCAACAAAACTCTGAATCATTCTACTGTAGCTTAACTACTTTGTGTTGGAAATAATGTAGGTGTCACACTTCTAATGTAGTAGAAGCTAATTAGGTTAACAGCCTTAAACATGTATTAGGCTGTAATTAAAAATTAGGCCACACTACCCATAACAAACTAGAGCCATATCTGGCTGCAGAAAAGTTTGCCCCTTATCCTGTACCTCTCTGGAGTATGAGTGGATTTTACAATGCAGAGAGAAGAAAGAGTACATTATTCCTTCCCCTACCCTTTTTCTACTATCTAGTACAATTGCAAGCTGCTCTTAAAAAAAAAAAGCTACTTGAATAAAAGTCTGTAGCTTTCAGGTCATGCCCACCTTTTCTAAGACACCTGCGTTTTATATTGTGTCTGACTGCCTCAGTTGTGTGGAACAAGGAGGACAAAAACTGGGGAGATTTCTAAATATATTCATCAGTTTAAACTCTGGCCTTCTGTAGTGCTACAGATATAGTTAATGGTGCTTTTTTTCCAAGGTTTTCTGGATATTGAAGAAATTTTTATTCATCCTTTGTTGGATATTGGCATCTTCTATGTGTAGATACTTCATTTAAAGCATTGACCTTGTACACTTATTTCCCTAGACAGTTTTCATGATTACAAGAAATTCCTTGTATTACCTTAGACTCTCTCAAATCAGCCTTTGCAAGTCTCTCACTGTTCCTTTTACCTGAAGGAAGATTAGGATATGAAGATGGGTATTTTGAAGATGGGTATTTGGTAATATCTCCCTAGAGCTGTTACCATTATGCAGCAGCGTTGGCGTCCTTTTGAGACCTCTGGTCAGTGTGTCTCTAAATTTCTTGAAGAAGAATCTGTGGTGCCTCTGTCCTTGGAGATATGCAGAACTTGAGTAGACAAGGCACAGAGCAACCTGATCTGCCTCTGAAGTTTGCCCCACTCTTGTGTCCTCTAGGCGTCCTGGCTAGTGTAAATTATTCTGTGACACTAAATTCAACAGTTCAGGGCATAACCTTGGAGGAGTTTCCTTTCAAGTTCTCAGTTCAGAACAGGTTCATCCCCTGAAGCAGGAATTTAAGGAGAATACATAAATCTTATATGGTTATAAATGATACAACTATAATTTGGATAGCAGGAAATAGGTTCCCAGTGAATCATGTATTTTCCCTTATGAATTTCTGGAGTTTACTACTGTTCTTCAAGCTCTAACCATTCCTTAAAAGACAAAGTGCTCAGAAACCAGAAAAAATCATTTATGCTCTCTCTAGTGAGTCAGGAGGGAAAACAGTTTAGGATCTGGGGAGGGTTTTACTTGCTCTGAGTCTACTCTGTTGCTCTCTGAAATGGTGCTTGAATATGCTGGATGAAAAGAACATCCTGGATACAGCACTAAGTAGGTAAAGTGATCTGGATGGGCTCCCAGGGCTGCTTTCCAGCCCATGTGGCTAACATGGGTAATTTGCCTGTCTCTTCCCATGAATAGCAGTGTGGAGAATCCAGTAGCTGCAGGAAAACAGACTGAGAGCATGTGCCAAGAGGATTGTAAGATGGCCTGCTAAGTGCTGAGAACATCGTTTAGAGTGTGTCTTGCTGAAAAGATCTGATTCAGTTGGCACTTGTTTCCAGCTTCAGCAGCATGTCTGGAAACAGAAAACTACTGGGAGTCAAAGCAGGGGTTTAGGCAGAGAGGAACAGGGGAGAGAAAGCACCCATCTGCTGGAGCTGTCAGCAGCCTGTGAGGTTCCCCAGGGGCTGCCCACATGAAGGAGCTGCCTGGGTGGGAGGTTTGAAGGAAAGCCAGATGGCTGCAGTTGCTTGAAAGAAGGTTGATATGCCAAATAACTTTTTGCATCTCTAATGTGTGAAAAGGGATCAGCCCTTGACTTCAAAGTAGCAGAGTGTTTGTCATGCTGCCTGATAGTTTTCAGGCTTTTTTTCTGGCTTTTTTCCTTCCCAGGCAGCAGGGTTTGCTATAGCCATCCTCCAAACAGATGACAAGGTACCCAGTGCTTAAACTGTGAGCTGCCTACCCAACACTCCTGCCACTGCAAATGGTGGGGATGTGGTGCTGTTTAGATTGGCAGCACATGCAGAGTTCAGAGTTATGTGCATCTGGCTGAGTTCCAAAGGGATAATTAAATTCTGCCTACCTAAAATTCCCCCTTACAGCTTTTGGAAATCCATTGCTCAAAATTGTTTTTATAATGTTGCTGTCTGCTCGTTATTGGTGACTACCTTCTACTCTACAGGCAACTCCATTTCAGTGACAAGTGAGGTGACCTTGTATGCATTGTAGTGTCCCTATCATCAGTTGCAAATCCATGTAAAAAAATGTAACATTTTCCTGCTTGCTTCATCTCAGCTGCCCTTTCCCCAATGATATGTTTCTTGTACCATGTACGTGTAAAGTAGTTGCCTCTAGTTTACCTAAAAATAAATTTTTCAAAGTTCTTCTATAATATAGTTACTTTCTGATGGCTTTTTGCAGTATATCTTTTTTACCTTTTCTTGTTTTTTATCTTTTTTTAACCATGTGCAAAACATCACTGGCCTATATCCCCTGTATTTAAAGTGACCTGAGAAAGAGATTATTCCAGATGTGGACACCCCCTGCAGAAGTCTCCATGTTTCCAGAATCTGGCCAAAATGTTGAGTCACAACATTTAATAAATATTATGAAGCAGTACAAAAGTGGATAGATCACTATCAGCACCATCACTATTGTAGGAAATATTCCTACAACAGGGGAACTGTAGGAGTATTGCAGGAGATCCTAGTGGCTGGTCCATCCACACAGTTCATTAATTCCATTTTCCCTTTTCCAAGGCCATCCAAAAGCTGACCTTGGAGTCCTTATCACACAAAGCTCTGAAGTGGGTAGTGCCAGGTGCGGGTATTGAAGGCTGAAATTATACAAGTTCTCCTATATTTAGCTGTAATTAAGCAGATACTTGAGTATCCGTTCATCCGGTTTGTGCTTTTTCAGGCTTGCCACCATCCAGTAAACACATCATTTTAGCTCTATTCCTCACATAAGGTATGTGCCTGGGAGTGATTAAACACGTTAAGCTGTTCAGGGTACACTTCACATAATTCTTGTGGAAAATATATTTTGATCCATTTCCATCCTGTCTCCCACAGCCTCCTCTAAAAAGGAAAAAAAGGAAAAAAAACAAAAAGACTTGTTTTAGGAGTATGTTCCTCACTGTGAAAGAGAAGAAAGCAGAACAAAACATCTGCAGCACATTGGAGAGTTTCAAACTTATTCTCAGATTCTGCAAAAAAGTCACAATGAACCTTCCACTTAGAGATCAATAGTAAGAAAATAAATCTGTGATATTCTTGCTAATAACACCATGTGTCAGTAATCTATTTATGCTCTGAGGCTTTGAAAAAACAACAAAACAAATAAATACTTGAGCAGTGCAAGTTTTAAAGCATGGTTTAGGGCAGGGGTGCCAGCCACTGCAGAATATCACAGCTACAATTGCATTATATCCCTTCTTTTATGGAAGACTGCTGGTGCTCGAACTCCCACATTGCTTATTTGTTCTCCGAGAGTGTATTTCTGCCACAGGCAGTCCTGTGAACCAGATTACGTGATTTAATATTTTGCAGGAGTTGTAAGAACGAAGCAAGTAGGACTGTCCAACATGGAGCATCTTCCATTTCAACCAGTAGGTGAAGCTGAGGAGATTTATTGGAAGAAATGCTGCCTTCCTGCCGTTAATAAAACTAAAGGGTTGGGGTAGCGCTGCACAGTTATTTCTCCTTGTGAATTTATGAAGGCATTTGGGGAGAGCTGTTTTTCTTCAGCAGGTTCCCTTTCCCTTGCAGTGAGTGATGGCTGCAGGGCAAGCAGAGAGCAAACAGTTCATAAATGTAAGAACCTCCAGGAGAGCTCCTGGAGCACAGCCGAGGGCTGGAACGGAGGGAGCAGGCAGGGTGGGCAGGCTGTAAAATAAGTGCATTGCTACTTAAAGAGTTGTCTTTGCTCTTTATACCTCACTTTCTGCCTGATAGAGACCGAGTGGAAATATTTTCAGTAGAGCTATCTCTGAGCCTTAGGCAGTTCTGCTCATCTTCAGTGTGCCCTGTAAGTCATCTACTGCCTCCGTGCCTGTCCTGGTAATCTCTGCTGTGCTGCACGGGGAAAAAAAACCCTGAATCTGTGCTGGGAACAGCTCATAGACTTACAAAAGTCACATCTCTGATTCTGCTTATACCTTGCACACTGTGTAAAAGGAGAGATTGTTGCTATTTTTAGTTTGTTTCTTAGCCCCGTCTAGCTCGGAGAGGGTTTGTTTAGTTTCTATAGTTCAAGAAGGGCACTTTCTAGGCTCGTTAAGAAAAAAAAATTTAAAAAAGGAAAAGTATTTAATAAATTTAAGTTCAAAATATAATCCAGTAGAAAAGTGTCCATTTTTTCTCTTAAAATCTGTAGATATTTTCCTCTAAGGGCAACAAGACATATTTTTTGCACTAAAACTTTTACTTCTAATAAATGGCACTGACCTACTTTAGTGCTCAGTACTAAAGGCACACTGTTACATGTGTAATTGGGGCAAAATAATGTGTTGATCTTTTTTTAAATATGGGAATTTCCTGCAAAGTTAAAACATGTAAATATAGGGAAAAAAATAGAAAACAGAGCCCTGCATCCACATTGTCTGCCTGCTGTTTGCCTTTAAATATTATGTTGTTAAAATGATAGCTGTGACTTTGACAAGCTTGGAGACTCATAAAATACTCAGCTGATGTAGGTTCACCCAACTTTCTTCACAGTTCTACATTTTTAAAAGCAATGGTTTTATGTGAAATCCTCTTGGGATGAGCGCAAAACTGGGACAGTTGTTTATGGATTTTTGTCCTTGTCTTTGACACTAACAGTCAGTTTTCTATTTGCAAAACGGGTGGTTCGTTTACATCATCAACTCTTTACAATGACTACCTGGTTAATGATTGCAAAACAGACAGAGGGCTTTAAAATAATTGGTAAATTCTCTCTTATCCTGCCCTTATATTGATTAGAGTAAGGATCATTTGATATGGCATCATTTAATATTTGAGCTGCATGCCTGTTTTCTCATGCTGTCTCTAGTTATCAGTTCAGTTGTGTCCTGGGTGATTACTTGCAACCTCCCTGGCTTGCCTCCACTCTGAAAAAAAATCTCAGAAAGGCATTTCTTTTTGTAACCTTAGCATCTGTGTAGCTTTTCTTTGGTTCTTACCCAAAGAGGTTACTCTTTGGGTAGCCTCTTATTTGCAGCATACTCTGACAGACCTCGAGGAGAACTGCCTCATGTAGAACCACCAATCCCAAGAACCATCATCACCTATGGAAATATCAGCAAAAAATGGAACTTGCTATGCAATAGTCTTGAAATTGTTTTTGTTCCTTTCAGATTTCTGTAGGAAATCACCCTGCTGTGTTTATATAAACCTGTGTTCAATGTGATTAAGGAAAACTTTGTTTTAGGAGAGGTCTCTGCTTTAGTCCTTAGTGTTGTCAAATCAAGAATTCCATCAAGCACAAACTTAATATAGGAACAAATTGATAAAAAAACTGGCAAATGTGGCAATGGGAAAGTATTGACAACTGTTAACAGGAAATCAGGCTATGCAATCTCAGGCCTCCAACAGGTACAAAATGAGGAACACTGACAGTCCATTTTTTAAAACAGCTCCTTTCTCTCTTACCAGTGAAAGCACAGCTCCTTGGTAAGGATGTCACAACTGGCCCCTGTGAACAAGGCTCCTAATATGTATGCATTGCCTTTCACGCCAGTGTTCCATGAAAAAGTTACTTAGATATTACAGATGTGCCAGACTGTTGTGTGATGGCAAGGCTGACCAGTGTGACCTGTGGGTTTTGTCCACGGGGAACTTACTTCTGAGAATAATTTCTTATTTAGAATTCACATGGTGCAGTAACAAACCATATCTTGAGGCACTGCCATGCACTAATGAATGAGAAGATGGTGTACTGCGTTCAGAAATAGATGATTTTGCCAAGAGAATTTGTCTTCTAACTGCTGAGAAAAGCAGTAAAACCACCATGCAGTAAGTTCTAGTTTAGACTGGTGTAATAGTAACTGCAGATTGCTGTGGTTATTTTATAACCCTCATCCACTGTGTGATGTCAGTTACTGTTATTAGGAGGAGTTTGCAAATGTCACACCTCATATTCCAGGTAATGTAACTCCCAGCACCCTGTGGTATTTATAACTTCACTATGTGCTCGTGTAATAGGAAACAGAGATCAACACCCACAACACTGAAGTTAGAGAAAAAAATTAAGGAAGAGAAGAAAGAACACCATTTAAGTTGTTGGATCTGTCTCTGAATTTAGAGGAAAAGAAGTTCCACTCTTTACAGCAGGTCAGCTGGGCTTACATAAGATAACTAACAAATGAGTGGAATTCCAGGAAGTTAGACTGACAGCTTTCCAAGCTCATGGCACTCCCCGCTCAAAGCAAAGCTGTAAAAAAAAAAAAGATCGATTTCCAGCATCCACTTCAGGGTTAGAGCTAAGCCCAGCTCACTTAATAACCAGAGAAGATGACTGAGTCAAGCGCCACGTGTAACAGCACGCTGTAATCAACCTGGATGAGAAGATATAAATTGCAATCCAGTGCTTTTAAAAGCAAGAAAAGTCAGCTTGAAACCACTGTAGTAATGCACAAGTAGACTGTTCTGACAAAAACACAACCTTTGGCAGTGGTACAGGAGCTCTTTCACACACTCTGGGACCAGTTGTAACACTTCAGAATTGTGAAGAAGACTTGGCTGCAAGTCTGTCTTGTGTCAGCAGTATAAACAAGAAGAGGATGATAAGAACCTTTTTCCTTTGACTCAAGAGCAGACAAATGACCTAATGCAATTTCAGTGGAAATTACTGTATGTAAAAAGTCAGCCTGGAAGTGAAGTCATTTATACATCAGACTCAAAGATCATTTTGTTACTAATGCTTTTTGTTGTCTTTGACTTTGAAATTCATCTGGTTTTGATTATAATTAAATTGATTGAGTACTTTGGATAGCTAGTCTTTTAGTTTGTAACAGGAATTAGCCACACCCAAACTTTAAAGGCAAGCAAAAAATATTTGCTATTTTTGTTCAAACAAACCTTGGCTACAAATCAGAGTGACTGTATGTTTTATGTCCTGCTCTTTAAATACATACTAATTAAAACCTGAAATTTGTGTCAGTGTTTATGATAGTATAAAGTTCTACAACTAAACTAAAGTCTCACAGAACAAAAGAAGAAAACAGGTTTTCATAAGTTAAAATTTGAAATCCTAAATTTTAGAAATTAGTGAATAATAGCAGAAATTATGTTTGGCTTAGTTTTTTTATCATTTAATGCAAATCTTCAGAATGTTTTGCAGTCTGATAGTTAGCAATCTGCTTTAAGAACTTATCTCAAACTTGAGCAATCTTAAACAAAATTAAAATTTCTTCATTTCCATGAGCTAAGTAGTAATTAACAACACATATTATGATAATATTGTCTCAGATGTTGCAACCAGATGTAAGTGAAGATCAGGTTTAGAATTAGATTTATTAAATTCATTTTGGGTTCAGCCTTAACAGTTGCTCTTCTGGTATCATTTGGATTCCATTCTGCCTCTCATTTCTGGGATCAATCAACGTTTTGCTCATTGCCATGATTATTTTGCATTCACAAAAATGACTCCACAAGTCATTTGTTGCAAGGCAACAAAAAGCAAGCCTAAGGAATCTTCAGAAGGATGGAGGCATGTATTTGCTTTTTCCCTTAAGGTTTCATATGAGATTCAGACCAGAAATAAAAATCTGCCAATACTTGCTCTTCATTTCCTTATCAGAGATTTTGTGATAAACTTTACTCAAAACATAGAGCCTGAACATAGAAGAGGCAGTTTGAATTTGCCAAAGGTTTTGAGAAGGAAGTATCTGTGCCCAGACTGAGGAGATGCTCTTTTGGTATAACAGTCTGTTAGGCCTGAAATAGTTATGGCATGGAGCATTTGCTTCCTGCCAGCCCATTTTTCTTGGTCTTGACTAATTTCATAAAATAACTACGCTGCTGAATAACAAAGAGGTGCTTCATCAGGTCTGACCCTGTTCTGCTTCCTAAGTCTGGTATTTACATATCATCACTATGTTCTTTAAATGCAGCCTAAGCACATGGACTAAAGTAATTTTTCTGACATTTCTCTACTTCTCAGATTCTTAATGTGTTTTTGGATCTCTGCTTATGCTGCCTCACTGCAGTACATCTGATACTCTGCAAAGATGTAGCCTCTGACATGACTGGGTTAATTTCTCTTGCTTCAGTTATGTATTTTTCTATAGGGATAAGATGTGATGTTTCCCAAAATTACTTAATAATCCTTGTTTCCTTGTAAAAGGTCTGGCTTGAGTCACTTGCAGTTCAAACATAAGCTCCTTTTGTCTCCATGGAACATGGCCCCTAGGCCACTTCTCCATGATTTTTTGCTTTAGAAAGAGCCAGAATAGTTGGACTAGTTTTAGGCACCTGCAGTAATTTGCAGTGAGTGCAGCAGCATTTACCTCCTACCCATGCCCTCTGCCACTGCCCCCATCAGTGCTGCCTCAGCTGGCTGCCTGTCAAGTGACTCGTTTTCTCTGGAATAAGGTGACATTTCCTAGAGTTAGGGTTATAACTCTGTGACCTGACAGATGGAGGAGCAGGACAGATCAGAGATATGGATAGGATAAAGTGGTTAGAAATCTTTCTAGGAAAACTGGGTATACTGTAAATTTTGGCTTATTAGATTTTATTAACAGGGGTTTCGGGAGAAACACCCTGCCCACAAGGGAATTTTTATGTTATAATCTTTTGTGGTCTTGTAAAATAGTTTCTGTCATATTATCCTATTTTATCTACCTAGTTTATTCAAATGCAAACATGCATATCCTAGTTAACCTAGCCTGGAAGAGGCAGTACAGAAGGGGAGATAGGATTGAAAGGAATTTTATTGATGTTATTAAAAGGGAATTAATGCTTCCAAGGAGCATTTTACAAGTATATATTATTAAGCATTTTATTCTCAGATTCTTATACAGAAATTTGTGGTAGTCTTCAAGGCCAGGGAAACCTGTGAGCAGGAAGGGGAGATCAGTTCCCTGTGCCCAGTTTAACCTGTGTCCATTCTCCAGTAGCTGACATGGTCCTCTCAGCTCTCCAGGTGTTCTCCATGTGCTGCACGACTGCCTGGAGTGCGTTCCTGGACTGAAGTGATTTTCATGTCATTCTTGCAAAAATGTCTGGAAATAATTGCTCTGGAGAGAACCAGAAGAAGTTTCTGCTGTGCACACACTGGACCCCCTGTGCCACCAGCCCAGGTGTCACTGGACATTCCTTCGGCGATGCTGCGTGATCACCTCCTGATTAACTCTCCCTTGATCTTTGATTGGCATGCAACTGTGCCCTGGTGAATTGGCAGTCTTTTTAGCCTCTCTGGTTTTTTTCTTGCCATTTCATATAAATAAGTAACTATTCTCTTTGCAGCACTTTAATATTCAGATTTGGAAAACTGAAATTAGAGTCAGCACATTCTGACAAAAGCATAGATGCATAAAAGGTTTTTTTACATATAAAGGATCTTCTGGTCAGTTTCCAGTTTATTTCCATTTTTTCCTGCTTCCTTTTGGAATTTTTCAGCATTGCTGAGTTCCCCCATGAACATCTGCAACATAATTTTCAGCCTAAAGTACTTTATAATCATACACACTATAAATATTAGATTGTCTTTTAGAGGCCACTTCACTTTGATTTTGAATATTAAGTGGAACAAACAAAAAAAGTTATTTTTCAGACAATAGCTCTAATTTTGGTGTCCTCATTTCTGGGCTAAAATGTAACTAAATTCTGCTATTGCTGGAGTTTGAAATACATGGTCTACTAATTAAGTGTGTAGGATCACTCAGAGAGACAGAGGCAGACATTGGATAACAGGTATTGGTTTCTTTTCTAATTGCAAACTCAAAGAACTTCTAAATAGGCAAATGAGAGCACAAGGGAACATTTCCCCATCCTGCAGCAGAAGGTGCTGCTCATGTGATTTATTTAGAAAAACAGGAGACACCTGTGCAGAAAGCCCCACCCAGACATAGCTATGGGGTGTGGAGCATGTGTTTGCAGTTTGCTAATTAAACCTTTTCTGATTGAATGGGCTTCCAGCGGGCCTAGATTTTTGCTTCACCCTATATCTTGATTTGCCTCCCTGATCTGCCCCCAGAATTCTTCAATACTTTTTTAATCCTTAGAGATGGACTTTTCTCAGCCATGGAGAGAGGATAAGAATTGTAGAAGCCTGATGGTGCTGGTTGCTGCTCTCTTCTCTGATTATTGGTGTCTTAAGGGCTTTACAGATAAGGCAGGTTCTCCAAATGCAGAATGCCATCAAGATATTTTCACTTCTACATTACCTGTAAATTACCTGTAACACAAGTCCCCCCTAAGGCTTAATTCTGTCATTCCAAAATTTTAATTTTATTTCCTAATTGAAAGCAGCTTTTCTTGTTGCCCCATATGGATGCTGCAGCATCCATTCAAAAGAGCTGGAGATTTATGTCATGTCAGTGAATGAGTGAGAGGCATTGTCTCGATTTTTTTTTCCTCATCTGGGTTTCTTTTTCTGATAACCAGGTTATGGAAAGAATGGAGATGAAGTTTTCTAGAGCTCAGGAAGGAGTTAAGTCTGAAAAAGTTTTAGTTTTTCTCCATGAATTACCCTTTCTTCTATATGCAAAGAAAGAATTGTATGTCTGCCTGTATTTAAGACCATATATGGAGGCTGTTTCCAAAGGTCAGTGGTATGGGCTGTGAATACAATTTTGCTTAGACATGTTCATGGGGCATAGAAAAATTATTACTATTATTTAAAGTGAACTACAAGAGATTCTGTATTCTGTCTCTCATGTTTCCTGGATAAGAGTAATAAAGACCTGTTCTCAGAAAACATCTGTATTTAGGATAGCACCCTCATGAGCATCCTCAAAACAGTATCCATGCCAAGATGTGTACTTCTGACTATTTCTTAAAATGGCCTCACTTCTCAGTCTCACTTCTGTGCTGGCCTGAGCCTGCAGTCTTCTGTTTATTTATTTGAAAATACACATGCACATGAAATATTCTTAGGAATTCACTGCCAAAGTCTGGCAGGAGGAAAAGCCCTGAGAACCACAGCCCTGGTTGCTGTTTCCATCTGGTGTCTCCAAGTAACACCATGCCATTCGGGGGTTGCAAGTGCTCTATGCAAGAGTCATTTCCCAATGTCTCCTCAGCTGAAATTGTGAGCGGGGCAAACATAATCCTGCTTTGAAAGGTGGCAGAGGCTGCCTCTGCCTACACTTGTGAAAAGTACAGTGGGCCCAAGTGTAATAATAGTCCACTGTAATTCTTGGGCATGCTGGCAGCAGTGAGATTCCTTGCAGATAATTTTAGTCCAACTCTCTGTTTAAATGGGTACATCATGTGGGAGACCAGAGCAAGCTCCTTATTCACAGAACGAAGTTAGCACAGCATCCAGCATTGCTGTTTGCAAGCTGGAAACTTCCTCCTTGAATAATATTTGATGATCAACCTTGTCTGCATGACCTGTATGTCAGCATATGCTGGGAGCACATCTATTTTGAAACCAGCCTTAATAACAGAGTTGCAGCCCTGCAGAAGGGAGAGCTGCCTGAACAGGTCTCCATACTGCTCAGCTGCAGCAAACTTCTGCATCAAGCCCTGAAATCTGCTCTGGGCCCAGGAAAGAGCCTTGAGCCTTGTCATGAACCTGTTATTGCAAGAGTTCTGGGTTTATTTCCCAAGGAGAGAGCGTCTAGGTAAGACATGAAAAACGTGTCAATCTAATGCAGCAGTAGAATAGTGAAGCTCTGTGGTCTAATGACATGTAGATTTATGAAAAGCAGTTTTCTATTTATCTCCCACTAACACAAACTTGGACTCAAAACCATTATATAATTGTTAATCCACAGTGCATTTCTCTTGTTAGTTGAATGACAGCATTCTGCAGTGATCAAATTTTTGAATGAAGTTGGTTTTCTTTTACCTCTTTTTTAATTTTAGCAATTTATTTAATACTGTAAGCATTATAGCTCCACTATAAAAAGCTAAAGGATCATTTTAGGCTGTGGTCTTTATGCTGCCATCAATACAACTGCATTCTCCATTCTCCCCGGTCTTATTTTCTTTTTCCATCAGTCTTAAATACAAGATACTTTCTCTGAATTGTGACTGAGGGAGAATTTCTATATAGTGTCACAAAAAAGTGAAAGATCTTTCTAGCAGATAATTGCAAAGCAGATAAAGAAACTTGTGGCTGGAATTCCTATAATACTCAGTTCACTTGGTAAATTTTATCTCCCTGATCAAACCTCACCCAGAAGGACTCTTTTGAACGGATGCTGCATCATCCATATGGGGAAACCAGAGGAAAAGTTGCTGCTGCTTGCAATTAGGAAATAAAATTAAAAATTTGGAGTAATGGAATTAAGCCTTAGAGGGGACTTGTGTTATCTGAGTTCTTGATTTACAGGTAATGTAGAAGTGAAAATATCAGGTCAAAACATGGAATCATTTACTTAGTTATGATTCTTGAAAATGTACACTCCTGACAGCAAGTGCTATCCACTGCACTTTCTCACTGATTTTCAAAAACAGGCTCTACTGTGTCTGAAATTTTGCCCTGAAGTTCCAAAAACTAGCTTTGAAAAACAAGGTGCAGATCTTGTCTTTCTTTGATAGATCTGAAAATGACTGGTTTGTATCTCTATCTTCTGAATTTGTTTTTACATATGCCCACGAGCTGGGTTGTTTTTTATTTAATGTGGATCCCTTTAATAAACAGCACATGAGTCATGATTGTGTACAAGTTTTTTTGCATATGCAGGTGAGACAGGACTCCTTTCTCCAGTCTTTTAAGTCTGGGATGCAGAGATCTGCAGCTGAGCCTGTTGTTTGGCAGGAATGAGGCAACCTCAAAAGAGAGAAAATTGTTTTCTTATTGCTGACTTTCTGGTGAGCTTTCTCCTACAGTTAACAATACCTTTTTTTCTATACAAGAGTCTTCAAAAAAGTGATAGCATTTGAAAGAATACTTGTAAATTACATGCCACAACCTCTCCTTCCTTGCTAATAGCATCAGTATAGCTCTCTAATGCAGTCTGTTTCTATCATACAAGAGGGAAGGTTTCTCTAGTATGGGATGAGATGAAACAATCGATGAGAATGTTAATTATATAGGCTATCTATGAAAAATTGAGAAGTGTTCTTTCCAGTGTCAACACAAGAAAGCGGAAGGAAAATATCATCAGTGCTCTATTGTAGCATCCTTTTCCCAATCAAGGGAAGTATTTCCTGGATACCTTTTTGCTGGCTTACAATTGCTGTACTCACAACTAGAAGATAAAGCATTTGGGGTTAAAAATGCCCAATGGTGTCTACTGCATGCTCGTGCTGTCTTCCTTCTGGCTTCTTTCCTGTTAAGTTCTTGAAAAGAAAGTTCACAGTTACATAAAAATGCCTACAAATTCCCATTATAATATGATATATATAAAATAATTTTAAATTAAAACATAGGCCTGCCTGAGAAGGCTTGAGACAGGTAAGCATAAGGTGATTCTTCCGTGATATGCAGATCTGTCTGTACACATTATAATCCACACTTGGAGAGAACTTGCCAGTGTGATTCCCCTTGCCAACCCAGTGTGCCTTTCAGCTCTTCTAACAAAAGGAATAAATAATTATCCTGTTTCTCTCTTGTTTTTGAATGTGTTCATGTGCCCTGGATACTTTGTGATGGATACAGCCAAGGGCTATCTGTGAAAGTTTATCACAGGGCAGGCTAAATCACAGTGACCTCACAGATGTTTAGGACAGAAATGTAGCACAATCTTACCAATGATGACATTTTCATTCATTGATTAACTACAGGAAGAAGAAAATAAAAGAGCCTTTCAAAACATGAATGGTGGCCTTGGTTTTTATAAGGTAGAGTTAACAGCTGCTTACTGCAGAGTATCCATTGGTGTTTATTCCATATGCAAAATCCCCCTCAGGAGACAGGCTTGTCAACAGCTTTTCACAAACAGGAACTTTTCCAGAGTACCATTACAAAACCGTTAGGCAAAAAGTGTCTCTTCCAGGAATAGCACAATGCTCTCTTTTTAGTTAATAGAAGACATATTTTAATCCACGTGCAAATGACAAAGAAAAATTGTTTCCTTACATTGTTCCTCTGAACTGTCTGATGACACAAGTTACCAAATGGCACCCCAGACTCTACAGAAGGAGTATGCCAATGGTCCTTTTCTTGCAAGGAAATTCTCTTTTTTTCAATAGCTGCCTGATGACATTGTGAATTATACCATTTTAATTTACAGTGTATTGTTCTCTTTATCCTTCCATGAAATATCAGAAATCTTGAAAACTTCCTGAGACACACTTTCTTCCATAGCTTTTTTTTGTAGAGGTGCAAAGTTTTCCATAAGTAACTTTTGTTACTTCTTCGTATTTCAGACATTTTGATGCAGCTTGTGAAATGTGAGTACTGCACCTGCCCTCCTGCACTAACCCCATTTTACACATTTATCATCTCACATCTTAGACTGAGTGTATAGCTGACATTTCTTTATGGGTTAGTCACTTGGCTATAAACAGGTAGTAGTTTAATCACTTCTGTGTTGATTGTCTGGTTAATTCCAAATGCAGAAGTTCAGGAATGAGGTACCTAGATATGTTTTAGCTTTTTGCCCATCTCTGGAGACTGCAGTACCTCCACTAGAAGCACAGAGAAGAGTGACAAAAAACTGGACTGTGGGGAGGAGTATTTTTTCTAAAAGGAAAAATGAAAGCAATAATGATGTGTTATAATTTTATATAACGAATATATCTCTGTGGGTCTAGAAATTTTGAGGGGCATCTACACAGGATGAGAGGGGACTTTTCCTAGGCTAGACTGCACTGTTTTTTCCTAGAGTGCTATGTAGGAGATGGGAAAACTGTGTCTCCCCTGTTGAAAACTGCCCACAGTGCATCCATCACTAATAGAATAGAAAGAAAGAGGGTAAATAGTTTCTTAAAACTAGAAATTTTTAGATTTTCAATTAGGGAATGATAATAACAGCATTAATTGACTGAAACTTTACAAAAGACTGGACAATAAGACACAAAAAGCTTATTCTGTATGATTATATAGCAATAGAGAAGAAATTGCCATGGATATTCCTCTGCATGGCTTACATGAAGTGGCTGCCTCCTACTTATTAGCTTTTGTGAATTTAAGAATATGGATGACCTCTTTTTGTCCCTCCTTTCCAAGTCTGAGAGGTGTTGAGCTGCAGCCCTGGGTTGTCCCTGTGTTCCTCATCCTGTCACACAGGGACAGGGTGACTGAGCACAAGGCAGCTCTGCAGCCCTGCCTGCTGCTTCTGGCCCTGTCCCATGGAAAGCCTCCAAACCCCAGTCAGAAATCAACAGGAGCTTACTGATTCCTCTTGAAGGCAGCACTTCAGAGGTGGCTGATAAAGGGGAGCTCAGGCAAGGCTGCAGTAGTTCTAAATGTCCCAGCTCTGGAAAAAGCACTTGTTGTAATCACTGTGCTGAAGTGGAGTAGATGGCAAATCCCAAGCGCAATGGTGTTGGAAAAGTCTGCATCGCCTTGATCTTTCTCTTTCAAGGTATGAATTGTGCTGCTGAAGCTTCAGTACCCAGATGAAAGCAAGCCAGCTACTATCATAAAAGTATGTTGAAAATTTTCACATTTCACAGGTTCTTTCAATGATATCTCTGTGCAAATATACATCAAGTAATTGTGTAAAATATTCTAGAACTGTAGACAATTAATTTTATAAAGCTCTTTCAGAAAGAGTTGAGACAGACACATCAAATATATTGCCAAAGGAGTGCAATATTTTTAGTAGATTTCCTGCCATACAGATGACATAGCACGTCAAACTTCAGCAAGATGGATTATTTGTGTAAGAAGCTGCCTGAATTATAGAAAATTGTCATTTTACAGAAGGGTGTATCTTTGAGTTCCTTCTTTTTTCCTGTTAGGTGATTTGCTAACATTGATGGCACATTTAGTATCCTTTATGTTTCTAGTGATCTGAAATAAAAAGTTTTGTCTCCTTCTACTTCTTTTTCGCTCTCAGCACTGAAGCTCACAGGTCAAGAAAGCCATTCTCTTGCTGCTTTGATTATGCATGCAGTTATGTAATTCCCCCCCAGAGCACTTGCTTAGCTCTGTGTGGTTTGTGAGGACATGTCTACATTTCCTGCAACACATTCAGTTGCCTCATGACAGCATTTGGCCTCTCTCTTCAAGGCTATGTTTGACTACTGCCTTTCAAAGGCAGGCAGGAGAAGGGCTGATTTCCAAACTGAATAAAACAAAGTCATTTTATTAATTCATTTATACAGTAAGAAATTTGTTAAGATGGAGCACAGAGAGACTCTCTTGAATGTCAAACAGGCTTGCCTAATTGTGATTTCTGAAGCTTTAGAAAGAGTTTCCCAGGGGAAGTTGTGGAAGACATGGTTCCATTATGTGTAAAGCTGCCTTAATTAATCTTGTCTGCTTTTCTTTTTAGCAATATGCCTGAAATTATTGCTTTTTTCATTTGTAAGTTCTAAGGAATTTCAACCTACCTTGATGTATCTCAGATACAGAATGAAATGCTCTGCTAGACAGTGTGTAACTCTGTCCCCTGCAACTCATATGAAGATATATATATATATATATAGGTAGATGTATAGTGTGGTTAAAGATGTATGTAGATATGTATCTGGATCACTTTTCCATCCACTGTTCAGATCTTAATTTAAGATGAAATCAACTGGGGAGTTAATTGCTCAGGAAAGGAACAAGGTGGCAAAATTTTCCAGGTGTCCAGCCTTTAACCTAGAAAATATGAACTGCATCATTTCACTACATGCATGTTTTCACTGGTGTTCACTGTGTGGTTTTTGGTAACCACCAACAACGGAATTTCTGCCTTTTCATTGTAAAATCCTTCAGCAACTAAGTTTAAAGTTTACACTGTGAGGACATGGCTCTAAGTTAATATGCTCAAGGGGTTTTATCCTAAAGAAAGTCACATACTCTGTATTTCCCCAGTCTAAATAAGGTGGATTCAGTTCTGTTCAGTTCTACGTTTTGTTCAGTAGAACAGTGAGCCTGCCCAAGGCCAGTGCCTTTTATTTTTGATTTGCTTTTGCACATTTAGTGCCTTGTCACTGTTTGAGTGAGATTTTGCAGGGTTCAGATTGAGCATAGCAGCACCTCCTCCTGCGTGGCTGCAGCTGAGCCTCTGGCACGCTGGATCACACCTGCAGTGGTGAACCTGTGAACTAATCAGGAGACAAGTTTTCAATTATAATAGGATTAGTATTGGGAGATTTAATTCCTTTATCTCTCCAACCCGTAAAACATCCATTGTTTTAGCACTGGCTGGCATTTTCCTTCAAATCTGATTTCTTTGAAGACTTTGGAAACTGTGTACCTATGTGTAAATGTGATTAAGCTGCTGCTGCTGCAGTTCTTTATTGTCTGAGCTATTAAGATTCAAAACCTGAATCAGTCCCCTATAAGAATGAACAGGAAAAGGACTGTCAGAAAGTCAGACGTTTTAAGAAAAATGGTTGAAGAGATTTGGTGGCAGTCTACAAGTTAAAAAATAAGATACAGGTTTCATGATGGAAAAGCCAATGTTCACCAATGTTAAATTGGCTCTATCTCTGTCAATTTGCTGTTATAAGACACAGAAAATAGATTTTAGATTTTTTTTTTTGTCCCCAGAGATAGAAATAGATTTTCTCATACTGAAGATTTTGTTCTGTCTTTTGTTCTGTGCATTCTCTGCAGAAGCTCTGAGATCGAAGAACATGCAACGCATTGAGCAGGAGAATTGTCTTTGTGTTAAACCTGCTTGCAAAACATGAGGGGCGTTTTCTCCTGGAATGGAATTGGATTTCAGCACTTGTCATACATTTGTCTTTCAGCCTGCCAGCCCTGCTGAGAATGGCTTTGTCCGTGGACTCGGCTTTGCCCCGTTGGCAGCGACTGGGAGCCCACGGTCCCTCCCAGGCTCCATCAGAATCAACACCACTGCTGTCTTCTGTCAGAGACAACCCAAGTCTCAAGCCAAACAAATGGAGGATTGTGTTGCCTGACAATGGGAGACAGTGGAAAGACTGGAAAGAAGCTTCTTCTTTTTATTCTAGAAACGGGATACAGACCACAAAATACACATGGTTCACGTTTTTGCCCCAAAATCTTTTGGGACAGTTTCACAGGTAAAAAAATTTCATTCTATTATCTGTGAGATTCAAGAATTCTCTCTGAAATGGTGATATTTGAGTGTTATGAAGGAAGGTTGCTCTTGTAGTTGCAACCCCCCTAAAACTTGGGTGATGATAATTTGTAACAAAATGGCATTTTAGTTGGCACTGAAATGGTGGATAAAGTGAACACAGGGAGTGCTTAACCACTGCTGTGACCAGCTTTTAAAATTGAATGCTGCAGCAGCTCTCTTTGTTTAAAAAAAAAAAAAAAATCAAATTTTTATTTAAAAATCCTTCTGGTTTTGTGTTGTATAAACTTCTGCTTTTTAGAGCACAAAAAGAATTCATTGGATGTGTTGAGACACCTATGAAATTCTGTGGATTTCAGCAGCTCAATTTTGATATATTTTTAATGTCACAAAATTACTGTCTACCCATGTAGAAATTGTATATATGTATGTGCAAGTGCAGGGCCAAGTTTCTTTCCAAGTGCTGGTTTAAAATTATGTAAACCCGCCCAGCATAAAGAATCAAATCAAAAAGATGCCCAGGGAACCACCATCACAATAAAGGGAAATGAAAGTTGTATATCCCTGTCTAGCTCTGAAATTTTCATTCTGTATGCTAGATTGGCCATTCCTAATCCAACCTGCCATTTACAGAATCCTTCATGGATTCCTGATGGGAACGTTTACATAATCCATTGGTTAGGTTTTTAAGGTTTGTTTGGCTTTTGCTTAATTTTGTGCCTGTTTTAAAGACTGAAGCAGTGAGAAGCCACAAAAGACCTTGGAGATCCCAGAGACAAACAGTGTTTTTAACATGTGAGAAAACTGGAGCTAGCTGTAATGAAAATGTATGTCATGGGCTCTTCTAAGGAAAAAATTAGCATCTTGGTTAAGAAACTGATTAACTCATTCTGGAGAAAGGAAAAGGAGGGTAGAGGAGTGAAATTATTAATGTTCCTTTAATACAGAATGGGGGTTGTTCATTAAGAAAAGGATACCTTCTAATTTCTGACTCCTTATAATTTATTTTATATATTTTCAGGCTCAGTAATCTTTACTTTTTCTTTCTGGTGGTTCTGAACTGGTTCCCACAAGTGGAAGCCTTCCACAGGGAGATTACAATGCTGCCCCTGGTTGCGGTGCTACTTGTCAGCATGATCAAGGATGCTATTGAAGACTACAGAAAATACCAATACGATAAGATAATAAACTTCACTAAAACCAGGGTATACAACAAGTAAGTAAACTAAATCAATTATTTGTTTCCTTCCTTGCTTCTGTCATGGTAGAAACTGCTCATCTGATTTTACAGTAACTCCCTTACTGACCTTTCTGAATACTGTAATTTTGAAAAACCATTACAATTTTTTTCTACCTTTAAAAATGCCTTATTTATCTTACTTAATCATCTCAATATCATTGAGGCTTTGTTTCATATCCCAACAGTGTGTGCTGATATACACAGGTTTTCATTCCAAGTTTTCAGAGCAGCTTGCCAACACATACAACATCCTCTCAGAAGAAGGATCTGAAGGATAAATGGAACTTAATCAAGTCTGGAACCGAAAAGCAGGGCTGTATAGAAAATTGGAACAATATCTTTCAGATGTTTCACACTAAAACCAGTAATACAGAAATTAATGATCAACTGCATTCAAGGTGAATCATAATCAGGAGATGAAAAAAGTTCTAGGATTTCCAGTAAGCAGAGAGATCAATACCAGGCGGCTTGGCTTTGGAGCTGGTGCAGCACCTGCAGGAAGATGTTTGCTCAACACTGACTCTGAAGGAAGAAATATTTTCACTGCAATTCTTATTGCAACATTTTGCTTTCATCAGAGTTTCTTGTCCAAGATGCTCCTCCTCCAACTTTAGGCTGCTTAGCTTGTCACGACATCATGAAGCAAATCGGAGTATTTGTTTAAAATAAATTAAAATATGTGTGTGCTTTCCTTTTTTCACCTTAAGTTCAGGCCACAGAGAAAAAATTGCTGTGGTTTACACACATGTCATTAGCTCTTCTGGAAATTAGCCCTCATCTGTGCTGACCTACTCATGTGTCAGAGAAAGAAGGATCAAAGGGGAAGGGGTATCTGGGTGAGAGAGGAAGGGTTGGGGTCTGTCCGGGAGAAGGATCAGCCTGAGGGGCAATCCACGTACATTGCACTTCCCTTGCTTTATGTCTGTGTATGATTCCTCTGACTACAAAATCGTAAGTTTACTTAGGGGGGAATGGGAGGTTGGCTGTTTGTTCAATAATAACCCATGTTATGGTCATGAAAACAAACAATAGATAGAGGAAATAAAATAAATGCTGTCTGTACGGAGGCTTGTAGCAATCTTTTGTTGACATCTGGGACGCAGAGCTCTGCCCATTACCTTTGAGCTTCCTGGCAACTCCCAAGGTTATAAAGTGATTCTGAAACTCCTGGAGTGACCTGTGTATGTTCTCAGCTTTGCCCCTGCTCTGTGTTAAAGCAGAGACTCTTCATGAGAGCAGAGAGTTACTGCCAGGAAAATGGTCTAAACAGGGCCTCCAGGCGTCTGCTGGCAGGAAGAACAAAACATTCAGGATGCTTTTGGCACAGGTGAGGTGTAGCTGCCCCAGCAGGCTCTAGGACCTGGTGCAGCTGAGTCAGGATGATCCCTGTCCCTGGGGAGCTGGAGCTCGGAGGAGAAGAGGCAGCCCTGGGCTTCGGACACCTCAACTCTTCTCTCCACGATCTGGCAGTTCATTTGGACTACTGAACTCTTCGAACTTCGTTGGTTTTCAACTTGAAGCTACTTTTTAAAAGAACAAGATGTCGAGGAAAACTTCTCCAGGTTGCTTCTCTTCAATGATATGGAAAAAGCATTTTTTCAAGGAAACCTGCTGCCAGTGTGGGGCTTCAGACACCGAAAGCCAAAATGAGGAGCTGGAGAACAGAAGAAGAGTAAGGAAAAGAAAGAAGAAAAATGAAACTAAACGTGTGATCATCTCCAATTTGCCCTATGGAAGCAAGAGGTGGAAGGAAAATCCAAACAGATACTATGACTCCAATGAAATTAAGACCACAAAATACACCATCTTAACTTTCCTCCCTAAAAATATCTATGAGCAGTTTCACCGCTTTGCCAATATTTATTTTGTGTTCATTGCGCTGCTGAATTTTGTGCCAGTGGTGAATGCCTTCCAACCAGAGGTGTCTGTGATCCCAGTTTGTGTTATAATGGCCATTACAGCCATTAAAGATGCTTGGGAAGACTTTCGAAGGTACAAATTAGACAAGGAAATCAATCACATGGGATGCTACATTTACAGCAGGTAAGCTTTGTATAGCTTTTATTACCAAAAACATTGGCTCAAGATCTTTTATCAATGGTGAGGCTTTTGGATTAAAAAAATTAATAAATAACTGCTGAAAAATCACAGTCATTAGGTGAAATAGGGAAAAGTCATGGCCGCTATATCTCACCTGGTATTTGCTCTCATACAGGAAAAGATTTATTTTTTGAAAAGTATTTTTGTACTGGGAAGTTGAGTTTCATTAAATTGGTGTGTCTACCAGCCTCTCAGACATGCAGTGCACTGAAAACAGGTGCTTAAAGAGCAACAAGCACCTGAATTTCCAAGACAATTTCAAGAAGATTTAATTCTATCAACATAAGGCAGCACAGAACAGGATCTGTCATGGGACTTGTTTGCATTCTTAGATGCCAAGAAATTTTTTTAAAACCTGGCCCTTTGAACTACATTTTATTTTATATTCTACATTGTTGTCTAGCTTTCAGTTTGTTTTGTTTTTGTTTTGTTTTCCTTAGGCAATATGTAAAATGAGCCTGTAAAAACACAGTCTAGAAATTAAAAATAGTAATATATGCCTCTGTTTAGTCACCTCTAAATGAATTAACTACATATGTCTGTGCTCACTTCTTCAAAGTGTTTCATGACTTCCTGCTTTTAGGACGCTCAGAAGATTGAAAATTATGTTTTATTGTATAAAAATGTTCCCTCAGCAAAGTAGCAAATGACTTCTCCCTGATAAAATATCACATCTGGGAAGTCAGGAGGGCAGAATTTTCTATCTCTGTGAATATGCCTGTCAACCCTCAAATTAATCAATTAATATTAAGTGCTTTATATAACATGTGCCTTCATGAACAAGATCTTGCAGTATTCTGGCTTTTATCACATGGGGCTGCCATTTCTGTTTGTTTCTCCTACATGTGTTTGTCAGATTTTTATTTTTATGTCCTGCTGGTTAAACAGGAGAGCAGTAAGTTTGCTTGTTTAGAGGCTAAACTTAGGCCCACATATAGATAAAGATTTGTCATCAAAAAAACCCTGCCAGCTTTTTAAAAAAAAGAAAGATGGCATTTTGCAATTTTCATAATTGTTCATAAGTATTGTGGATTTAAGATCTGTTCTGTGGTGAAGAATGCCAATAGTTGTAGCTCTTTGGGTAGGGTGGCAAACTGCCTCTTCAGTCTATCTCTGAAATTTAAGTCTGGCTGAATGTTCTAGTTTTTCCAGTGTTGCATTAGCCTATGAGGCAATGAATTATTTGTTAGTGCTTGTTAAAACCAGTATGGGACAGAATAAGTGGGGCAGTAGGTGCTAATGAATAAATCCACAGAGGGATCTTCTTTGTTTCCTCTTTACACACAGAAACCATGTCAGTTTAGCTCTGAAAGCCTTTTACCATGGGTACATCAGAAGTAGGGAATACAGTAGAACTTGTTTTGTATAAGGGAAAAATATCCACCATAGATTTACAACATATATTCAGATCCAGATTCAAGATTGTTATGCAGAAACATGAGATGAGCCTGCCTTAAAATTGGTTATTCCATCCCATAAAAAAGATTTTGATCCATGAATCAGTCTTGTCTAGGATCTTGTCTTTCACCAAAATTTTGTGGCCCAAAAAGATGATATGAGGGAAAGAAAAATGAAAAGAGCTTCAGACTACAGTATTCTTCCTGTCTGGAAAAATTGTGGGTAATAACAGTTGCCATCAGATCAGTCACTACAGCTTATTATATTATGAATAATTTCAATCAGGTTTCTCTGGTGCTTTGGGAAGCTGATATTTCTTGTTCTTCTTGCTAGCTGCAAAGTCATGGAAGGGCATGATGTCTTCTAATTTTCTTCTATATGAATCATGAACATAGGTAATTGTTTTAACATAGGTGAAAGTCTTTGTGACACTGCAAATTTTGCCAATCTTGTGGCAGCAAAAAGTTATTTCTAATAGAACAACTCATCTTCCATCCTAGAAGAAGTATTACTGAGATTTTAAGAGGTAATCTTGGAGTGTATGTTGTCTCTATTTCACATATTAATAAGGACTCTGGCACCTTTTCCAAAACAAATACAAAGGCAAAACAAACTTTTCCAGATACTGAATGTTCTCCAAAACTTTCCTAAAGACATGGGGAAATGCAGTAACTTGCCTTCCTTCAACACAGGGCAAGAGAAATTAAAATTAAATAGGCTTGCCTGTAAACACATTTATTCTAATTTCTTTTCACAGTGATCAGCTGAAATAGGAAATCTAATCTTCTGGTCAAATGAAAGAAAAGACACTTCCAGTCTTGTATTTAAAGAATGTTTAATTGGAAAAATGAGAAACAATTAATAGGCATTAAAGTGTCCTGGGGAGATGCAATAACCTAGATGCTTGATTGAGGAGTTTGCACTTTCGGAATCATACTCTGTAGACAAACTGCTGTGCTGTTGGAATGAATCACACAACACCAAAAGGAGAGAATGAAAAATTGAATTGCAGATGATACAGACCTATGTTTAAATTCCTGCTTCCCCGTAATGTTCTTTAAAATAGACTCTGTCTCCTTTAAAATTTTCCAAACAAGGCGGACTTCCATTACTACAAAATGCCAAAGCATTTTCTGTGATACTGCACTTTATCATCCCTCTTGCATTGCGTTTAAATTTCTCAAGTCACCTGATTTAATGAAACCCTAATTAGTTCAATTCCATCCATAACAGTTAACCATAATCTTCAAAGATGAGGGTTTTTTATCATATTCATTGTGTTGCACCCAGATGTGGGTAAGGATCCATAGTGGCACAGAGTCCCCCGGCAGGTGCAAAAGAGAGAGGCTTTATTGCAAAAACCAGGCCCTTTCAAGCAGTTAGCCCTTGATCAGTTACATGGTTTTAAAGCATAACAAACATAATTCAACCAACCACCATACAACCACACGTTATGGTTATATAACTTGTTTTATCCTACCCCTGATTCAGCTGAGCCTTTTTCCCACAGTCCTTTTCTACTTAGCCAAAGTGGCAGGCCTGAGCCATGGTTTTACATGGGTAACAAGGCCCTCTTTTTCTGAGGCTTTACCTATAAGCAACAACCAAAGTTGACTGGCACAGACTGCTCTTTTCAGCTCTCTTGTCAGTCAGTCCCTCCAAACCTACCACGGTTGTTTTTCTCTAAACTCTCTTCAGTTTGCCATGAATTTACTAACAGGGGCCAGCACTGAATGTAGCACACAAACCTGAAAGTAAATGTTAATGCAATAGTTGCTAAAAGCTATTATTCAATTTTTGTGAAGTTCTATAATGTTAAAGGAACTAATTGATATGAAATTATTATATAGTTTAGTTTATGCCCTAAGGATTATATCAAGTTCTTTAAATACTCCCTAGCATCCAGACAGGTTTTTGCATTCATTTCACATTTTTGGAAGATTAAAGGTATCTTTTCCTCAGTGTTTTAGTAGACGCTAAGGTACAAATGCGAGGGCTATGCGCAGTTCAGTATGACACAGCAGCAGCCACAAAAACATTAACATTATTTAAGCTATTTATATTTCTTAATTTTTAAGAACCTCGAATCAGATGTCTGAGACAGTGACTCAGAGAAACTTTGTTTATATGCCTTGAATCATCCTGTGGACCTTTTGGAGAAGTAGTGAAGCCAACAGGCTTCCTGAATGAGGCAGCCTGATTACTCTTTCCATAGAAAGTTCCTTTGTAATGCTTTCAGGCCCTGTGGTTTTCAAGTAGTTCCTATAGGCATCAATCTCCTCCTCCTCTCTAAGCCCACCAATGTCTGTGGTACAAAAAAAAAAAATCAGCTGGCTTTCACTCTGACTCATTGTATGCTTAGTGTAAGGTTTTAGATCATTTAAAGATTTTTGCATCAGCACTAACTCTGGGTTAGCCCTGGAGCAGAGGTACAGAAAGAAGGGAAAAACAAAGTGCTCATAACTGTGTTGCATGAAATCAGGACTGCCAACGGGTGAAAAACTGAAAGTGGCTTAATGTGAACCTACTGTTTGGAAAGAGAGTTCACATTTTTCAGTCAATTGAAGTATTGCAATCCCATGCTGCAATTTTCTCTCTGATAGCAATGGGGATTTGCTTCCCTACAGCTGACCATACATACAGGGTACTTTATGTTTTCTATGGGAAGCTGGGCAGCAAAGGCAGAGGCTGTCCTTCTGTTTGAACCTCCATCATATGCTCTGTTCAGCTGGATTTCTGCATGGAGGAGAGATTGTAACTCCCGTGGATGTTCCTCATGTCTGGAATGGGGAACCAGTGCCTGGGACTGGCCAGGGATGCAGTGACCAACAGANNNNAGAGATTCGTTTTATACCAACCCAACAAAAAAAAAAAAGAGAAAAAAAAAAAAGGTCTAAAACCTGTGTCCCACTCAAAGCCTCATCCCTCACCGTAGGCAAAATAGCAATCACTTCTCTATACCTTAGAGGTACCTTTCCAGAACAGTGCAGGAATCTGGTCACTTGGAGGCTGCAGACCTCCTGAATAGGGGCATTCCTGTGACAGCCACAGAGCTGCTCAGGTTAGTTGCAGGCTGCTACCCCCTGCCTAACACCAACATGTGTTGTTCTCTGGCAACAGGCATCCCCTGCTCTGTCATCCCTATAAATTTTGTCTGCTCTTCATATACTATGGAAATTTTGTACCTAATGTGGCTGTGGTACCTGAATTAGCAGTGAGTTTGACTGAAGGCACACAGACTCCCTCCTGCTTGAGGCTTGCTTCAACCTCCCAGTGAATGAGAAAATGTCCTTTACCAACAGAACACTCAGGTGTCGGTCACCATGACACTGCTTGAAACCAGTGGTACCAAAATCATGAAGAAATTAAAACACCTTACGTGGGATATGATGATTTTGTTGTGAGAAATTATGGGAGATGCTGAACTGACTAAATGACTAGCAGCAAGATAGTAATTGTAGTCAGCCAGGGTGCCTTGCTACAGTGAGGATCCTTGGCCTCTGTGGAAGACAATGCACAAAATACATTACCAAAGCTACCACTGGTTCATCTGTTGGTTTATCAGAGTTTTCAACAAGATCTATTACCTGCCAAGGCATTTAAAGCTGCTTCACAGAAAAGGTGCCATGGTTTAGCAGACAGCAGCAGGAGCTAATGACTAAACGTTAATACCAAATAAATAAGCATCTCTGGCTTTGGCTCAGAGACCTGCAGAATCATGTCCTCATGGCATTAAGATTCATCCTGACTGTCTGAACTTTTAAAATACCATTAAAACCTGAGGAGAGGCAGGTTTCTACATGTGACCTCAACAGCTACGTGCTCATATAAGGATATGATTATCAAAAAAGCTGATGTAGGCTGTGCTGTCCAGAAACTTCACAAGTTAATGAGTGTCCCTAGAAACTAATGCTGATGATAATGATTAGAAGACATTAATTGAGTGACCTTGAAATTATCTCTTCCTTCCAGCTGGTGCCAGGAAGAATCGTAACAATAGTATTTTGTTCAAGGCAGTAAAAAAGTAAAAAAAAAAAAAAAAATCCTACATACAATAATCTGTAATTTACAAAATTAACCTAGAAAAGTCTAAGCAACTTCCTGTTTACATCTATTTTATTTTACTTCCTCAAAGGTGAATTAAAATAAATCTAAAACCATTTATATGAAAAAAAAATATATTTATAAAGTTCTGGTACTTAATTAAAGTTTATGTAAGCTTCAATTGGTTACAGAAGTTGAGCATAGGCTTGTATCATTGAGAAAATAAGTTATTTGTTATGATGCTATAGGCAGTTTAAGCGCATAAGAAGATAGGATCTGTTAATAGCATTGAGAAATTTTGAATGCCAGTATGATGTAAGTGTATGTACTTTATTAGGCTTCAGAAAAAAATTGTTCCAGTTTTTTTAAAAAGGTGTGTTTGCTGTCTTAACGTGGTGTTTAAATCCTGAGAGTGTGGTGCTGTGGGGAAAGGCTGGGGCTGGGTACAGGACTGGGCACTGCTGAGTGACCTGGTTGGTGCTGCTGGGCTGACACGAAACCCCTCCTGCTCCGGGGTGGTGGCAGGGCCAGGACAAACCCACCCACGCCGTGGCACCTGCCCGTGCCCAGGCAGGTTCTGCAGCTCAGGAACATTAATCAACCAATAGTGCCATACCCTGTGGACAGTGCTCAGAACCAGCTCCTGTCTGATCCGCTGCCCTCCTCGAGTCCTAAATCTGCTCCTGTTTTTGTTTTGTGGCAGTAGCTCCTAACGGTGAGGTCATGGACATGAAGTGATCTTGGAAAATATTTTGTGAGAGGTTTGCTGATATTATCAGCAATAATTATATTGCTGATATTTTATTATTAAAAGCTGATATTATCTTTGATAGCATAAAACTGAGAGAGATTTTTCTTTGCAGAAGCAGACTGTGAAGGGTAAGCAGCTGTGTGATTCAGCCTGCTGCCCATTTAGAACCAGGAGCCCAGAATATTGGTGTTTTTTACAAAATAGCTGGTGCTTGAAGGAGGCCATTTTCAAATATAGCATTCTAGCAAATCTACATACAACAAAATATAAATATGTCAGTTTCTCTATTGACAACACTGATTATATTTTTCTAGGTGCCATGATCTGGTGACAATTTGGGGGGGTATAGTGCAGAGCAAACAAAGTCTTTATTTTGAACTGCAAAAGATCCCAAAATGGAGCTTGCAGTAATTTGAGGGAATAAGATTCACTGGACTAATTGTCTGATAAAATATTTCTATATTATAAAGATCTTTCTATAAGATGATCTAGGAGACACACATGCTATGGAGTGCACAGGGTTAAATACTTTTATTGCATTTTTTCTGTATAGGAGAACAATAATTTTTATTTCCCTCAATTCACCATGCATTTTGATCTAGCGTTTGTTTGAATTTTATCTTTATTGTATCCAAGAAAGTAAAATCAAATTGTTGACGCAAAGTCAATTATTTATTAAAGTTCACCCATGATCTCCAACTGCAGGAAGACTTTTTATGGTACTTTCTTTTTCCCCAGAAACGACTTCATAAAATCTGTTTAGTTCAGGCCTTCTGTTTGGATCTAATGAGTTCAATAACAGTTCTGGCAGACATGATTTTGACTGTTCAAGGCCTCTTTTCATTGGCAGTGTGCTCTGGCGGGCATTCATCATGATATCTATCAGCAAGGCAACAGTTTTTGAATGTGCTTTTGATAAATTTCCTGGTAAAAGAGAGAGGGGACTGAGGAACTTTTACTTATCTTGTCTTCAGTGTGCCACAGCCCTGATAGCACATGCTGTAAAAATCAAGTATCCAGATTCCCACCTATTGAAAATCACCATATCTTGTTGATTTTATTGGTTCAATACATTTGCCCTTTTTTTATGTTTCTCGTCAGACCATCTTGGGTTTATGAAGCTCCTCTGTTTATTTAGCAACCAGAGCTTGTGCTATTAACTTTAATCACTGAACAGAAAATGGGCAGTGTTCCCAGTTACAGGAATTGCTGAAAGGAAATTGCTTCATCTGAAAAATCTTGTTAGACAACTAGGACAGTGCTGCCATGGGGTGCACCAGTTTCATTGTGAAGTACTTCCTTTCATCCACTGGCAATTCCCTACAAAACTGTAGAAAAGCTTTGTACTATTTTTAATATTTTTAATTATTAATCTTACAATCAAATTTTAAATCTTACAGGTGCAGATGAATAGTTTTCTTCAGGAACAAAAAAAAAAGTGTATTCTTTGAATACTCATTGGGATACACTGACCTGAATGCAGGTTTGGGGTTCTAGCAGTCCCTGAACTGCAGTCCCTGTGCTAAGTAAAGCTTTTCCTCTGATCCGAAAGAGGTTGTTTGGCTTTTCTGACTCACTGTCTCCTCTCTAATTAGTGATTGGGTAGAACCCTGAAGATTTACATGTAATATAGTTTTCATAAGGAGTTATTGAAAAAAATTTACTAATCTATGATTTCTGTGGGTTATTTGGGCTAATCTGGTTTCTTTCAGCTGGTGTGGAACACAGCCAGCTGGACAAGGCTCTTCTATAGCATTTTATGAGTGGACAAAATCAGAAGTATGCTCTATAAACTTCTGAATTGCGCAAGAGTTGACGTACAGGGAGGTAGGATTGCCCTGCAGAAGCCACAGCAAACATCATATGCAAACTATAAATGGCTTCCAAATGTCTAGGACAGCAAGAAAAGACATTTACTTCCTCTAAACTGATCTTGTACCCTTTCTTTCATGTTCTAAACAAACAAGCTAAAAAGCCCTATTCAGAATCTGTTTGGAATGGAAAGGATTGGTTCTCACGTAGTTGATTTGTTATATTAATTTACTATCTGCTTTGTAGAGGATTAAATATTCAGCATACACTTGCTAAAATACTTTTCAAATAGAAATTTATCTAGTCTGTTTGGGTTTTTTTAAATGCATAGAAACTTCTAATTAACTTACAACAAACCTCTGTTGTTGCACCAAAGAGAAAGGACATGTGGGTAAGTAGAATCAGACAAAATAAGAAGAATGAAAAATTCAGGGAAGAAAAATTAATGTAAGATGAAAAAATATTGCTATGACCCCATCGTTTGCTCAGTACTCCAAAAGCAGCAGTAAAGAAATTCAAATAATTAGCTTGAGGGGCCTTCTTTTTTTATATAAAAAGTGAGTCCCACTGGGAAATGGGCAGAATTTAACTTCCTGCATAACCTGTGCAGGTAACTGTTAGCTGATGTTGTTTTGTGGATAAGGGCATAAGCCAAGTGTGAGGGTTTTCCTGGCAGCCCTGTGGCTGGCTCTGCTCTGCAGAAAGCCAGGAAAGTAGGTTAGCAGGAAGCAGCCCTTGGCCTGGCAGTGCTTGGATGTGTGCTTTGAACTCTAGCAAAGCATTTTATCTCCTCTATCACTGCTCCCCTCCTCATGATACAAACACTTCAATGGAAACGAGTATTCTCCATGCAATAGATGCGGATGATTAAAAACTGTCTCAAAAAATGTCAAAAATGAGACTCTGAGTCATTACAAAAGGACTTTCACTGTCTGTCTGGTAAAGTATCATGAGCATTCTCCCTCTCACAGAGCAAGGCATAAGATGATTCAATTATTCATATTGAAAAAATAATTTCCTCTCAAGGAGTTAGAGGAACCAAGCCATTGTTGTAGTGCATTTTTCCCATTAACTAATTTTAAAGCTCATTGTGTAGTTTCTGGTCTAATTAGATGGTTAAGAGCAGCTGAAGGATTAATTACTGAAAATGCAATGTCAAAAGTCGGCTATGTGTTGAACTTAGTTAATGAAATAGTAATTTCTTTTCCTTGAACCCCATAGGCTTTTATGCTTTTAACTTTATTATTCTTGTTGTTATTGTTGTTATTTTGTTAATTTAGAAGCTTTTTGTTTCTCACTTGAACTTTTCCATTAAACTTGGGCTCTAGTTGCAATTTTTTTTGCCTAATATTAAGAGATCATTTGTCAACTCTTCTACATTTTGAAGCTGTTTCTGTGCACCAAGTTCAAGATTTTTAACTACCTCTTGAGAATTACAAACTAGAAAGACTTTGAAGCAAGTGTGGCTGAGGTATCAGTTTGCTTCCCTCAGGACATGTATGCTGATGTTGGAAAGTAGGAAGCGGTCACAATCAAAAACAATAATCTAAATTTCTTCAATAAGATACTTGAATATACCTCTGTTGGTCTGAAGCACCTTCTGTATTGTGCTGTGCAGATTATAGGACCAGTGCTAGAATGAACGACACCTGCTGTAAATTTTTTATTCCATGTAAAGATTTCCTTTGAATGTGACATGTGGTGAAGTGGAGCTATGGAAGTGTCTGAATCATTAATGTCCTTTAAAAAAAGACCAGTGTGCCCCCATCCCCTATTTTCTCTTTTTGAAGCCCTAAAACCCAGCACTCCTGCCTTGCTCACACCACTCATCACCCACGATATGCTTTTCACGCAACAGGGAGGAACGTGCTTACGTGGAGAAGTGCTGGAAGGATGTCAGAGTGGGGGACTTTGTGCAGCTGCAGTGTAACGAGATCATCCCAGCAGATATCCTGCTGCTCTACTCCTCGGATCAGAACGGCATCTGCCACCTGGAAACTGCCAACCTCGACGGGGAGACCAACCTCAAAGAGCGCCGGGTGGTGAGGGGCTTCAGCAGCCAGGTCAGCCTGGGACCCCCCAGCCCACGGGCACACTCATCCCCAGCCGTGGCCGCTGTGCCCCAGCCAAGCCACTCTACCCAGGGATTGATTTCTGCAACAGGGAGAGAGCTCGTGGTGCCCTGGCAAAGCAGCCGGGGGGTTCCTTACGGGTTCTGTGTCTCCGTGGTGGCTGACACACCACACTCACTTCATGGGCAGGTGGAGGTGGGGATGCTCCACTGGGAGCTGCTCTAAGGCACACTGGGTTGGAAGAAATTAAGGAATGGGATCCTGTGTAGGAGTACATTGAACAGTTTAATAGAAACTCAAGGTAAA
The DNA here is from genome assembly GCA_013396955.1 of Regulus satrapa. Classification (NCBI taxonomy): domain Eukaryota; kingdom Metazoa; phylum Chordata; class Aves; order Passeriformes; family Regulidae; genus Regulus; species Regulus satrapa. Next base: position 172,486 of record VWZN01018308.1, read on the forward strand.
TTAATTAAATTTTTTTTAAAAAGTTTTATGTTTGGCATTAGTTTGTGATTCAGTTTGAATTCTTAAAATCACCATTTCTTTTTCATAGACAGTATTGTTTCCTTTTTACACTGTAGTGCTGTATTCATGTGGCTCATGTTGGATAAACCTGAAGTAAGCTAGAAAATACAACTTAGGGAGAGTTGTTATATTTTCAAGTATCTTTTTAAAAAAAACAGCATGGCAGTTTTTCAAATAACCCAGAACAAGTTTAAGGAGTGGTAACATGTGAGGAAGAAAACTTTGTTCCATTGGAATAACTCCAGAAGACAGGAAATAGGACCTCACAGATAATCCTAGGAATTACATTAATTTATTTAGGAATTAGTATCACTGCTGCTAGGAAGATCTTTCGGGGTTGCTGGTGTGTTGCTGCCAGGAAGCAGCCAGACATTAAATAAAAGCACACCATTTCCAGCTGAGATCAGGTGCTGTACTCCAGTGTTATTTGCTTGTTGTTCAAATGAAAATCATTTTGCAAAGACAATTAAGGGTTTACTCATATTGTGGATGCCACAGCACATAGCACAAGCCTTTTCCAGTGCTTTCCAGTGACTATAAAGGAGAGGTTTTGTTCCTGAAGAACACTGGAAATTTTAATATGCAGAGATTTAGCAAAAAACAGTAAACTGGTTCCTTAACATTTCTTAAATGTTGCATTTCTTTCAGGTAGTTCTAATTAACATGTTAGGTTTTCTATTTTTCCTTTTAAAGGACAACAGAGTGCTCTACCATTACCCAAAATGCAAATCTTTGCCCCCTTTTTTTGTAATGTGAGGAACTTTTCCCTTTTATCAGAAAATACCCACATGCTAAATTATGTCCCAGATTGCCTATTCATGGTGATTCTCTTTAGGCTTTGAGTTGTTTTTGACATAATCTATACACCAAGGAATGACTTGGCCAAGGAATCACAATGAATGACTCAAGAAATCCTGTTACAGTCACAGAGTGAAATTAACAGAGCTCAGGAAGGTCAGAGCTGACAAAGCCTCCTGTTTCACCCTGCTCCTGTGGAGTGTTTGCTCAAAGAGAGCGTTGGACAAACCCAGTGTCCATAGTGCCACGTGCAGGTTTTGGTGTGCCAACCTCTTCCTTGTCCTTTGAGCTTTGCTTAGTCCCGTGATTTATGAACTGCGTAAAACCCCCTCAGATGTAATTCTGTCTATAAAGTGACTCTTTAACCAGGGAGGAAATATGTATGAACTGGGGTTAGTTCTTCAGTTTAGGATGCAAGAAAGGTGGAGAGAGACTATCTGCAAGAGCATGGAGACATGACAAGGGCAGCGGCTTCAAACTGACAGAGAGTAGGTTTAGATGAGATATTAGGAAGAAATTCTTCCCTTTGAGGGGGGGTGAAGCCCTGGCACAGGTTGTCCAGAGAAGTTTGGGGTGCCCTACCTCTGGAAGTGTCCAAGGCCGGGTTAACTGGGCTCTGAATCAACCTGGTGTAGTGGACGGTGCCACTGCCCATGGGAGGGGTTGTAACAAAATGATCTTTAAGGTCCCTTCCAACCCAAACCGTTCTGTGACCCTGTGATATGCTTAGAAATATTTAATACAATTCTCTGTAAAAGACTGAGAGAAAGGAATCTTTTTTTCTTTTTCTTTTATGACAACTTCTAACTGGAATTTTCAAAATAAAATTCTTGTCATCAAAGGAGAAAAAATTTGAGACGAGAAACATTCTTCTGTACCTCTTTCTATCTAGAAGCCAAATAGTTTTCTTTTTTAGCAATGAGTATTCCAGGTAACGTTTGTATCTTCCTCTTCTCCTGTTGTACAAATAATTCTAGCAAAACCAAATATGAACTGTTTTTCCTGCTGAGTTCATGGAGTTCAACAAGATAAAGCAGAGGTGAAAATTCTCTCTTAACAGACATTCTAAAAATACTTAGCCAGATGGGTCAGAAAGTATGCAAAATGTCCTTATATTCCTGAAGCTTTTATATTTCCTCCAACAATTTTTTATCATATTCTCTGATTTTTTTGTGTTTATATATATTTGATATTTTTAAAGGAAATATATTTATTGTTTATGAAAAAAAAAATCAAAAGAGGGAAAATAATATAAAAATTAAAGCACAGTGCTTGCTTTAGAAAAAGGTAGGGAGGGAGGCCCAGTAGCAGATTTGATTTCCAGCTTTTCTAACAGAAGATTTTGTATTAAGTGAGCTTCAGTTCTTTTAAAAATTCAGTGCCACAGCAATAAATATTATCTTTCACACTCCTCACATCCCATTTTTATTACTTTCTCTTAATCAAAAATCCACGTTCTGTGTATTTTTCAGTTAAGTCTGCATCACCACTTATGGCAGTCAAGTACTTCTCATTCTGGCTGCTTTCTGGACTGCTTCATGCAGTCCAACCCCCATTTCCCTGAGCACTGGGGAACTCAGATGAATTCTTGTGACTCAGTTCAACTCCTAACTCTGAGTGAGCCCTTAGCCTGAAAAGCTTTGTCTCATTTTGTTTCTCCCAGCAGTGTGGGTTCATTCTACTGCCTTCCCTCTTCTGGATTTCTTTGTCCAGTTTAGGGTTGGGTGGTGGTTTTTTGCTGTTAGTCTTTTCTTTAGTTTTCTTTGATTATGATGCATTCATTCAAATGTGTGGTCTCTTTATGATTATACCATCCTGGACAGTAACATAAGTCTTCTGGCAAAATCAAAATTCCTGTTAAATCCTGAAATTATTTTAATTTGAGCTTGTGCTTGGTTGACTACTGGGTTTTTTTATAAGTAATCTGAATATTTCATAAAACCATAGAATCCCAGAATGCTTTGGACTGGAAGGAATGTTAAAGTTCATTTTGTTCCAACCCCCTGCCATGGCAGGGACACCTTCCACTATCCCAGATTACTCAGAGCCCCATCCAACCTGGCCTTGGACACTTCCAGAGATGGGGCAGCCACAGCTCCTCTGGAAAACCTGTGCCAGGGCCTCACCACCCTCACAGGGAAGAATTTCTTCCTCATATTTAATCTAAATCCACTATCTTTTTTATATTCACTTGCAATGAAGACAGATGTTTTCACTAACTGACATCTGTGATGTCTTGTCCAATGCATTTTCTTCATTTAATTTAACCAGTTCTTATTCCAAGAGGAGGAAATACTCAGCCCTTCTGAAGCTTTGCTTCAGGCTGAATGAGCTAAAATGTCTTTGTCTCTCTTTTTAGGGCAAGTGCTCCAGCCCTGGTGGTCTAAATTAAAATTTTCTTCGTGCTTAGAATTTCAAATACTCATTGGATTTGACACTTATTGTGGGGTATTTTCTCTTGCAGGATACTGTGTTTGAACCAGAATTTTTCCAGAACACCATCATCTGCGAAATGCCAAACAATGATCTCAATAAATTCAAAGGTTATATGTAAGTACTTTTTACCCATAAATACATTTTGGATGCGCACTTTGATATTACTCTTGGAGGAATTGGATGGAAGGAAGATATTTTGAGGAAATTGATGGTTACCACTATTATCTATTCCCAGATTCAGAAGTCAATAGAAAATGCAGACTTGTACTCTGTTTTGTGGCAAGGTAGAATCAAGGCTTGCCATTGCATTTACAGTTGTTTCATACAAACTATTTTCACAGAGCTTCATCTGTCTTCAAAACTTAGACATAAGCTCATTTACATTTGAGCTTATGATTAGACTAAGTTAAATTTTAGGTAAATCCTTCCAATATTTTAAAGGTATCCAGCTGCATGGCTCTAGTTTCTTCCTATTTACAGCCACAGGGAAAAGGTGTCCAAGGTATAATAAACAATCCAAGAGTTTATTCTCATTAGAAAGGTAGAAAAAGCAAACATCCATGCAAAATGCTATTGAACTAATGCACTAGACTAGCATTACAAAGTAGAATAGGTTTCCTTTTTGTCTTTATTAAATAATTCTGGCACAGGGATAACAGCAAATGGAATAGATTTACCCCCTTCATGAATTATAAGGCAAATTTCTCTGTCATGGCTCATGTCTTAAAATTCTCTTACCCTCCAACACAGAGCAGCCTTTCCCAAGGCCCTCTTCAGAGCAGTCATCTGTCCGTGCTTACTCCCACACCACAGCAGAGAATTGTCCAAAACACCTACTGCCCCACACCAAATGCATGCCCCATTATTATCCAAATAATTTACCTGGATGAATGTGCCAGCATCCTCATCCATGCCCCAGCTTTGCTAAGTTTACCAGCAGCTCAACTAGGAGTCAATGGCTCTGCAGGAAGCAGGGAGAGTGTTGTACCTGCTGCCTCCCATTAGCACTGACCCTGTCTCATCTGGTTTTGAGGCTGTGCCCTGTAAGGATGGTGCCTCTAATAGCCTTTTCCCCTCTGCTGCAACAACTTACAAGGGAAAAAGAGGTCAAGTTTGTATTGATTGCTGGCTGTGGTTGTTGGCTTCGGGGACCACAGTGTATACTCTAAATTGAAGAAATTCCTCCAATTAGCAAACAGCACTGAGATTATAGAAATGGAGGAGATATGTCACAAGAAAACACACACAAATACACACCCTTAGGACCCAGGACTGGCTGCAAAATATTCAGCTCTCAACTGAAAGTCTGTAATAGACATTCTTTGGTGAATGCCTATTATCTCACTTGCTTGATGGAACATGGGATTAGCTGCCTTTGTCTCCCCTCTTCGGGGATAGAAGAAAGAATTTGCTGAGAAAAATTACTTGTTAAGAGTTAGTGGAGTTTCTGTCTTTAGTCTGCTGAGATTTGAGTTATTTTGTAAATACAAATTACTTAGAGCTAGTTACCTTTTTCTCCAAGAACCCTCAATAAATTATTGAGGCTCTATTGCCTTGCAATAAAATAGCAGGAATACTCTCTCTTAAAAATGATAAAAAATAACTTAGTGACATCCATCTGACATGCTCAGTCACAGAAAATTCTGTTCAAGGGGATGCAAGAAGGCTTATATTAAATGAGTTCCCTAAGGCTGAATTTAAATTCCAAGAAAAACAGGTTTTTGGCATTATGTGTTTATAATTCCACCAGCTGTAGGTTGTTGGCACCCACACCTTTTCCCCTGTCTAGTTTAAGTTGGTAATGATGGGCAGCTGCACTTAGACACAGGACAGTGCTTAGCTCTGATATAACACCTAGCCTTGCCCTTCATTAGAGAGATGAGACTATTTACTGGTAAATTAAATGCAAAACACCATGTAGAAAGTAGAGAGAGATTATTATTCTAAGAAAAAAAGTGTTTTTCCACCCTGACCTTTACATAACAAAACAAGACAGAGTATCTGAAATAGAAGCCCTCAGCTGTGGTAAAGATCTCAGGAGGAACCTGCCAGTGTAAAATGAAAGCTTGTGGGTAGAGGTAGGCATGTTATTAATTTTCAGAGGCAAGTAGCAAATTGCCTGCCTGATGGAGTACCAACCTTATGGTTTTCACCAGATTGTGGTGGATCTGGTATGGGATGGGGCATCTTTAGTCAGGGTGAAAAGTCTCCTATCCAGGATAAGAATGTCACCATTCTGTCCCCAGCCTGAAGACTGCCTGAGTGAACTGAGTTTCACAAAGACCTTTGGTGGCTGATGGAGGGACAGAGGCTCTTGCAGGGTGTAGATGTATTCGTCTGAACCTCTGCTCATCTTTCTAAAAAAAATTTGTCTATAAGAAGTTGCAAAATTACTCGTTTTCTTTCATAAGATAATTAATCTGCCAGAGACACTTCCAAGTGAAAGCCAAACTTGCTTTGTATTGGCATCCTGACACACACTGTGCAAGTGGTCTTTAAATGACAGACTTGGACTTCTCTGTCACATTTTGCTGGAGCCTTCTTTGAATCTGAGGGAAATAAAAGCAAAATAGGCCCTACAAAATTACTTGATTTCAACCTGGAACAGACATGAAAACAAAAAGTTTCTTTAATACTCCATTAGAACAGATAAAAAATAATTGCTCTGATTATATTTCTTCTAGGGAGCAGCCAAACCATGAACAGGTAGGTTTCAACATTGAAAACCTCTTGCTTCGTGGATGTACAATCAGAAATACCGAGGCCGCAGTAGGAATTGTTATATATGCAGGTAAGACATACTTTTTATTTTGTAAACTGAGAATAAATATAAGTAAATATCTTTTAAAAACTTAGTCTAATATTGCAACATAATTTGACAATTTTTTTTTTTTTTTTTTAAACTGGCACTGCACAGAAAAAGTATATAACTTTCTTTTAAGTGAAGGTACTGCTCATCCATGTCCAAAGCCAGCAAGTCTTGCACTTGGTCTTTGGCAAGTGACAGTATCCTTGTGCATGTCAAATATCTTGTAAAAATATCCAGACAAGTAAAAAATTGCTCAGGTGTATTTAGCCCTCAGCTCTGGCTATCCTACTAATTCCATCTGTCATAAAATCTACACAGCTGCCCTAAGGGAGGGCTCACTGGCTCCTCAGGGTAGAAACTGGAGCAGCTGAAGATCTAATTAGGAAAAAAAAAAGAGTCATCTGTGAATTTCATTCATCCATTCAGCCTGTGCCAGTGCCAGCACGCAGGAGGCAGTGAGGCAGCAGCACAGGTTTGTGCTGACACAGACATAATGTGTCTGTGCAACCATGAACTTCACGCAGGAGACACATGGACAGAGAAAGATGGTGTTGGTGCCCAGATCAAACGCAGCAGTGCCAGGTTCAGCAGTGGGTCAATTCATCTGTTTCTCAGCATCTTTTACCCTTGGAGTGTTACTACTGCTTTTACTCAGTGAGCATGATTTATCATTGGCTTTGCCAGCTGTGCCCTCTTCTGCATCAGACAGAGTGTATCAGCTACCCTCTTCTTTGTAGATTAAATATAAGTCAATTCAAACACAACAATTAATCTCATTAGCTATTATTATCTTTCCAGTAGAGTTATGTTAACTGTTTGATGTCTAATCAGCAACAAGGGGATCAGGGTTGAGCCACGTAAGAGAAAAGAGAAGTCACACCATTACAAGAGTCATTTAGCTTAGATTAATCTCCACAGCCTGGAACAATTTTCCTGACAACAGACTGTCTATTTCATTACCACACAACTGGACTCTAAATGTCTGCATCTCCCATGTGTTTCCAAGGTAGCTTTGCCTTTGTAGGTCTTTCATGGTGTGTCTCTATGAACACCACACGCAAGGGTGGTGCCCACCAGGCAGAGGAGGAGAGCCAGAGCCAAACTCCACAACTTTTTTTTTTAAAGTAGCTACTGCATAAAAATCTCAGTAGGGATCATTCCCCATAAAATTGGTCTTCCCTTCTACTGTTGCAGTTCCTATTTTTTTTTCTGTATAGCTCAAATATCCCAGTATGCCCCCTTGACCACCAGCACAGATCCTAATGTGGATCTTCATTTATGTTGCTTGAGCTGCCAGTAGCAAAAGTTGGAGTTTTAAAGTTATTCCCAAAATATGATGGTTTTCATATGAGTAGGTCCTCAAATCAATTTCTAATTGAGTTCTTATTGTTAATGTCAGCATATAAGTTTATTCTTTTTCCTAAAATTAGACTGGCTTCGGTCAGTATCAGCTTCATTTCTAGGGTTCTTTGACATTGATTATGGTCTGGCTTTTAATCATGGTCTGTGACCTTTTCTGAGCAATCAAGATCAGTCACATAATAAGATGGTACACTTTCCATTTTTATGACTCTATTACTCTCAAACTTTCATTCTAATAGAAGCCTTTGTGAGGAGTAGAGCCATCACTTTGTGCGATTGCTTGGTCTGCGCAGTTCTCGTCTGACCCAAGGACACTTGCACTTTTCATGGCTACCCAAATTGTTCTACACAAAGCAGTAGCACTAAAACACAAAAACCTCATTACAGAGTGACAGCCAATGTAGTTTTCTCATTGTGATTGGGACAGCAGTAAGAATTAGATGCTTTTCATGTACTGAAGTACCAGAACAAAGTTTTAGATGAGCCCATCAACATCTAGAAACAGAGACAAGGTACCACTGGAGTGGTAGGTGAGGTGCTCTGTTTCACAGCATAGAAAAGTGTGAGGATTAGAGGAGAACAAAGCAGTTGGTTCCTCATATTTCTGATTTTCTGTTCCTTACAAGATGATAACTGTGTTACGGAAGTGTCCTTTTCCTGATGATCAGCCAAACTGGAAAGGAATGGTAGAACTGATATTTGGAAAGAAGCTCACCATGTTTTCTTCCTGAAATAAATTCCTCAACACTTCCATGAGGGTTTTCTGGGAGGGTTTGGGAGGGCTTTGGATTGTTTTGATTGCAATACAAAGCATTCCATTATGCCTGACATAAAAGACAAGTGAGGAATAAGATTCACACAGCTGCTGGAGGAACAGAAATGCAAGCAGCAGTGTCCTCCCCTTCAGCGTAGCTCGGTGGTGAAGAGATTTTGCTCACCAAAGGGAAGCCTTAGGGTTTGTTCCCAGTTCTGCCTGTGTGGAAGTGAACACACGTCTCCTGCTTCACAAGCTGTGCACTGAATACCTGCCTAAGTGGAACAAGAGGGTTTGTGCTTAGGTGTGAGTTGGAAAGGCAGGAGCACTGATTATATAAACTGGTCCCACTGACACAGCTCCAGATTGTGTAAATAATTACATATTCATTGGAATAGTAAGCCAGGAGCCCCAGCTCTTGAGTGAATGTCCTGAACATAAGGCTGGAGTGTCATTTTCTCTGTTGCTCTCTTCTTAATTAATAACTGCTGACGTAAACCTGGAATTAATCCAGCAGGTGTGATTGAACTGCACCTACCTTCCAGTTCTGGGGTTAAATCACTTCCCTAGAGAAAGCTAAAAGGCAGCTCAGAAAACAGTCCTTGCCACACACATCATGCACATACAAATGAGAACGAAATACAAGTCTGCAGAGTCTATATTTTCAGGGAAAAGGACTGTAGAAATAAACATAAAATGTACCATTCAATAGAACAACAGATGGTGTCCAGATATCACAGTTGTGGAGCCACATTTTAGATAACATTAATAGAGCTGAAAAAGTAATTTCTGCTTCTTGACTTCTTGCAGCACTCCTCTTTTTTCATTATTAGTATAGCAGCTCAATTCTAACTCACTAAGGTAAAGGATTGGGTTTTTTTTTAATTTCTCATCCTACTGTTTTGTCAGCACTTTACAACCAAATAGTGAAAAGCTAAATATTATTCTTTTTATGGACTTGTTGAAATTTATTTATTGTAGAAAATGTGTCTAGTGGCTTTTGAACTGCTGCTGAAAAATATTCAAATGTAGGTTTCAGAAATCTTTACAGCACCTAAACAATTTATACATAAAATGCAAAAAATATTATACTGTTGTTCATTTTCTTTTTCTTCTCATGGATATTTGGCTTTTAATAATTTATATAAACCTTATGATCCTACTAAATCTGCTGTCATTGTGACAGAAAAATGTGTATATGATATAATGGAGGTTTTTGGTAAACTTTAAGATTTAGACTCTGATGTAATCAGTCAAATAGGAAGATGGACAGGAATAGTTCTGAATGTCAACATTAGACATCCTTCTCTCATTTGGGGAGAGAATGCCTTTAAAAAGCCAAACCAAAATACAAAATATACATCAATATGGTGATATTCTTTTGTGTTTTGAAGGTCATGAAACAAAGGCCATGCTAAATAACAGTGGTCCTCGTTACAAGCGCAGCAGGATAGAGCAGCGGATGAATATGGATATTTTCTTATGTGTGGGACTCCTGTTTGTGATGTGCCTTGTTGGAGCTCTAGGTATGAAGCACTGACAAAAATCTTTTTCCTAAATGCTGATTAAAATTGACATTACAGACATGAGCGAGATCTACAGCTGAATGCTCTTGGGGTCTTTAGGCTCCTCAGTCTTTCCAATAGGTGAGTTAAAATGGTAAATCTGAGCAATTCAGATGAAGAAAACACAGCTATAAATGTTTCAGATAAGATTCATACCCACCATGGTACAATACATGTAAAGCAAGAGAAAGCCATCCTGTGACTGCATTGTAGGGATCGATATTTGTCAGCTGAGCTCTTCCTTCCTTCCTGAGTGCTTCCTGAGGGGGTGTTTGTTCCTTGTGCATAAAAGCAGAAGTAAATTGATTTTGCTTTACTTTCATTTCAGTAGCGTCTTCCTCTGATATGTTTGGGAGTGATATCAAACAGAGACACACAATTTAGAACCCACGAGCTGCTCATAACAAATTCATTCAGTTTACATCCTCCATGGCTTCCTTCCTTCTCAAAAGCCCCTTTACATCAGGCTGTGAAATGGAATAACTGCTTGTGTTGGATTTGTCTGTGTTTTTCTGGGGTCCTTGCAGGTGTGCTCATGTGATTTAGTGTAATTTAGTGACTAGAGTTTACTGGATTGGTAATCTCAAAAAGATCATCTTCACTGTGTGTAATCACCTGCTTGGCCTTCCAGCTCTGATTGCAATCTGTCCCAAGCAGGCCAGAAGTAATAGGATCTCATAATTCAGAACAAAGGACCAAATTTAAGTCTCCTGACTTTTGAAAGGGGCAGTGCTTTAAAGAGGTAACAGGGGCTCCTTGTAATGGATTTTGTTTCAGTGACAGCTTGCTTAGTGCTACAGCTCTGATTAAGGGACAGTAAAATCAGGTTTTCCTGTGCCTGCCCGGGAGGTATGGGGTGTGGCACACCAGTCATCAAGTGTAGAACTATGGGAAGTAAGGACCATCCAAAACAAATGGACAATTGAACTGACTTGATCACTTCTTTAGTATTAGTGCTTCATGTTGCAGTGGGCCTTTTTGGCACCAAAATGGGATTTCAGTTTCACAACTGAGCTCTGTGTGAAGAATGAATTTTAGTTTTCTTATTCCCTGGCAGCTGTCATGTGAATTTAGATACTTGTCTTGTCTGATGTGTAGGGACTCTTGAGTAATAAAGTCCTTTTAAGGTGAAAAGAAATCTCAGGTGAAAAAATCAGCATTTCAAAATAATTTATCTGCTCAGGTTAAAAAAATATAAAAATCCCGGTCTAAGTGAAATGTGAAAAAAGTCCATTAGTTTTCATCCATCCAAAATGTCCAGAGGTTCTACCATGCTCTTGCTTTGCAGCCTTGTCTGAATGTTCTAGGAAGAAGTATCACTGGTGGATCAGTTATCAGGATTGCTCTTGCACACAGTCATAAAATGGGGTAAGAAGTGCCTTGTAGAGCAGAGTTGAATCTCCCAAAAATCCCTGAATACTTATTTCTCACTAGCGTATCAATTATGTGCATGTGCTACAGAGCTCTGCAGGTGCTTTGCACTCCCCAAAAGATTGGCAGCATTGCTTGGGGAGCCTTGTTTTGGAAATGCTCTCTCTGTTTTATTAGTAGAGATGTCCACACCTGCACATTTCAGAAGCTTTGTCACTCGCTTCACTGCTCAGCAGATTTCAATCTTGTGTCTCATTCCTACAGGGCATGGCATCTGGACAGGGAACTTTCAGGAGCATCCACCTTACGATGTCCCAGATGGGAATGGCAATTTTGTGTCTCCAGCTCTTGCTGGTTTCTACATGTTTCTGACAATGATAATCCTGTTGCAGGTAAAAGACAAAAAACCTCTCTTTTACCTCCAAGGAAGAAGCTACTCAAAATTTAGTGTAATCACTAATGAACAATTAATATCAACTAATAGCTGTGCAGTGCCTTCTTAATGCTATTTGAAAATATTGCTAGGAGTGTTTCAAATCATCCAAGTGTAAAATAATGTTTCATTTTTCTTTTTGTTTTCTTTCAAATTGCAGGGGTTTTTTTTGGTTTTTTTTGGTTTTGTTTTTGCTATTGAAACCCCAAAGGATATAGATAGGAAACATATGTATAATATCTTTAACTCGTTATATCTAGCAGATACAATAAAGAAGATATTTACATCCAAATGTCAGCCTTTTTTTTTTTTCTGCCTATATTCAGAATTCCAAAATAAGAAAGCCACTTAGCATCTCAAAAAAACAGAGAAACAAAAATTGCCAATTTGCCAGTGGGAAATAATAACTAGATATGGTTCAACTGATCTAGAAAAAAAACTAAATTAGAAGTAGGATATTTGTATATCTGAGTACGATTAATCCTAATTGGGAAAGAATAATTTATTGGTTGAGGGAAAAATAAATTACATTTACTGTTCAGATTTCTTGATGTCAGCGCTGAGATTCAAGTGGATAGAATTTCTTTAATATGAAAAAAAAAATCTGAATATAGCTTTCAGAGCTGCTCAGAGATCCCTTGAGGGACTATTCCTCATTACTGAAACAAAATGTTTGTGTGTCTTAGGAATTCATTATTATTTCAGGGCAAGGAAGCTTGTGGGTGGGAAGTGTTGTGTGCAAAGTAATGGTTTATGAAACTTTTCCTGCACTAAGAGTTAGTCTGTGCTACTGCTTTCAGAGTTTCAGAAGGGTAAGAGCAAGCATGATTCTATATCCTGAAAACCTCCTTGGTAAGGCCATCCTCTGAAAGACCCACCTTTGAGTTTAGTACTCTAGGGATTTAGCATTAAGTTTGCCATTTATTATCCCTGTTTTTCCATTGCTATTGTGCACAGGATTTTTTTCATCCCTGGGTTATTATTTATCAGTCCTACAATATGTCTCTAGGAAGAACTCTTTCTTTGGAAGTCATTGGAATTCCTATGCCAGGACATTGCTGGTAGAAAGCAGTGAAAATTACCTCACCCCTCACTGAGAATTTAAACTCTCTTTCAGATTTTAATCCCCATATCTCTTTATGTGTCAATTGAGTTGGTCAAACTGGGCCAAGTCTTCCTAATTCACAATGACATTGACTTGTATGATGAAGAAGCAGATTTGCCTATCCAGTGCCGTTCCCTCACTATTACTGAAGACCTGGGACAAATTCAGTACATCTTCTCAGACAAAACTGGGACACTAACAGAAAACAAAATGGTATTCCGACGCTGTACTGTTGATGGAATTGAGTTTTCCCATCAGGAAAATGGTGAGAGACACTTTTTTATACTTGGTGGGTTTTTTGGGGTATTTTTTTGTTTTGGGGGG
>VWZN01018308.1:185630-242090 GCA_013396955.1 Regulus satrapa
AAAATCTGTGTTTGTAACTTACTTCTCTTGGAAGAAACTCAGGTAGATAAGTAATTGGCTTATCATTTAATAAAGGTTCCTAAGTTTTTTGTTTGTTTGTTTGTTTGTTTGTTGTTTTGGGGGTTTTTTTGTCTGAGCAATTAAATGTCATTTAATTTAAATTAAGTGTCATTAATACCTAAACATACTGAGCCCTCTGATTGAATGTAGAGTTTTGTGGAATAATCACTATTTTGTGAGGGACTGCTGTTACAGAGATTCACAAAAGTGAAGGTGTTTTAGATGATTCAGAAGTCAGATGGGAAAGGTTTTCCAGATCCCTCTGCAGGCACCTCCAATATTTGCCACGCATTCAAAGAGCACACAAAGAGAACACTTTCATTTCTAAATGAACACCAGAAAACCTTTTATAAGCTCACAAACTGATATCAGTTAATATTTAAACTCAGTGGGTCCAAAAGTCACTATTTCTGTGAGTATGTAAATGTACACTTCTGTGTGATATGAAAATACAGGTACTCTCTTCCTGGAGTGGATGCTGGCTGCAGTCTGGATGTGCTCTGAATTCCCGGTGTTGGCTCAGGCCCCTTCTTTGTCGTTACTTTCGTGCTCTGTGTAGCAGAAAGGATCCTGTTAAGCTGGCAAGCAGCTGCCAAAAAGATGTTTGTGTTCTGTGACTGAAAACATTAGCAAATTTGTGAATTACCATATTTCACTCTCCTCTTCCAACTGCAAAAAGCAGCTGAAGAGACAAAACATTTAGAGAAGCCCATAAAAGTGACTGATTACTTTGAAAACACTTTTTTATTTTCTTGCAATAATAACAGTGGCAATTCCCAGAAACTGAGGTGGACAATGAAATTTTTCTGGTGACAGCTTTTGAAATGTTTTGGCTCTGGTTTAATTTGTTTCAGGTTTTTTTACCTGCTCAAGGAGCTCCTCCTGAACAACGAAAAAATAATTAAAAAAAAAAAAGCAGAGTCAGAGGCAAGCTTTCATTTTTCTTTTACAGACAGGCGACTGAAAACACAGAAAGAGCTGGATTTAGACAATGAGGACTTCACAAAGCTTCAGCATTTCACTCTTCCTGCCATGAACCTTGAGAGACTGGGCGCTGGCAAGCACAGCACCGTGAGACCCTTGCGGCGCTGCCAGAGCGACCGCGCGCGGCCCCAGGGGCACCGCCGGAGCAGGTCCGTGGGCCGGCGGGACAGCAGCCAGTCCCAAGTGGCCTTCAGCAGCCCCATCGTGAGTACTGCCCGCTGGGCCAACGCCCCCCAGCCACCACCCCCCTGCTGCACCTCGTGGTGGGGAGCCAAGAGGCAGAGAGGGGAAATGCGGCATCGGCCGCTGGGCGCCTTTGGGGAGGTTCCCCAGCCGAGGGAGAGCTCACTGCCTCAGTTCTGTGTCAGGAACAAAGACATGATGGACGCTTTCACTCTTCGGTCTTCGGGTTTATTATTGTCTTATCCATAAAACCTGGCACCATCCTCACAGGACTTAGTGCTTAGGAAAACCCACCATCAAAATGGCCCCAAACGTGCAGTTTCAAGGTCTTTTACAATCACTTCTGTCCAATTAACACTAGAAACGTATCTTATTTTTCTTTCTTTACCAATTATCATTTCTTGTCCATTTACGTAACTAAAAACTGCAGCAGATCTCACCCAATCACCTTTGTACTACAATAACTCAAAACATGGAGTGCAAGAAGAAGCTATCAGACAGCATCCTGTTGCCTCCATCTTGACTCCATGTCAACTCCCTAAAACCTAGGCCTCTCACCCTAGTGATACACTACACTAATTTCTATAATCTATCTTACTTTTTTTGCGGATTCTAGTTTAGAGATTTTAGAAGCTTTCTTCATGGGTGAGGGTCAAAGTCAATTTGCCAGTCTAAGTCTGTTTTCCTGGAGGTCAGGATCCCCCAGACCAATCAGAGGGATATTTCTCTGCTTCTGGATTCCTACAGGGAAATCCAAATTATTGGAGCTTAGAGGGAGAACAGGGAGACAAAGAATTGGAGTCCTGAGTTGGAGCATGCAGGCTGCAGTCATGGGGGAGAGAATTTACAATTCTCTCACTTTAGGTCTGAAAGTTCCCAAGTTCACACACAGCCTGATTAAAGTCAGACTGTTCTGCTCTTCTTGAAAGTTTTTTTAACAGACATTTCAGATAAGGAAGACAAGACTAAAGGAAGGCCACACACTTTCAAAATTAGAATTCCAATTAAAATTGAAGGCCTGAAAAACCTATCCAAATCTTGATTAAAAAAAAAGAAAAAAAGTCCTATACATGCAGAATTCTCAGGACTCTATTTGCTGCAGTTGTTATAAGATCCTACTTACTTCATTCAATCCCACTGTCATGTAGTAAGTACCACTCAAAACTCCACTGCCCTTGGAATATAGGAATTCTGTGAGTTTTTATCCTAGGATTTTCCAGCCCAAACCCGAGATGAGTTGCTGAGAAATCTCTGTGGATTGTTGAGGACCCATGAGTCATGACTTCCGAGAACTTCTTGTAGGTCATGACTATTGAAGGATGATAAAGAAATTTCTTGCCAGTATCTTTTCCAATTACATTTTTTACTGCCAGGCCTTTTCTTTTTCTTCTCTAAATACACATTTTTTAAATTCACTGTAAAGCAATATCTGAGGAATCAAATGTCTCTTTTGTAGAAGAAGATTAAGCTGCTGGGATGGAAATAACCAGCCTTAGCTGCTCATAGCTGTTACTCTATCTGGATAAATTGTTTTAATGCCCCATGACAATTGTGAAGATGTTGTAAAAATAGAGACATTTAGATACTGCACAAATCCTGCCCTATATAACCTTTAAATGAAACACAGTAGTATCCTTCTTTTCCACCTGAGCCTATTCCCTATTAATAAAATGGGAATAATAAATTTTTGGTGTCTCTACGGTTCTGCCCTTTTGAACTTACATCACCTCATCTGATTAACTTCTACTCTGCTGCAAATTTGCAGCATCCTGAGTACTCCTGATATACAGAGGGTGTCTGTAGACCTGTGTGCATGTCGGGAGACAGAGGTTTATAAGAAAAATACATCTTTCAACAGTGGAACACAATCAAAAATTAACATTTACTCTACCTTTAGGTGTTCTTATGAATTAAGGGAGTAGCAGTACTTTTCCTTCTAAATTTAATAGTTCAAATAAGTAGTGCCTTGCTATTAGAAATATTTAATGAAGATTTTCATTGTCCCATGGTCATCAGATTTTCATGCCATGAAGTAGAAGAAATACTACCAAGTTAATGAGGAAACCTCTAAACTGAATGGCACTTGCCATTTTATATCAGCATTTTCACTAACAAAATTGTTAACATTGAAAAGGTGACAAATCTAAGTGATTATCATCATTAGTGCTGTTTTATTCAGTTTTCTTTTTTGCTTGTTTAAGGCTTTTAATATATGTTCAGGCTAAATATTTCAGTCAGTGCTGTTTTCACTTAATGAGAAAAAGAAAATGAGAAAAACTGTTCTGATAAATATTGAAGTATTTTATTGTTTTGTTTCAAAACCTATTTCTGACCAAAATTAGTGTTACAATTTTCAGTTTTTCCAGAGAGAACTTTTGAATTTGGAAGTTTTCTGCTGAAGTAAAATGCCCAGTAGTGCACTGTCCTTTTCTTCAAGAACTTGCAACAGACATTGAGGTCATAGATGAAATAGAAATTGACTGGGATGATGACACGTGATAATTTGGTGTTTGTAGTGTTCATTCTAATTGTGGCAAGGCATGAAGAAAATGGATGAAAAATTGTGCAAGGTGTTGGTGAGATTCTAATCTTCCAGATTCCAAATTTAATAGAATTCCCAACGCAACTGTTTGATATAACTGTTTGGACAGTTGTATCTGCACATTCGTGTTCCTCACTGGAATTGCCCTGTTAAGCTATTTGGGACTGTTCTATGTACAAAGCACAGCATTGGCATAGTCCCATCACCCACAGAACTGCTGCAGTGCAATATTGGGAAATGGCTTCTTCAAATCAGCAGCTCTAATTTTTCCACCTCTGATTCTTTTTAGGAGACCTGAGAAGACAACTAAAAAATCAGGCTTATCTTTAGCATGTTTGGTTTTGGTTTTAGTTTGTTTTCAGTTTTTATATATTTTAGAGAAAGGACTGTATCAATACTGCAAACATGTCCCTGTATGTGAAGTAAAAAAAGCACTAAGATACTGAGCCAGAAGAACCAGAGCTTTCTGCAGCAGGGAAAATGCAAACCCTTGTTCAGCTTTGGATTTCAGTTGAGCTGCAAAATGAGAAGTACATTTATTTGCAATTATTAGGATTATTTAAGTACTGCTTGTCTCTTTAGCAAGCAGGAGATGGGTGTAGCATTTGGCTCAGCACAGTACAACTGAAAAGGTGCTTGGATGACTTCTCTTGCACATTTACAGAATTTGGGAAAACTATGCCAGATTGAATGAAGCAAGGGTAATAGCTGAGATTAACTAGAAAGCGGCTAAATAACTTTGGCAGTTCCTTAAAGAAGGCATGCAAAACTATTGGCTCATGGAAAGACATCTTTTAAATTTGGAATTCCTTGTTAAATATGGCCCTGAATTTAATCCAAACCAAGTTCTGCTAACATGAAATTTCTATTAAAAGTAGTAGTCCCATAGTTCTACATCAAATTAAATTGTAGGGAAGTGACATTTTTAAGTCGTTTGACTTGCAAATTTAAGTTTGATTAGAAAGAGAGCAGTAGTAAAATTACAGTAAAATTTCAGGGACAAGTAAATTTATCTATCTATTTATTTATTTATTTATTTATTTATTTATTTATTTATTTATTTATTGCAAAAACTGAAAGAAAAAGAGTTTGAGAGCACTTCTCTTTCTGGGTGCAAAATGAAACTGCTGTGGAAACAAAAATGATACTGCTGTAACTAAACCATAAGCAGAAAATGTTCTCTATTGAAATAGCTATCAGCTTCCACACTGAACAGGGAGACCCCAAGTATACATTCTTCAGGAATGCCCTTCAGTTCAGGATTCAGCAGTTTCGAAGCTAAGGGAAACATTCTAGATTTTTCTGATTTTTAGTAGATCTCAAAATATATAAAATTCTGAGATCATTTTCCTCTTGGAGATGCATTTCCTTCTAATGATCTAGTTATGCAGCTTTTGGAAAGATATCTTTTCTCCATAGGTGTTAAGTATAAAAGGCATTTCCTAGGTCTAAATTCAAGAAGTCTATGAAGTTGCCCGTTACTCCTGGAGGATAAGGGTAAATGGAAATAATCCTCACTAAGTAATTTCTCTTCCAGGAAAAGGACGTGACTCCCGATAGCAGGCTGCTGAGGCGAGTGCGAGAAGCTGCCCTCCAGACTGAAAGCTTTCCTCCTTTCATGCATACGAAGACTTCCACATCCTTTACTGACTTTTTTCTTGCTCTTGCCATTTGCAATACAGTTCTAGTCTCCACAGCTACTGAGCCAAGACAAAGGGTAAATTGACTTTAAATACATGCAGAAAATGGATCATGCTTCCCTTTAACAACATAGAGCAGTGTCCAGTGAAAACTGAAGTTGTGAAAAATTGTTTGTTTGAGCATTGTCCTCTAGTTCCTTTACATTTCCTTTAATACCTACTGCTTCCCTGACTGTGTATCCCCTCCTAGTTTGTCTTCTTATGCTTGATGAATAGCTAAGGCTACCACAGGATCTGCACTTTTTTAGTAGATTTTGTATTATATATGTTTAAGAAGTTTGTTGAACACACTGGATTTTCTGTGATCTGCCAGGCAATTGACAGAACTACAAGGCCTTCATTATATCTTTGCTTCAGAGGCAGAGGTACAAATCACTATCAAATTTGGATGCCATCTCACATCTATCTTCAAGGCTTCAATCCTTCCACCACAATTAAATAGCAGACAGGGATAATGGGAAAGTTGCAGTTATTATTATCATCATTTAGATACAGAAAAGTAGAGAGAGGTTTTGAGAGGCTCTTGAAGTTCACATTTATTTATTTTTAACCTTTTTTTTTTTTCCCCTCATATTTCTAGGTCACAATCCCACCACCAATAAAACCTTCAGGAATCACCCTGGAGAAGATTCATCAGATATTTCAAAGGCTAAAATTAGCAAGCCTTAGTCAATCTTTTTCATCATCTCAGTCTAGTTCACAGCTTGGTGCCAGCTTCAGTGCAAAGAACACTGAGGAGCCTCTTGCTGTGCTGGAGAGTTGTGACAATGAAAACGACTGCTCTGCCAGCGGGAGAGACCAGGACCTCCAGGACAAGGGCAGCACAGATATTGGTAGTGCTTCCTTGGATGAAGTTTTTAGGTCTGCAGCTAGCAGCTCTCTGCCAACAGACCTGTGTTATGAGGCTGAGAGCCCGGATGAGGCAGCTCTTGTCTACGCTGCCCAGGCCTACAGCTTCATTCTCGTGTCCCGGACACCCGAACAGGTCACCGTGCAGCTGCCACAGGGCACACTGCTCACCTTTGACATCCTCTACACTTTGGGATTCGACTCAGTCAGGAAAAGGATGTCTGTAGTGGTGAGACACCCTCTAACCAAGGAGATTGTTGTCTACACAAAAGGGGCTGACTCTGTAATAATGGACCTGCTGGATGACTCTGCCAAAGGTAATTAGCCAGGCAGTGATTTCTGTGGTGTCTCCTAACAAGGAAGATTGCAGTGGTCTTTTCTGCATGAAATATTATATCTAGAAGTAGAAAAAAAAAAAAAAAGAATAAGCTTTGTCTAGCATTATTCTTGCATATCAGAACTGAGGTATTTATTTAACCTCAGAAGTGCTTAGAATATGGAATTGGATAATTAAAATTCCCTGATAACATTAACCTGTGTGGATTGTGCACTCTACAATAATACTGTCATAAGGGCCTGACCATTGTTTTTCAGGTTGCCAGCAAGAGTGCTATAATATTAACAAACAAAACCACAAGTAATGTTTTCTTAAAGGAAACAAGAATTTTTAGCAAGATTTCAGCTTTTGCACAGCCAACATTTTTGAGCTTTTAAAGAACTTGGTATTATAATGGAATCCACTTTTCTCTAATGCCCACTCTTTTAAAATCTTGGGCCATTAGATCTCTGCTTAAAATGTGGAATCTTTTCCTTGTCTTCCTCAGGTGATATTAGTGCAGAGAAGAGACTGAAAAGAATAAAAGAAAGAACACAGAAGCATCTGGACTACTATGCCCGTGATGGACTGCGCACTCTGTGCATTGCTAAGAAGGTGGGACAGCACCAGGTTCTGCACATGTCAACAAAATTACTAGAAAAATATAGTAATTTTAATTCTGCTTCAGACAACCAGCCAGATATAGCTCATTTTTGTCCCTCTATTTGCCTTTCCTGGAACCTTCTTTGTCTCTTTCTCTTCAATGTGACCAAATGATGGATTTTTAGTCAGTCTCAAACATTTATTTCTGTTTCTCCTATAGTAACTCTAGTCAACCTATTCTACAGTGCTTCCAAGCAAGAAACAAAGAGTCTGCAGAGTAGCCAACTTTTTACTCTTTTGCTTGGCATTTAGCTTTTAAAAATGTTACTCTCAGCCTGAGTTAGTCTATCTTGGTGTCATACTTTCATACAGAAGTTGTCAATGTGCAACAAATGGATCATAGTCAAGCTCTGAAGAAATGCAGATCAGCCCTTAGAAACTGTGTGCTCTCAGCTAGGCAAGAATTGTGTGAGCAAGAGTTCCTCTACATCATATTTTTGCATCTCAGCTGTTGGTCATTTCTACAAACTACTTGTTCTTGCAGTTTTCTCCTGGAAAAGTCTGCATTATTTTAAAGATGACACAGTATTTTACCAGTTTGGATAGGAGTTAAGTCTCTGTCATCCAGAATGTTGGCATTCCTCTCTTATTTAAATTTGAAATAAGTGCTGTTTAAATTGTGTTATGCAGGTCTTGAATGAAGATGACTTTCAAAAATGGGCCAATTTTCGTCGGGAGGCAGAAGCTGCGATTGACAACAGGGAGGAGCTGTTAATAGAGACAGCACAGCATCTGGAGACCAAACTCACTCTGCTGGGTAGCTAAAAATAAGAATTTTCATTGCATAAAGTATCACTTGCTCTTCTGTTATAGTCCTGCCCATAAGACAGACAACAACTAGTATTAATTTATAGCCAGAATACTTCCTCTGTGGTTTGGAAATCTCCAGGCTAAGGAGATAAAATCCAATTACAGTGTCTACACTGCAAGTTCTCATGCATTTTGGACAGTAACTTTGAAGAAGTGTACTGAAACTATTGTGTGCCCCGAGCCAAGAACATGCACATCAGCTGTCACTGTGGCTCAGCTGACACAGTAGATAATGAAGTTCCCACAATTCAGTTGTGCATATCCTTAGATAAACCTATAAATGTGTTCATATCCTTAGATAAACCTATAAACTATATAAATTAATTTCATTCTTGAGCACGAATTCTGAGGGAATTTCAGTAATTGAACTGTATTATAAAATGCATTAACTTAAATATGTGGGCGTTCTGCTACTGAGTTCCTACTGTTGTTGCATTGTTGTGCTTGCTTTGTTTGCTTTGTAAAAATATGTTTTGCATTAAAACTTGTGTTGATTGACATTTCTGCATCAATCACCGTATATCTAACAACATCATTCTGTTAAATTATGGAGCACCTCTGTGCTTTCTGCTCCGTTTTGTTTCCAAACATTTTGTTCTTTACAGCTTTGATTTCTGGAGTTGTCTCAGTCTGATTTTTCTCTGACTACCATTTGTGCTCATACTTCATTGAATTTCTGTTATTGCAAGCAATAGCTTGCCTTATAGCTTCTCATAATGTGCTTTAAAAAATTAGAGTAATAATGGTAAATGCCATAAGCAGACCACATAAGAGTAATGTAGATCCTGTCAGAATCTGTTACCTTTGCCAATTACTAAGGCTCTATGTGCTTTAATTGGCAAAGTGTTCCCTTAGCCTAAATCAATATCTATCTCTAATGTTCCACAGTACAGCATCTTCAAACTGACCTCTAGTGGAAGGGATAAGGAGTATTGTAACATTCAGATGGTGATTTCCCAACATCATCAGGATGAGTGTTGGCATCTGCATCTAAGTTTGTGCATGTTCAAAAAGAAAATGTACTGTACTGTTTCTTATGCCTTTGATGGCTGAAAGCATCTGACTTGACAATATGGACAACATTCATTTAAACAGTCAAAGTTCATCTTTGCTTGGTGCTTTGATGGAACTTAATGCAGCATTTTTAAAATGCATGCGGTGTGCTTCCTCTGCCAGCACATTGTCATTTTGGATTATTAGGAAGAAATGAAATTCATTGTTCTTGCAATGAGCAAAATGAAGAGACAGAACTTGATTGTTGGCACATTCAGACCTTAATCCAAAGGCAAATCACATGCCTGCATGTTTATTTGGTGGAAAAATCCTTGATTCAATTCAGAATAAGTTCAGGAGCATGATTGGAAAGCAAAGAGCTTTTTTTAAACAAGAAAATAGCAACTTGATTTCCAAGAAAAAGACAATTATTTCTCTTTTTTGCTGTTTGCACAGGAGCAACAGGGATTGAAGATCGCCTGCAAGATGGAGTACCTGACACTATTGTGTCCCTTCGAGAAGCTGGGATAAAAATTTGGGTATTGACAGGAGACAAGCAGGAGACAGCAGTAAACATTGCATACTCCTGTAAACTTCTGGACCAAAGGGACACTGTCTTCACCATTAACACTGAGAATAAGGTGAGTAAAGAGAGACAAAGTTCAAAGAATTTGCTATCTTACCCTTTCTTTGTGTCTTGCAGTTTGGCATTCCTTTGCTTTAGACCTCGCTTAACAAAAAAGAGTCAAAATAGCCAAATAGCATTAGACCAGAAACTCTGTAGACAACACATAACAGGATGAACTGAAGTATAAGACACTAATGTAGAGTTTAATTCAATTAGAATGCACTGACTTTTCCAAATTATTTTTTTTAATACCTGAATTGCTGGATATTACCTGAATTAGTATCTTTAGGAAGAAATTAACATGCACTTTAAGTGCCTAATTCCTTACTAACATGGATATCTGAATTTTCACCTTACAATGGAAATTTCAGTTTAACCCTAAGCGATATATCTGTTAGAAAACATTTGGAAAGTGCTGTATGAGTCAGCTAAGAAAAAGTATTAAGGTGTAGATTTAAGTAAATTTAGAACTTTCTAATTGCATGTTCCCTAATAGGATTAACCTTAATCAGAAATTTATTAGCAAAAAAATTAATCTAGTACATCTTTGTTTAAGCAGGGGCCAGTTAAAAACATAGTCACTTTCTTGACGCTCTATGGTGGCAAACAAGTTGCTGCTGATGTGTTCAAAAATTCCCTCAATTTCCATGGGCAACAAGAAGGGCAGGCTGTAGGCAAAGGGAAGATAGTCCAAAATAAGGATAACAACTTCAAGGGCAGGTCTGTCAGCTCCTGTGAGTCACTAAAACACAGTGAGCAATCTGTGGCACAATCTGTGGCTATTCCTGACAACATCTCAACAGAGAAAATAGAGTCCTAACTTCCAAAGAGGGTAAATTCCATTATGGATGGTGAAAGTAAAAGGCTTATACCAGCCAGCTTAGCTTTTGCTGGATGTGGAGCAATATAAGCAAGGTACCAGGAAAATCATGCCTTAATGTCAGGAAGTGGATTGGCCACTTTCCTCACATGCACAGCCTCCCACCTCATCCCTTCAGGATGGATTGTGGGGACACCATGTCCAGGCATTATGGTTCAACCAGAGCCCTTTGCTAAGGAAGATCACCCCTGACCATTTCTAAACACAAAAACGTCCAAAATGCCATTTTGATGCCTTTTTTTGCATTTTCTTGCTGGTGAACTCTTACTTCCTATAGAGACCTGGAAACCCCTGAGATGCCTTCAGAGCAGCTGCTGCCTTTTCCCTGCTCCTTTTTTTGCAGCATCTCACTCCCAACCCTCATTCAGCAGGAACAAGAGGCACAGTGAGTTCAGCTCTTCCAAGGGCTGGCTCGAGGCTGTGGAGGGCAGGCAGGGCTTCCCTGTGTGACCAGACAAGTCACCCATCTGGGTTGTCTCAGCTTTTATCCCCCGAGAACCAGGGTTATACAAGCTCGCTTTTCTCAATAAAGCTATTGTGAGGATAAAGTCAATACTGTTAAAATGCTGACTGTTTTCCTTATGGTAGGCAACTGTATGGAGCCGTGAGATGGCCTGTTCTCTGACTGCTGTTGTCTGCAGCTAGTAGCTCTCCAAATGAGAAAAAAGTCCTGTGCAAATATCTGTCTCTTTTCATGTCATGGAAATAGAGAAACACGCAAAGATGATATGGAATCTGGCACGGAAAACATTCCAATGTGTAATTTCATTTGAAATGCATATCTGCTTTAATGGGAAGCAGAATGAATACATTTAGGATGGAAATTAGAAGGTGGTTCCTGCCAGAGCAGAGATGCTACAGGGGGACCACCCTGGCTCCTGGAAATGCCAGCACAGGTGCATAGCCACAGCAGCCTCTGTGGCCCTAGATCCAGGCTCAGAAGCCACCTGCATGCACATGGGGATTTGTGGGAATCCCCATGGTTCAGGGACACTGGAGTTTCTCCACAATAAGATTTAGGTCCCTCACTTTCAAAATTAAACCAAAGACAAACTTCTGAAAGAGGTTCCAAATTGCAGCATTGAGAAACACAAGTAATAGGTGCAAAGCATTTAACCTGTTAACTTTGCCGAAGTTGGGTCTTGAAGTGGTGTCAGTCTGAAGGGCCTCCCCTTACCCCTGAGCCCAGCAGATTATTCAAACACTGGCAATGAAATACCTTCCAAGAAGATGCAATATAATTAGGTAGCTTGATGGATTTGTTTCAAAAGGCGAGTTAAGGCAAACCAGGAATTTCCACTGCTGTTTTTGGTTTGTTCACAGAAAGATGATGGTACTTCAATATTTTTAGAGGTTTTAAGTGTGCAGGCTAGGTGCAGGTTTTTATTAGATGTCAGAGGTACATTTGATTCCAGAACCTCCCACTTAAGTGTAATTTAAATCTTGCAAACATCCTACACATGTACCTTATGCTACATAGAATGAAAATAACATTATAGAACTGAATCATCACTCAATAAAGCTGACAGAAAAGGCAGAAAAATTGAAAATCACAGAGTGAGTAGCTCTTCAGGTATTCAGGGCCATGCCACAGAAGGAGGACTTTGAGTACAAAGAGGGAGCAAAATAACTTTGATATTATTTTGGATTTTCTCTGATAGTGATGTGCTAATTTAGGAGATCTGGATGGGAGAGGTAAGAGTTTTCCCCTTAAATCTGTTTCTATCTAGTACCAAGTCAAATCCAGTTGTTGGCATCTAAAAGGGGACTTGAGCCAACATGAAGCAGATTTGCTAAGACAGAAGGAGTTTGTGTTTGAGGCACAGTGCTGGAAAAAATGAAGTTTTATTTCTTCTCCTAATTGTGACACACACCTGATATGTGACTTAGAAAAGGCCAAACTCTGAAAGTTACTGAATAGTTTTGAAAGCTTGTACCTCTTGTTTCTCTTACCACAGTTTATTTTTTATGGAAACCAATGCTGCAATATCTCACATCATCCATATCACCCATCCATATTTTAGATTTTTCAATCTCTTTAAAAGAAAATATTTTCTTTTTAATTTCTGAACACTCAGCATACATGCACATATGCCTTTCTGATGTAAAGATTATTGTATTTTCTTTTAAAATAATTCCTTACCTCAGTTAGCTGGCTGATTAAAATGTGTTTTCACTGAGGGATTGGATGGTGTCATGTTGAAACAATCTCCAATCAGATGAATCAGTGCATTTCTCAGTAAATTTCCCCTAATGTTTATCTGATAGGCTTAAAGCCACTGGCATTATACAAACATACATTTGGCAAGGTGCTGTGCTGCAAAGGGAGATAACTATTTCTAGAACCACGTCTGTTTTCTCACAGGAAACTTGTGAATCTCTCCTGAATTTAACCCTGGAAGAGGTGAAGAAGAATTATGAGTACGACAAACCACAGAGGAAAATTTTTGGCATCTTCCCAACATCGTTCTCAGTCCCTGAGCCCTCCAGCCCCGAGTTTGGGCTGGTGATTGATGGACGGACACTGAACATCATCTTCCAGGGAGGGCTGGAGGAGAAGTTCCTGGAGCTGACGCGGCACTGCCGCTCCGTGCTCTGCTGCCGCTCCACCCCTCTGCAGAAGAGCATGGTGGTCAAGCTGCTCCGGAGGCACCTGAAAGTCATGACCCTGTCCATCGGTACCTCCACTCTGGATCTCACGGGAAATGGGGGGGGAAGAGGTTCTTTCTTTAGGAGAAATGTGTGGGATATGTTGTACGGGGTGGATTTTTCGCCTCAGATAGATGTAGTGAGGAAACAGCATTGATTAATCTTTCTTCATCAAAACCCATAGGAAAGTCCTTTTTCAGCTTTTACTAAGAAAATCTGTCCCCCATAAATAAGATGAAGGTACTCCAAATTCAGAATGTCCCAGCAGTCCCTTTCATGCACATCAGTACAAACGCATGTCCGTATTACCTCCAAAATGTCCTTGTTTTGGGCCTGGAAATCACTCAAGATTAGTTACTATTTCATCTTTCCATAAAGCCTTTTTCCTGTCAGATTTTCTCAGCTGGTGAAAACAGAATTATCTCTAGAGTGGTATTAAGCACTGACTCATGTGCCTTTTACCTCCAAATAATGTGAAATGCTTTGAGTTTTCTTCTAGATTTTGGTAAGTGATGCCATTAAAATCCTTGATTAATTCATTTAGATGACTCCAAACTACAAAAATACACCTCCGTGGACACAAAAAGAAAAGAAGAGTCTATTATATTTCTGAAATATTACTTTGTCTTACGGTTCAAGCCATAAGCTTTCAGCCTTCTGCTTCATTTACTTTACTTTACTAATTTACAATCTCCACATTGCAAGCACTAAGCATAGTTGTTCTTTCCCTGGAAATTTGCTTACATATTTAACATACTGCTGCGAGTTGAAATGAGCAAAATAATTCTTGAAATTGGCTTGTTACTTTGTCATCTGCAATCAAATTTGTCATAGATTCAGAGAATTCAGTGAAATAGGGTGCTGCAAAACATGTTCCTGGGCATATGGATTTGGCCAAGCAGAAACACAAAATGATGCTGATGTAAATGGTGCTGGGGTTGCTGTGTCACCACCCAGCCAGGCCCAGTGCTGGATTTTGCCCTGGTGGAGCCAGGCCTCCTGGGAAGGAGGGAGACCAAGGCCAGAGCCTTGGTGTCATGCTTGATGCCACACATCAGTTCTCCTGATCAAGATGCATGGTAGTACTGAATATTTGGAATAATCAGCACTGGTGAGATTATTTCCTTCTGATGGAGGTGCCCTTTCTTACACTGTTATTATTTCTCCTATCTTCCCACTCTAGGGGATGGTGCAAATGATGTAAGCATGATTCAAGCAGCTGATGTTGGAATTGGAATATCTGGCCAAGACGGCATGCAGGTATCCTCTCATTCTCTTTCCCCTTCCTTCAGGTAGTCCCCTTGAGGTTGAGTAAGTTTCATAGCAGCCCTGTACTCTCAGGTGTCCTCTTAAAAATGCAAGTTGGCATCATAAATTAATATGCAGTTTGTTATTATGGGTCTGTGCCAAAAANAAAAAAGAGCATTTTGAGTCAAAAAATATAATGTGAGGACAAACCCTGGTTTGCTCATGAGACTGGAAAATTAGCAACTCCCCAGTGTTAGGCCAGTGTCTGTTTTTTGAATCTCCTCAGCTGCTGCATTTCCAAGTTTCCAGGTTTTGTGGATTATCTGACACTGTGTTCTGCCCTGAATCCTTTCCTACACATTCCCCTTCCTTATTCTTCTTAAATGGAGGGCTCCTCAGAGATAGAAAGTTCCAGCTATGTCGTTGAGGGTGGGTTGGTTGGTTGGTTTGTTTCTTATACAACATTCAACAGTAGGAAATTATTTTAGTGTCTATGTTCAAATTTTATTACGTAGCGTGTGAAAAGGATGTATGGTAAGTGACCTTCTGTTCCTCTCCCCAAAGGCTGTGATGGCCAGTGACTTTGCAATATCCCGATTTAAGCATCTCAAAAAGCTCCTTCTTGTCCATGGACATTGGTGCTATTCTCGCCTGGCAAAGATGGTGATCTACTTTTTCTACAAAAATGTGGTAAGTTTATTAAAATTATGAAGTTTTCATCCTAGCAAAGGTTAACTAACAGGTCTGGGGCTTTTCTTGGTTGTTGGTTTTTGGTTTTTGCAGGTTATACTTTTACTTTTAATGAAGTTACAGTTCATGTTTCTTCACTTTCCAAGTTTATAGTATGCTCCTTCCTTCTTAGCAAGGTGCTGCATAGAGCATTGAGGAAAATACGGGCTCTAAATATATTTTGAAATAGCATTATTTCAGAGGGAAAATGAACTCAATGCTTAGTAACTTTATGTGGCAGCACAAGAAACTATATGAATAATACCCATCAGCCTCGAAATAAAATTTGTATAAAGGAGATCAGATTATTAGCCCTCGAATGTAGATGAGTGTGCACTAGGAATTGCCTGCCTGTGAAACCTCTGAATTTTTATACAAACCACTTGCAAGTAATGATGCAGTCATAACTGTCATTTCTATTAAAAATTTGATGTATATGAAAATGACCGATGCACTTCAGTATGATATCAAATGGAAAAAAAATAAGTAATTCCATTTCTACAAGGCTGGGCAAACAAGCCCATTTGACACAAATACACTGTGATCCTGAAAGGCTTTTTACTTAGAATTCAAGGTATTTGTTTTTTGTGCAGTTTTTAATAAATTTCAATAAGGATTGCTTCTTATCACTGTTAAAATTTGTAGTGGAAATGAACACTTTCCTTTTTTTGACTGGACATCCTTTTAGAGTTCAAAGGCTATTTATTTGCAATGTGAAATAGTTCTCCAGACTAGGATGCTGCTGTTCTCTAATCTCCCCTGTAGCATTAGAGAGCAGCAGACCTTTGATTCCACATGGACAGCAAGATCCTAAAAGGATTCTACAATCTGATGCTCAGGGCTGTGAACAGTTTATTAAATTAATCTCTGATATGTTCTTAAAGACCTATAATGGCTTTTAAAAAGCTGTATCACAGTGGACCACTGTGAAACAGACCCTTATGGTATATTGCTTTATGGAATGAAGCGCAGTGCCTTTAACCAAAATCCTGTCCTCTTAGGAGACTCTGTTAATAACCTGTGTCTCACAGAAACGCCGCAGGAGGAACTGTGTGTTTGTATCTGCTTCTCCCCAGTGCTACGTCAACCTGCTCTTCTGGTACCAGTTCTTCTGTGGGTTCTCAGGCAGCACCATGATAGATTACTGGCAGATGATTTTTTTCAACCTCTTCTTCACCTCAGTGCCCCCTCTTCTCTTTGGAGTCCTTGATAAAGATGTTTCTGCAGAAACACTCCTACGTCTGCCCGAGCTGTACAAGAGTGGACAAAATTCAGAGGTATGTCATGGTTGCTGAAATAACTGCTTGATAATCCAAAGGACCACAGTTATTTTTTGTTTAGAAATGAAGGAAGAGAACAGTTCAGACTTGGAACGTTGAAACAACAGGAGCCAAATCTCTCTCTCCAGTAATGCATTTTGCACCATGGCAGCTGTGACACCATAGGTCACTAGACAAGTTTAAATATGGCAAATAGTCGAATTAAAATTAAAATAGCACAAAATAAGTGTTTCATTAGAAGAAAGTATTTTGACCAATTTTATAACCCTAGAAAGAGGATTCTTGACTAAAGAATATGAGAAATAAAATCCCTTGGGAAGGGATGCAACATTAGCAAAATTCAGCTTTTAAGACTCTTGGTTGACTTGGTGATATTCCTAAGAGTAAGGTAAGGTAAGGTCTATCTTTACTTAACACACATAAAATTCCTGTTTAGAGATAAGCCTTTGGTTTAATCAGCTGCTCAGGAGGCATTTATTCATGGAAGGAGACCAGTTAGCAATAATTAGTAGTCTGAATAGAAGGAAAACAGACAGCAACTATGTTGGCAGGACAGGCTAGAGACATCTATCCCATCATAATGACAGTTATCTATAAACTCCTGCAGATATACAACTTGTCAACATTTATTATTACAATGTTGGATGCCTTCTATCAAAGCCTCATTTGCTTCTTTGTCCCCTATTTGGTAAGTACCAGACCTATTCATATTCTAACTCCCCTATCCTCCTTAGAAGTAGTAAATTCAGCTCTGAATAGCCAGGGTTCACCATGGTCTCTCTGCCTATTCTGTAGATGTACAAAGACTCTGACATAGATGTATTTTCCTTTGGAAACCCCATCAACACCATCTCCCTCCTGACCATTCTCTTGCACCAGGCTCTAGAAATGAAAACATGGGTATGTGTTTGACCTGTCCTGTTCATTGCACTGTTTGGTTTGGGTCTTTTTGTTAATGTCATATCTTGCATAGAATTCTCTTTCAGAGTAATTTACCTGAATTCTGGGTCACAAAAAATAAGTAACAGGTACACTAAGTTCACAAAGTGCCAGAATTTGTTATTAGCCCCAGGTTAATACCTCCATATGCACAGTGACAAAATGTGTTTCTCTCATGCCTTTGGACAGAACAGTAGAAAATATTTGCATACCTCAATATATGAGGAGGTGTTACTTGGAGAACTGTATTCACTGCTCTTTTCTAAATTTATTTCTGGCAATTTCTCCTACTGCAGATACCAGTGCAATGCACTGTTAGATGCATTTTTTTCCAACTGTCTTGGTCTCCTCCTGTCTTAGGCCGAGTCAGGGTCTCACAGGTGTCACTTGTGCTTGCAGGCTGTGGTGCAGCTGGTGACGATGATCTGCAGTGTGGCTTTGTACCTCATCTTCTCAGTGGTCTACAACGCCGCCTGCCTGGTCTGCAACCCGCCCACCAACCCCTACTGGATCATGGAGAGGCAGCTCAAAGACCCCATCTTCTATTTGCTGTGCCTCATTACCCCTGTCATCGCGCTCTTACCAAGGTCTGAATGTTCTCCCCTCAGCTGTCCTTTTGTGGGTCTGTAGACATGCGAGTGAAGCAACAATACCAATGTACAGATCTGCGATGTGCTAGAGTTAGGTTTCTAAAAACTGCAAAGCCCAGAGCTCCAAGCATACTGCAGCTGAATAATGCCTTCCAAGGGGAGCTCAGGGCTAGGTTTAGGCTTGGGGTTAGGGCTAAGATCCAGGCTCGGGTTAGGGTTAGTCCTTGCCTTTGGTTGTGGGCTGGGGTTGGGATTATACATGTGCTGCACGGGGTTATAGTTTAGTGTGGAAGTCAGGTGCCTGAGTTAAACCTTTCCGTTTAAGAACCATTCATTTATTCAGTTGTATAGCCCTAGATCACTCTCTATATATCTTCTACTTCTTCCATCAGGAAAACCTTTCCTTTTGTTGTGCATCCAAGTTTACCAGTACAGATCTGCTCTGCAATTGTTCAGTGTCATTTCCACAATGCTGTTGAGCAGATCAATAAGCAAATCTTTGAAATATTCCTGTATCTGTGAAAGTTACTAAATATAATCTTGGTTTTAAGTATATTACAGTACATTACTAAGCTGAATTTAATATGATTTCTATATGAAAAAGACTTTTCCTCCAGAATTTTAGTTTTATTTTGTATTGAAAAAAATCAGATGTGTTAAACATAACTTTATTGAGTCTGGATAACATTTAGAGTGGGATAATGATTGTGATGGGTTGCTGGAAAAAATGGTTTAAAAAACCACAATGATTCATTTCCTATAAACATATATGGGAACTTCACTACGTTTGATGTTCAATACTTTACTATTCCTTAAAGCAGATATTCTTAACATTTTCAGTTATAGCATTTGTTTCAAATATTTATTTGTTATTTTCTTGGACATTGAAAGAAATGGGTTGGCTTGCCTGTCTTGCTAGCTTTCTTCTCATTCTAATTACCATGAAGTAATGCACCATATTGGTTTAACAAAAGTCAGGACAATATTTTTAGTATCTGATTCAGTAAGTGCTTTAAGGCATTAGAATCTGAGCCTTAACTTTGACTGAGAAGGAACTTTTCAAGAATAGATGGTGGTTTTCTTCAAACTATTATTATTTTCCCATTTGAGTTGTGATGCTCTTGTGATTTTATGCCATATAAGTTCAGATCAGAATAAACAACACAAGTCAGTAAGGTCACATGTCTTCTAGGCAGTTTTCCAGTCTGTTTTGCTCCTGAGTGATTTTTTTTTTCCTATCAGTCCTCATTCACAGTGTCATTTTTGACCCTGAGCTTTCTACTGAGAGCTGCATCAAACACGTGGTTAGAAAACTCGTGTCTCCATCTTGGGAATTTGGCACAGTTAAGGTCCTTGCTACCTCAACAGGTTACTGAGGTTAAGGGTTATTTATTCATCTCTTCAAATCTGGACAACTGCTATCCCTTCATATAGGTACCCCAGATTATTTTCTGCACAATCCATCTGCAGAGTGTCCAGGACCTGTCCTACTACAATTAAGCTGTGGCAGCAGATCACAGCAGTGGTGAAACCACTCTTTGCTTAAATGCACTGAATCTTAACTTCCATTCCATGGTCCATCCCACTATGCTGCCTCCTCCCTAACTCCTCGCTTGTTGTCTTGAAGTTCTGGTTTCCTTCTAAGAGTTTGGGTTTTTTTAAATAATTTCTCTCCTGGGTTCTTCCCCTCAGTACTGCCTTTTGTCTGAGGGGGAAGATTGGCCTGTGCCCTGCCTGCTCCAGGCTTTCCCTGGAACACCATCTGGCAGTGCTTTGCACATCTGCATCTCAAAACTGCCTCAGCACTGTGTTTGGGACACAAACTACACAGCATTAGATACAAAAGTCTTCAAGTCTGAGAAGAAGAAAGGGGTTTGAATTTCACGTTTATTCATTGGCAAGAAACTGTGTTTCTTGGAGTTTTCCCACATATTAACCTGATTAATCCTCAGCTCTGGAAGGCAGACTGTGCTCTGCCAGGACACCTGCAGAGACTCAAGAGGAAATCCAATGTCACACCCTGCAGGGCTGTGGGAAGGAGCAAGTGAGAGCACAGTTTCCCATCCCTTCTCTGTCCTTCTGTCTTATTTACCTGGAACTTGCACAAAGATAAACGAGCTGAGGGGAATGACACAGGGCAGTGTGATCCACAGCAGATCTGCACAGAAAGTCTCAGGCTCTCCCATTCTCTCAGCTTCCTGACCAGACCCGAGATTCTGTGGGGATTGACCAGCCTGAGCCCAGGCACTGCACATAAATATTATCCACTCCTGCTTGTGCAAGACCAAGAAATCCATTGCCTTAAAAGCCCTTTCTGTACTGAGTGTTGCTTGTTAGCCTTTTAAATCTTGTAATTCTTGTTTATACATATGTTAAGCAGCAGGAGATGAGGATGGCACCTTTCTAAATGCAATATCACAGAGTACCCATGTTTGGTTTAAAATACATGTTGAAGACACCTATTTAAAGGTCACATCCTAATAAAAAGATACTTTGAAAGAGACTGATTTTCACACAAAGCTGACATGACATGGAGAGAGGATGTATGCTGTCTCAGAGCACACAACATTTAGTTATAGAAGTTCTCTACCCTGCAAAGAGCCAGTAGGACATTTTTGTTGCTGCTTTCAGAAAAATTCAAAGAGCTGATGTTTTTAACTTCTGGCTTTCTCTTATCTAACAAATTAAGATCTCTTATTTAGCCTGTTTTAGCGGTATAAATACAACTTCCATATTTTCAAATATTGCATCTTGAGATTTTTTAAATTCTTCTTCACTGTTCAGCAAACAAGTCGTTATAAATGCTAAAAAGTGACCCTATGTACATATAGTTGACTCTATACAGGCCAAGCTAAATATACAGTAACATGCTGTCTTAAGATGCAGGAGTAAACTTTGATCTGACAGGTATAACGTGACTACCAGATGTCTGCAGAACAATGGAAAATTAGTATCTGTATTTGGAATATATAATGTAGGTTATGGAATGAGCCACTGGTAAAAATATCCATTCCTTTCCTCCTTCATCAGGTTCTTTGTTTTTGCTCTACGAGGAACCTTCGGAGCATCTCTTATTCTGAAAGCACAGCAAGTAGATAAACTTCCTAAGGGGCAACAGGATCTTGAAATCCAGAAACTACGGTCAAGTAAAGAAGCTACTTCTGGTGCACCTGCAACATCACCTGCATCTAATGATGACCTTGACCAAAGCATCAGCCACTTGTGTGTGTCACCGTTTCTCCATCCAGCAGCAGCCCTGTCTCAGAGGGACACAGAAAATCTGGGAGTTTCTGCCTCTGATGCTCTCGGAAGAAGGACACAGGACGAAGGCTATTACTTCTTTAATAGGTGGGCAGAGGAACAATCTGCTGCTACTGACGCTTCAGCAGGGCCTTTCTCTGGCCATCATCCCCTTGTACCCAGCAGGGAAACAGCTCCTGGGCAGGATGGTGGCAAACTGACTAAAGATTATTCCAACTTTAATTACGGAAGCCACCGGCGGTCAGTGAGTTCAGTGACACTCTGAAGGAACATTCCAAAATGGAACCGCCAGCCCATGTGGAGAAGAACTCAACAGGGAAAATAAAAATGTTTAAGCTGAGGCATTATGCTCACTAGAAATGGAGAGGTGACTGGAGTAGTGCAGTAGCAACTCCAATATGCAACTTCAGCTGAATGCATCATTGTCTGGATTTATCATTACATGACTTCTGATGTTCCTGGCTTGGTCATGTTACAGGAACATTACATGAGCATCACGCAGCTGCTGAGAATTGCACAATTACTTTCATTCAACAAATATTTTTGTATCATAATAATAGGGAATACTTGTGAAGTTTCAAAGTTGTTACTATTATGCTATTGAGTTAATAGCAAGACAATCCATTCTTTATTAAACCAAGTCTTAAAGCAACACATCCCACTTGAGATTTTTACTATCAAAATCTTAAAAAGAGCTTAGTAACTTAAAAATTACAATTCTGCAGGAAAAATTATTGCCTGTAGACACTAAAGGTGCTTGCAGAATAACAGCAATGGAGAGACATTAGAGAATGCTCCAGGTTTTAATACATATACTTTACACATACAACAATATCAGCTCTACTGCCTGTTTTTCCTGAAGAGTAAGCTTGGGATTTTTATGCAGATAGCAATTTGACCTAATATTTTTAAGAAGAGGAAAAATGAGCTTATAAAGATGAAGAATATAAATACTGAACTAAGTGAACTGCCAAGACAACTTGCTGATAAGTGTGATCTACTTCTTCGTACCTACAAAAGGAGACACATATAACAAGTCACATTCAAGGATTTATGTCCTAGAATTCTAAAGTTGTCCCTGATTTTTCCTCTAGAAATTCAGTTTCTTATTTCAGTTCCCTATATTGTTACGTGGTGCTGCTGCATTCAATCAAGTATGAATCATGCACCTCTGCACAGTTGGTCACATTCATTAGTTGATGGATCTCAATAATGGAGATTTTGACAAGCCATATATGAAGGTCACTAATCACATTGTAGTAAGTACATGGTGTAAAATGGCCAAAATATGCATAGTATGTTAACCCTTTTTGGTATCTCAGGGCAAAAAAGATGCAGGAGAAAACTGTAAGTTGTCACTATCGTAACTACTTATTGCAATGCAATGAAAGGTGCCTTTGGTATTTCTTATAGAAATGTTGACTAGTAAGACCATTTCCCAAGTTTTTCTTCACAATGTGGGATGAAATCTTATCTAGTTTCAAATTCAA
This sequence comes from Regulus satrapa, assembly GCA_013396955.1. NCBI lineage: Eukaryota > Metazoa > Chordata > Aves > Passeriformes > Regulidae > Regulus > Regulus satrapa. Next base: position 208,425 of record VWZN01018308.1, read on the forward strand.
ACCATCTGTACTTTTATGAATCTACCACTGGTTCTGATTTAATAGGATTTTAACCTTTTTTATACATGCTGTGTTTAGCTATTTACTACCTATGACAACATGCGATCTTTCTAATTTCTAATTTCTAACCTATTTAGCAAATGCTAATTTAACTTCTGTATGTTATAACAATTACTGTTGCTAGAGTCTTCATTTAAAACAACTCAAGCAAAATTGAGTAGCATATCTCCCACTGGGATTTCTGGTAGCCAGAGCAAGATCATATATATATGTAAGAACTCATTTTGTTAGAGTATTAATTGTCAGCAGTTAAACAGTTCAGTAAGAGGATTTTTTTTGCTTGATGAAAAAAAAAAAAATAAAGAAGGAAATTAGGTATATATGAGATTATTGTTAATGAAGGGTGAGATTGCTCAAATGTTTGCTCACTAGCTGGGAATGGACCTGGAGCAACAAGACTAAAGATCAATCCTTTACCATACACAGCTTTTTTTTTTTTATATTAAATGGCCCATTTTCTTTGAACTTGGAGAAGATGTCCATTCCTTACACATTGTATGACAAAACGTGATGTGTTTTATAGAAATAAGTGTGATGAGGTCATGCCTTGCTGTGTTGTTGAGAGGACAAAAAGAGAGGCGAAGAAGTGTTTTTCCTACTGTGACCCATGAGCAGCGAAGTCACGTTCCAGAGGCTGCTCATCTGATCAGAAGAACTAGATGACAAATGGATCTGACCATGCAAGGGGCTAGACAGGTTATGTTTAACCAAATCTGGAAGACTTCCTTAATTGAATGCCAATTGTATGCCATTTCTGAACTGAAAACCAGGAATTAATCTCATGTTTTCTCATCAGTCTCTTGCAAAATGGTTCTTTGCATGTTGCCCTGGCTTAGGGTCAGAAATAGCACAGAGGGGAGGGCCCTTTTAAGAAAGCCAGGGAAAGCAGGATTAATTAGGAATTCCCACAAAATAAACCCTAAAAGATATTTAGCATTTCCTGCTATGTCTGGGAATAAAAGAAGTGGAAGGGTCCTTTTCAAAGTAGTTTTTAAGCTGTAACAAAAAACAGTTATGTTGGCTAAAAGAAAGAAAGAAATAATCCAATTTTGCATGGATACCTTAAATAATTCTTTAGCTAAACATACAAACTAATAGTTCTATCAGGTGGTAGATTACCACAAAATGGTCCAATAGATTAATTTACCTGGAGAGTTTGCAACATAGAAGAAAACCACCCCTTTGATCTTTGAGGAGAGAGAAAGCTGAAGTAGACAGAAGCAAAAGGCAGCACCATGCAAGTCTTGACCTCTGATTCCAGCTGGCTCCAGAGCTTTCTGTATCCCCCCTCCTGGGTGGCAATGCTGCCAGCCATCCTCCGAAGCAGATGCTGCCTCAGCTCTGGACCCACCTTAACTTCTCAACAGTGTGATCTTCCTTCTGCTCCTGGCTATGCACTTACCATGAACTATCTCGTGTTAAAAAATGTCGAACAGGCACTTCCTTCCCTTTGATCATAAGGTAAATTAGCTGAGACTATCCATCCTTTGGGGATGTAAGATCAAGAGAAAAAACTTTATTTTCCAGTGAAAACAGCCCTACAGCAAGACAGTCTCCTAAGGAATTTCTTTGGAATAAGGAAAGTGTTCATGAAATTGGTTATTTAGACCTAACTGGATTTCCAAGGTAGCTTATTTATTTATTTCAAGACATATTTAATAATACTGTCAAGGTCCATGTTGCATTAATTCTAATGTGAATGCTTCATAACAGAACAGGTGTCTCATTTTTAATGCATCCTCTGGTGATACTCAATATTTCATACGCTTGGACAATAAAACATTAAAATGAATGGAGGGATGTGTGAAATGACTGCATTCTTTTTATTCTTGTCTATGATGTTATTTTAATGATACTGCATATGGAGCAGTGCTTTGAGCTTTACAGAGCTTTACCTACATGAAAAGGAGGAGGTGATGTCTCACACAGAGGGGAGCAAGAACTGACCTGCCAGGTCTGTTGGCTAATGGATGCAGTTCCCCCACTGCTTGCCATGGCCAGTGAAGAGGCATCCCTCATGTTCCCAAACAGGCAAAATCTGGGCTCTTTTAGCACGAGATGCAGGAAGCGCAAACATGCCTGCGCTTTGTTCGTGTCTGTCTCAACGCGGCCAGTTGGAGATGTCTGTGGCTGTTATTGCTGATTATCTGCTGCAAGTCAGCAATAACTGTGCAGTGCAAAACCCAGAACTACTCAGGTGTGAGAGTGGAAGGGTTCCAGTTTGTTTTCTTTCCTTACCTACCTCACTTTTAATACTCTGTGGAGATGGGCTCTCTGCTGAAGCACAGTGAACATCTACTTTTCACAAAGATTAATTGCATAGAGTTTCCCACTTTGTTGGCTGATGCTGCAATGTTTAATTCATTTGTTTCATTGTAGTTTGAGGTGCTGTATGAGTACAGAGCTATTAGCTTTAGGGGTAAGGTGACTGCAGGCAGGATGTGGCATGATTAGATACTTGTAAGCAGCACTGATGAGTAAAAGTATAAACGTGGAGACAAGAGGCTCTTGAAGATAATGATCACAGAGGGTGGGATTTAAAGAGACAACCATATAATACTGAAGAGCTATAAAGTACTTTTGACCTTGCCAGTGACAAACTTGCTGTAATTACCAGTACCTGAGACAACTGCAAACAGAACTTGCTGTCTGGCTCTTCAATTTAACACCGGCTTATGCTCATTTGCATGAAAAAGATTGAGACTGGATAGGGTCTGAATCATTACTTTTCAAAAAAGATCTGAGGATCTGTTGTCTGAAGGCGTAGAAGGCAACAGTTATTCAGCCACATTCCCATGCAGCTACTGAAGTATGTTTCCACATCCAGCAATACTTTTCATATTAGTGCCCAGAGAGCTGGTTGTGCCTATTGTGTTCTTCAGCAGGAGAGCAGATCTCTATAAATTATCAACATAAATGACAAAAGAGTCAAGTTTTGGCTCACAGAGACCAAATGCTGACCTTCACAGAAACCATGTCATGCTACTGCTTTCTTGTACCCATTACTGTACAATACCATAAAGCTGAGACAAAAATTTAATGGAACTGGGAGGGGTAGCAGTAAAAATATTTGCAACAAGTAGACAATCCAATGGAAGAAGGGTCTAAACAGATGATTCCTGCCTTTAGTATGCTTGTATTCTTCTCTTTTACTAACATTTTGCTATTTAACTTCAAACAGATAATTTAGGGAACTTCCAGACTTTTATTGGTTTTATTCAAAAAAGGACAGAAGTCAACAGACTGCAGGCAGGTCAGTGGAGATTATTTAAAATAAGCTGGCTTCCACTGGAGTTTCATCAGTGCCTATCTCATTTTGTTACTACTTTAATTCTAAAGACTTTTGCCATGAAGGACGAATATCTATGTAAGCTAAGTCTGGATGGATCCTTTTTCACAATGTTCAGGCAGCTTGTGGCCAGTGATTGCATGGTCTAAGTCAAGATCTGGAGAGCAGACTCATCATTCTGTGTACATGGGATGGAATGGGAGGTGGACTGTCAGTATCAAAACAAGGAGTGCACCATAATGATAAAGGAAGAACATCAACACATGCAAGACCTTCTGGAGCTTTCCAAATTAATGAACTGCTTTCCATCATTGTTCAGACGTCATTAAGGGTTTTAAGTGTCCATCTAACATGTTTTATGAGTAGAACAAGTAAAGTGCACATTTGTGCAAGTTCTTGGTTAAGTGCAGAGGACTGTGAAGAATGGTCACATTCTTGCAGTAGCTAACATGAGCATGGCTTTAATCGTGCTTTGAGAGGACTGAATGCTGTAAAGACTCAAATTGGATTTCTCAAAAATTTTAAACATATAAATACTGTGAATCTGTTCTTAAGATCCTTTGCTCAGTTTCATAATCTTCAATATCACAGTAGGGAGGGAATAGAGTACACAGACATCAAAGAGACAGAATTGTGCTTGCAGCTATTAATTCTTAGATTAAAAAAAACCCAAAGCTAAAATTTAGAGCCAATAGGAGTCTAAGTCTCCACCACTCTTCAATCATGCAGTCCAAGCACCACACCAAATAAATATTTTAAGTCCTAATACTGATTGTGAAGGCAGGTTATTTAAAAGGAATATTCTGGCTCCACATGTGCATTTGACTTGCACTCTTTAAAATATTAAATTATTTGCAGTTTCTTGAAATTACTTAACTCGTTATTTGTGATATATTTTCACAGACTCAAACTGTCCAGTGTCTCCGAAGAGAATGACTATCCATGTTATCTATTTGTCTACTCAAGTCTTCACTAACAAAAAAAATACCAAACTCAAACCCTGTGAGAAAGGAGATTAGTCCTACAGTGGAGCATGCTTGAGGAGAACCTGCTTACTGCAGTTTTGAAGATTTATCCACAATCTGTCATCAAAATAAAGTTTTTCTTTACTTCTATTTTGTAGAAATAGATCAGAATAATGGTAGGGATGTGGAACAAGCTCATATGCTGTGATAAATAGCAAGACTTCCATGGTGTTCAAAGCATTATCAGAATCTATTTCATACCTCATCTGTTATTGTAAGCTTAAAATGTGCAAATGTTCCCCACTGCTCTAAATGTCAGCATGCTGGGGGCAAATGCTTTGATTTTCTATCAGCAAATAATGTTAAATTATATAGTGTTTAATCATGCTTGGTGAGAGTGATGAACTTTAAGGAACGAGTTTCCTTCCAATCACTCTATCTTCAGTTCTGCAATCATTTATAAAACCCTGAAAATAACTTCCTCAGCCTGGAGGCTTTCTGCTGGTTCAAGGCTGATGGTAGAGCACTAAAACCTAAACCATTTAGACATAAACATTACTTTGATTGAGGAAATCAGGTATTTGAGCATTAATTTGCAAATAAACTTTGAAAATCAGACCTCTCTGATTTTCTGTCACCTCTAAACAGTGAAATTTTCTGGATTTATAAAAGAGTCTACATTATCTGGTAGGACACAGCCTAAAAACTGTTGATTTCTAAATAAAGCAGTTGCATTTATCAGGCCAGAATGTAAGTGGTTGGAAGGTAGGAGTGCTCCATTGGAATAACTGAAGGTCTGGGGTTTTATATGTGTGGAGAAATCTCATCTACACTCCTCACCTGCTCATTCCAAAAGGAAAGGTGCAGGTAAAGACACAGAGGAGATTGGTACAGGGGTTAAAAAATATAGAATTTCAAATACCAAAGACATAGTGGAAGATAACACTGGTAGTATCTTAGCAACCAGAGAAACTTCAGGAAAAACTGTACAGGGAAATCAGCTATAACCCATTTTAAGGCCTCTCTCTGGTTTACATTTGTTATGTGTTTCTGAAGCTGGATTTTTAGTCACAGTATTTGAAAATACTTTTTATTGGAAGACTTCACCTTGTGGACTCACTGCTGAAGGAAGATACATTTTTATATTTGAATCAGTAATTACTGATTGATTAGAGCAATTTCATTAGCATGTGCCTGCCTTGAGGGCAGATTAGAAGAGATAGTAGTGAAAGGAGGGGTTGGTGCTGTGCTGGACAGAAAACCCTGTGCCCCGTGGGGTCAGTGGCAAAGCCTCTGGTCTTCCAATGGCACAGAAACAGGGCCTGCCTGTCCTGACAATGAGAAAAGTTTTTTATGTGATATCTTCACTTTTTTTTCTGATTACCCTGGTTTCGTCATTGTAACTACGGTCTAGATTTTTGGGATTTATGTGTCACCCCAATATTTAGGAAATGACTGGTTTGATTTTTTAAAATCATCTGAAATAAAGATATTTGTTTCATAGTAGTCAAGGGGCTTATGGCAAAAGTTTTATCACAACACAGTATGACATCAGTCTGTTTTCAAAACATCAGCCGTCAATTCAGTGCCTTTGGTATAAAAATGCAGAAGTCTTGAAGGAAAATGGCATTTGAGGAATTAATCAAATATTAGAATAACTGATGCACATAAATGCCAGTACAGTAAAGATTCATATTCACTTTGTTGCTCTTTGATTGTAGTACTTATTGTATGCTATTATTTCTATCATCATTAACCATCATAATAATGACCACAGACATCAAAATTTGAAAATTATTTCATTGAAAGTAAGTTCTTAAATATGTTCTTTTTGTTCACATAATAATGTTTTACTCTCATACTGGAAAGTTACAATTACCTAAGGAAAAGCAGAAAATAGGTTAAAGTGAAAACTGGTTTTGTTTGATAAAAAGCAGATACCCAAAGTCATGTTTTGGGCAAACCTCTGTTTGGCAATTTATTCAGATCTGCTTGCTTTTCAGTGAAAAATTAAAATCTTTGTAAAGATTGACAAGACATAGAAAATTATCCAGAATCCCCTAAATGTTCATCTTCAGTAATTATATTGCCTGCTTAATACTCTTTATCTTTCTCTAGTCAATACTCTGTCACAATCAAAAAAATTGTTTCAGCTCACAAAAGGCAACCAGATAACTTCTTGTAAAAACATTATTATCTTGTTTATATTTATTTCTTTGTTAAGCCACTAATGGTTCAACTGTGCTAAATAATCAGACTTTTGAGAAGAGGAAAATAAATAATTTTACTGAATTTCTGATGAAGAAACTGTCCATAAGTAGTTTTAATCATGTTGCAGTAAGAGTTTAGCTCTATGTTTTGAAACCCTCTCTCTGTCACTAACAGTAAGCTCTTATAGGTCTTGCTATTTACTGAAAATTCATCTCTCTCCAGGGTCTTTTGTCTTGCTACCTGACTTGGAGCTGACTCAAGAGCAATTTTTAATTAGTATTTTGAGGTTAAGATGTCTCTTGCTCGCTCCCCGGGCTGTCCTTAGCCAGCCCCCTAAGAATGGTCTTCCCTCAGCACAGAGGTCCCAGGGCAGAAAGATGCAGGTGCCAGCAGCAAAGTAGATAACAGTGCTTCTAAAACAGAAACAAAATATGCCTTGGAAAATTTCTTTTTCCAGAGCTATCTCTGCAACAAATGCTTTCATTGTTTCTCCCTCTGCAGCAGCTCTCAAACAAACCAAAAATGCATAAATACCTTAAACCTACCAAGTAAGACTGCCTTGTGGACTCAGAGCCCCTGGCAGGGTCTGGCCCTGGAGGGCTCTCCCACAGGAAAATAAATGAGTGCTTTGGGTTTCAGCAGTCACAGGTGCCACTCAGGGGTTCTGGCAGAGGAAAACACCTGCCAGGAAATGGGAGCCATCTCTCCGTGGTTTCCTCACAGTCTATAAGAGGAAATAATAATCCTTTGCTCTACATGGAGCAAGTGATATGAGAGTATGAAGTCTTTAAGTTGTAGTGGCTGAAGTGGGGGATGCTGGGCAGAAAATATTTGTGCCACATGTGGGGAGAATACAGATCAGATTTCTCAAGAGAGTGAGAATTCCAAGAAAGTGGCAATTTTAAACAGTGTTAATGTCAAGAGTTAACACCTTGGATGACAAACTGGAATTAGCCTCCTGTGCAAGTGCAAACATTCATCAGCACTGTTTCATGTCCTGCCAGTCCAGCTGCTGACACCCATGACATTCAAATTCAAGTCTTTCCAGACAATATTAACAAGACCCTAAATACTCAGATTGCACCTGTCCATTAGACACAATTGACTAGTTTATTGTCTTCATAGTCTTTTGAAGAGTGATAACTACATGCTTTGGTTAATGGAGAAGATTTCTGGATTATAGCCCTTAAATCCATTCTGGGAGGCAGCTGATGGCTCTCCTCTATGGTTTGGAAACAATCAAATTGGACTGACTGCTAACAGGTGATGCTAGGAGATAAAGCTTATGTGCTGGGAGACCAGATGATGCCTCAATCCCTTTATTTGAACATTAAGGGCAGGCTGGATAAGTGGGAGAGAGAAGCATTGTGTTAATACCTGAAGACCAATAACAGCAGAGCGTGAGCTGCTTGGTATTACTGAGATGGTCTTAATATAGAAGACGAAAGTTTTCATTTTAGGTAATTCTGAAATTCCACTCAGGGCAACAAGCAAGGAAGCAAGGGGTGGCATTCAAACTAGGATATTGATCCAGCACGCTCTTCCAGGGAGACTGTGAAGAGTCTTGTTTTTCAGGTATTAAGTACTGAGCACTCAAGATGAGAACCTTAGCCCTGTCATATAAGGTAACAAAGATCTTTCTCTTCTGAGAATGTCTATAAAAAGCAATACCCAATAATTGAAAGTTTGAATTGTAAAATAACAATAAATATTCCCCTTCAGTTTTTGTGCTATAAAGGTAGAATTTTTTTTTTAACTTTTTTTTTTTTTTTTCAGCAGTAATGTATTTCTGCAGACACAAATATTTACCTGCTTGCTTATGCTGGGAATTATCCCATGATTCCCAGAAAGGCAATCTTTACCCGGCAGTCAAGTGGGCAACAGTGTCACAAATAGTTTCTTCTTGGCCAGAAGCAGAATGCTTCTATGTATGTATGTGTGTGTGTATATCCTGTATACATATTGATATATGAAGAGTGGATTAAAAGATAATGGCTGGACATGGCAGCTTGCTATCCCTAGATAAATGTGATGTAAATGTGGCCTGCTGAGCCCACAGAGTGTTTTCTCTGGACTCACACTCAGCCCCAGCCCTCCCAGTGGGTGCTGAGAGTGCCTGTGGCTTCCCAAGCCCGACCTTGAATGAGGGACTTCAGAGGTGAACACACCATGACGGTAAGTATTGAGGCTTGCATCTTGCTACCGAGTTTTGCATCTTGCTCCGGATATTGACAGTTTTCTCTTTCTAAGTCACTGTTCCTTCCTTGCACAGATGCAGCCCAGATTTATGTGAAGTTTTATGAAATAAGTTTCCATTTGCAATCCCCATCCACTTCTTTGCCTTTGCCTTCTTGCTTCTTCGTCTTCTTCTTCTTCTTGGATGTTTTCCTTCTGCTTCTTATTTCTCAAGGAGAAATACAGACATAAAAAGCAAGAACGGAACAGAGCTGAGCTAATTAACAGCTGCTTTAAGCTATTATTTACCCTGCACTGGAACACATCTTAAATCAATGCCAGTTTGGATGACAAAAATGTTTCTGGAAGAGACAGGCCAAAGCCTTGAAAGCCTATTGACACTCTGGTTTCAAACTCACCATTTTGCTTCAGGGGAGTCCACTAAGAGACATTTCCTGGCTCCATAGATCCCTGCCTGGAGGAAAATTTTTAGAAACTCATTTCTCACCAATTCCAGGTAAGTGAAATCACCTTGTGAACAGTCTGAGTCAGTGCAGCATGATTATTATTTCAAAACAGGGAAGAAATAAATCAGGAAATATTTGTTTTAAGGAAAAGAGAAAAAAAAATAAAGAGAAAAATTAAAAGGACTTGCTCATTTCCTCCTTTTCACTGTCATAAAGTTCTAGTATTACCTATTATGGTTCCAGCTACTGGGAAGGAGCCAGAAAAAACCCTATGCCTGTTCTGGTTAAGGATAGATATTTTCAGCATTGACTCATCTGTCCTGGGTGCACCAGCTCATAATGCACATACATATGTTTGTGTCACACAGACTGGGCTCGTGTGGGTTTGCAAGTGCTCTGACTGTGGAGGAGGTTGCAAAGATGCACTTCAGCTCAGCTGTTCTGCATTTTGGTGCAGGCAGCAAAATAAGCAGTTCAGGTTCGTAGCTGTGAAATTTGTTAAATTTTCTAGCTCACTCTATGTTGTTGCTCATGCAAATATATGAGTTTTCTCTGATTTCCATGAAAGCAACATGGAAAGACTTGCATTTGCTTTATGAACTAAATCAAAACTGGCAAAAAAATATAATCTGAACTTGCTTGCAGTTTATAAAAAATGTAGTGATTTGCAGAAAGGAAAAAAGCCTCTGTCAAAATGAAAGCAGGATGTTTAGTTGAACACACTGCATCAACACTGCAAGTTCTCATTTGTTCAGCAGACTGAGGTGTGACAGGGTCACCAAGCAACTTTTTGACCATGCTGAATTCCACAGAAAAACCTGTATACATTAATTTACAAATCAATACTTTTTATAAATGTGCCAAATGCATCACATTTAATATTTAAAAACTAACTCTGTACAGGAAGAAAGTAATCAAAAAATAATTTCATGCCGGTAGTAATGCAGTGGGAGGAGTTGAACTACTAATCATGAAATGCTTGGGAAATAAATGTGAGCATTTCTGAAGTCTCTCCTCTGAAAGGTGTACATGAACACCCAGAAGGTTTATAGACATGTATCTATATACATTACTTTAGATAAGTTTCATGTTTTTCCAGGTATGGATATTAAAAAAGAGGTAAGATTAAATTTGTTAAGTTTTGTCCAAAGTACTTAATACTTCCTTTTACGTACAATTCTTTATTCTTCAGTAAGTCTCTACTGAACTGCTCTCAGCTCACATGAAGATCAGGCCGTGGAGCACCATGGTGGGCTGTACTGTTAAAACCCAGTAACTTGCCATGGCATTGGCACTGCCAAGACTGACAGAGAAGATAAAACTCTCTGTGTGGAAGAGTACAGCCAAAATTAACAGCCATGGTGGTCAGTGAAACTTTGGCTGATTTTGGCTGGTCAGCTGTGTGAGGATCAAGTAAACCACCCAGTCTATAGTCTGTGAAATTAAACCATGAAAAAATGGAAGTAGTAAAAGTTAGTTTAGGCCAATAATAATTTTGAATAGTGTATTTTGAGTAGTTCTACATGAGGTAGGTGTAGGCATTCCTCTGCACAGCTGATAATAAAAAGTGTCCTTTGCAGTGATTTTCTGGTTTATATTTGAATTATTAAAAGCTTTCAGATAAGAAGAAAAAAAGGTTATTTCCTAAGAATTTTCAGATTTGTAATGCACAGGGCATTTGCTAAAATAAGGGAAACAGAAATTCTCGAGAAAAGGCAGGAATGAGTGCACATTGCACTGCATTGTCTGGCTACTTTGATTTCCACTCAGCCACACAGAGTCTGCAGGTGAATTAGCTGGGCCCTGCAGCTCACCCCTGCAGTCTGGTTTTCTCTGAATTTACACTTGCAGCCATTCATCACCCTCCAGGTCACGCAGAGGGACTGCTCCAAGGTGGGGGAAAGAGCAGGTGCTAATGGGATCTGCCTGCAGGCTTGTCTAAACAGGCTATTCCAGAGTACCTCTGAGAAGTCTACAATGATTTCAATCAAATCTGAGTCCGAAAAAGAGGTACAAGTTTGTGTGGGGGGGAAAAAAACAAAACAAAACAAAGAAAACCCTTAAATGGCAGCAAGAGTAGAACAATATTTTAGGATAATTATTGAATGGCTCTACTCCAAAACTTTTCCTCTGTTGCTTTCCTCTCATCTCCCGTGACTCTTGGGCTCCATCATCTTTCAAACTTCACACCTGGACAAGCTCTGTGGGGGTCACCTGGTTTTGAGACTATTTGTATACCCAGGTGCCTGGTCCCTCCCCACGCAGGAAGGGCTGGCAGGAGCAGATTCATAGGGCAGCAGCTTTCATACAACAAACATCATTGAGGACTCTGATTATTCCTTGAGCCCTCTGTAATTTTCATTTCTACCTTCATCAACCTCCCTTAGTGTGGCTGGGCAATGGGCAGAGCTGACGTTCCCCATCCAGCAGAGAGCTGCTGGACCCACGACCTGCAGAGAATCCTGCCTGCAAAGTGGGGTGAGGCTGGCAGTGTCTGGAGGTGTCTAGTACAAAATAAAAGCACTGTTACTACTACAGTGGTTACACACTAAATTATTACCTCTTAATAACATGTATGTTGCAAGATCTGACATCAATGTCTACACATCTATTTATGCTGAAATATACCTATGGCCTCACAAAACATAAATTTAGTTGAGCAATGTTTCTCTTACACTGCCTATATATATAAAATAATTATATATAATAAATGATGGTAATTAAAAACTAAATCTGGCCTTGCTGCCTCCAGTCAGAACATTTTCTACTCCACAGGCTAAGATGAAACCACACCACATCAGTGAGGCAATTTTTAATCATAACAAAGCTTCTTATCTCCCTGTTCTTTCCTCAGCTCCCTTCCAAGGAGGGAAGGTTCATATTTTCCAGGACAGAACACAAGCAACTTGTTTTCTCCTAAAGTCACTGAGCAATGTAGATTGCCCTGCAAAGAATTGAACAAGCAAAAAGCCTTGCTGCCTGAAAACCAAGTGTGATAAAAAGTGCAGTGACACCTCTCAACAACAGCTGTTCCCAGAGGATACAGGGTGCCCTGTTATCTTTCCAAGCAGAGAACACTAGAGTAAAAAACTTTCCAACACACAGTAGCAGAAGGGTCCCCATGGGATCAGCAAGAACATAACATAGGATCCAGCAAAAGAAAGAATAAAAACCATTTCTTTTTGATGGGCTTTTTTCTGACAAACTAATTTAATCGCTGGGGAAATCTATCAGTGTGTTATATATATATATATATATATGTATTCTCTCCTGGCATTGTGACTGCAACAGAAAATCAGTTTCTCTTCTATCTGGTTTAAAAAACTCTTTGTGTTTATCAAATAAATGCAAATCATGTTATTTAGATGAGTGGCAGCTGTAATGGGCTGTAGAATGATGCTCTGCCAGGTTAAGTAGGATTGGGAGTGCAGTGAGATCTCAGAGCTGAAGAAAGAGCTCACAACCGAGGTTAAAGGCGCAGAGACAAAACAACCTCCCGTTGAGTATCCACAGACTAACAGTGGCAGGGGGTTAATGAGTCTTTCCAAAAGAAACCTCCTATTGATAGCTCCCCAATTCTGCTCCTAAAAGCAGGGCTGAATTTGTAGGCATTTAGTGGCTTATGTCAGTTCACAATTCCTGAAAAATTTGTCTTCAGTGGTGGAAAAGGCTACTCCCTTCTACCCCCGTAGTGGTCTGAAGGGTCCTGCCCGGAAGCTGATTGAGAGGGTCTGCCAAGATGCTGACACTGCATTTCCATCCATGCAGAGCTCCGATGCTGGGCTGGGGTTGCAGTCAGCTTACACAGAGGCAGAGGAGAGAGAGCCTCTGGGGAAATTCCCCAGAGAAGGAGTTTTTTCTCACAGCTGTTCTTGCTCTTACGCACACTCCTCTTTGATCCATCTCTGGGCAAAGGCACACAGGCTGTTTTTTTCTGCCAGTGACAATCAAGGTCATTGTTTGACATTGATGTGCAGTGGTATTCCTGTGCTGATTCAGTCCCCTGAGCATGTGAATCACACTGTGGGTGGCTTAAGCTCCCACCAGACACCAAAGGATGACCAGCTCCGTGTCTCTCCACCTTCCTGCCCATGCACTTCCCTGCCCATTGAGGCCTGGGACTAATGAGCTTTGGGAAGCACTGCACCTCCCAGGAGGCTGCAAGCCCCATGGGGGTTTAACACAGAGTGGTGGAAGGGAAGGAAGATGTTCAAGGCATTGGCGCAGGGGGGAAAAGAGGGGAAGAAGGACACTGAGTGCAGTATCAGCTCAAAAGAGATGAATAAAGCTGTATGCTGTGAGCAATATTTTGACCCTGAAGAGAAGACTCCTGCTGTGGTCTGTGTTAGGTAACTTCTGGGGATGAAAAGCTGTAGGAAAATAGTATTGTATGCCAGAGAGGAATTACATCTTTAGCCACTGTCCCCTTAGGTACCATACAGCACAGAGATGAGCAAACACCAGTCTGGGGACCATGGCCTCCAGTGCTATTCACCCATCATCAGCTTCTCTGAAGGCCAGCCCTTCTGAATTCCCACACAGCTAGTTGTAGACAAAATAATTAGCTCACAGATATTTTCTTTCTCTTTTTAAGAAATCTTGTAGTATTGCAGATAGCTCTACTTTTCTCATTTTATTAATTTTGCTCTGGTAAAATGAAAGCTGATAAATTAGAGACTGCTGTAAGGCCCACAGAAAATTAGGTTATATAACATCTTTTTTATTTATTTAGCTTGATATCAAAGGTGTTTCTTATCATTATTCAGGTACATTGTGCTCAGGAAAAAATTCAATTTTCTATTCAACAAGGAGGAGCTGATTTTTCTACTGCTGATTTTCTGTCTTTTTCTCAATTCTCACTCTATTATTGGGGAAAAATAACAAGCTTAGCTGGAGCTGGAGGAGCCCTTCCAGCTTTGTGCATCACACCGTGCCATTCCTCACACGATCCGAGTGGTCCACCTATTGGGCTCTGCTCGACAGAGCAAGCACCAAAGTCAGAAGTACAACGATGTTTTTCTTTACATAGTTACTTGCCGATGTTGACAAACGGAGTGACAGCTGTGCCCTTTTTAGGGTGAGATTCGTGCAGAAAACAAAGTCAAATAAATTATTTCCTTGGGTGTTTTCCCCCCCTCCTGCTCCTGCAGTCTCAGCTGTGCCGAGCTCCGGGGGAGCAGCCGGGCTGGCTGGAGCTGCAGATGGGTCTCAGTTTCCCAAGTGCCAAATCCTGCTCCCGATGGTTTCTGTCATGTTGTGAATTGCCTCGAGTGCAAAATGGGCTTATTTTACATAAATTGTCATGGGAAGAGTGAGCAGAGACCTCTACACTCCCAAAACTGAAAATGAGGAAGAAGGAGAAGCAGGAGGGTAGCTGGAGACAGAGCTACCCTTTGGGAAAGCCAGCAGGGCTCTAGGGTTTGGCAGGATTTGGCCCCTTCTGATTGACACCTGGCAGTGCCAGGCACAGCAGGATGAGGAGCACTCGGCCACCTCTGGCTGACACTCACTTGAAAACAAAAGGCTCCTGTCACTCTGGGCTTCTGCTGGAAAAACACAGCCAGGAAAAACAGGAGCCAGCAGGGAGCAGGGTGTGGGGTGCAACTGAAATGTCCTCTCTGAACAGCCCCAAACAAGTCAGGCTCTGCTTGAAATCCAGTATCTCTAACCAGGCCTGATGGGGGTATTTTTCAAATATGATCTATCTGGGCTGACTGTGGTGCTCCCAGAGGAGCTGATTTCAGTCAGGATCTCTTTCCCTCTCCCTACCCCTCAAGACTGCGTCCTTTAACTTGAAGTGCATGGTATCCTGCCCTCGTCAGCTTTAAAGAAAAGGCACTTTGTCCATCCAGCTGTTGGTAAACCCACTGAAGAGTATCTGCCCTGTCAGTCTATAGATAAAGGACCATGACAGATAAACATACTTTTCTGTAATAGCCTGAGGTTTTTTCTTTAATCAAAAGCAAAACAAAACCCTTGAAATGCATCAATTTCCCATTAGAACTGGAAATGTACTGACATGCTACGATATTGCCTTTACATTTTGTGTTCCACTGACATTTCAGAAGTTAAAAATGAAAAATTAGCTTTCAAAAAGCAGAATCTTCTTGATTAGAAAAACTTGTTGAAATTGTAATGGAAAGATCAGAACAATTTCATTAGTCTTCATTAAATAAAATTAATATTATTTTTATTCCTTCAACATACAATCATCTATTACAATTATTAACATTGCAGATGTTTCTTTTTGCCCGGCATTTAATGTACAAAGCTGCAAACCTTCTTGCATGACAAACAACTTATGATCACTACAATGACATGCAGTTCATCTTTTTTAAGTTCATTAATTTTCTGTAAATAGAGCAGAGTCACTTTGCATTGTTTGCACTAATGGAGAGCTCAGAGCAGTTTACCCTCTCACTAGTTATCATTCATTTGGGTGATAATTCTTAAAAGCTTTTAAATTAAAATGGTAAAGATAGTTAGGGGAAAGATACAGCCTTTCAGAATGTTTCAAGCATGATAGATTATCCCAGCAAAAGAGATGTTTCTCATTTAAGAAATGTACCAGAGCTGGCTGCACCTTCAACAGTTGCATTTCAATGTATTTTTCAAGCCCACACCTTGTTTTAGGCAGTTTGCCCATATCCATTTTGGAGCATAATTGAAGCAGCCTCCTGCCTGTGTCCCCCCTCCTGGGGCTCAGCCTCATCCAGCTTGTCCAGGACCCCTGACAGGGCTGGGCTGGTGGCTTCACCCTGGTGCCTGGGCTGTGACCAGTGCCCCACCACGGCCAGGCAAGTGCCAGCAGCACAGTGATGGTGACACCTCTGGCTGAGCTGACCACCCTAGGCCTCTCTCAGGGCTGGATTCAGGGCAGAAGGAGCTGGCCAAGTACAAATTCCTACACACTTTGCACCACATTTGCCACCTCTTTTACGGAGGTCCCCTAAAAGGCCTCTTTTATAGAGGCCCTGCTCATGAAAAATGCCTGTGTTGGTGATGAGAACATTGCAACCAAGGTGTTGAGGGAAGAAGGCTCCCCTGTTACCTTGGCTGTCATTCTTCTGCAGTGAGGCACCTCCCGACCCTCTGTTTAATAAAGGCACCCTCCACCACACATGCTGATGCCCATGGGAGCTCCTCAGTGCCACAAAGCTCTGGCGGCAGCGAGCAGCTGGGACAGTGGCTGTGGGAATGCTTCTCTGAGGAGCTGCTCCTCACATCAAGCTTTTTTTAAGGCTCCTATATTTCTGGCAATAATCGTTCATTGCGTTGTAATCCAGGTGCCCAACATATCAGTCGGACACTCTTTGAAAATGAAACTTTACTTAAAATAGGTAAAGATGAAATTAGTTCCCAGCACACACCCAGGCAGGTGAGCCTGTTCTGCCATGGCAGGAGCCAAGCCATGGATCCAATAGGCTGATCTACATTAGAATTATATTTTGTTTGTTTGTTTTTGTTTGCAGCTCTGTGATAAACGGTAGCAATGTGATGTGTTAATTCTTCTACCAGCATCTCCCTCTGTTTCTGCAAGAATTTTGGTTGCCTGCCAGAGAGACTTGGAATGGGTAGGGAAACTTAAGCAGCTCTGGGGAATTATTTCATTTCCTCTCAAAAATCTGGTAAGAGGCTCTGAGTCAAGAGGGATGAGGAAAAGCAGAACCAACCCAAAACAGTTGCCCATAGTGGCAACTAAGTCACCTGACTAAGGAGGGAGCCCAAAGTCTGGCTAACTTAGACATAGATTTGGTGGGCCTAAAAAAAAAAAAACAAACCAAAAAAACATAAAGCAGCCAATCCTCCTATTCCCCCCCCTTGACCAGTTGCTCCAAGCCCTCCCCCAATGTATATGAATCAGATACCCAGCTATATGTGTTAACACAACTTTGTTACTGAAATCAAACCAGTTTTCTCCAGCTGAGATGCAGAAGTGAACACCTCGACCCTTCCAACATGTCCAGCCCTGCAGCCTCCCCACTGGAGGCCGCAGTGCAGGACTGCAGCATGCTGATGGCCACCATGCAGAGGAGAGCAGGGGAAAATCCCCTGCAGTTAACTTGACTCGTGTGCATCGCTCCATATACTTTACATATTCATTTTTGTTAGCTTTCCTGCCTGTTAACCAGGGCACCTTGTTCTTATGGCCACCCAGATTACTCATCCAAATTTCCTTAAGCACTTGCTATCTCATTAAACTGCTTGTATTGGTATTATTTCAGCCGATGTTGGCATTTAATTAACAATAAATGAAACTACTCAAGCAGATACCCCAAAAAAGTCTAATTTAACACATTCTCTTTTCCTTGGTTTTTTTTTCCCTTGCTAATACATTCAAGACTGCTGCAATTTCCACTGGGTAATAGGCTTGCTTTGACTAAACCTCTCAGGCCTGTATGTTGCAAAATTTTATAACAAACATTTTTAAAAATTACAGTCTGGTCAGGAGTGTGTCCCCTTTCCATCTGTACAGGTGGAAGAAGCTCTTCATCCTGAAACAGCTAATACCAAACACCATGCAGTCAGCTGTGTAAAGTCCTTTATACCCAGATTAGATTCCAAAATCATGGGCCATTCCAGCATCTGGATGCTGAGGATGCTTCCATGCATTATGGAATCAGTCAGGCATTATGATAAACTACAAACCTAAGGTAGATTTCATACACAGTCATTATGAAAACTGCTATTCTGTGAGCTGGGCAGAAACAGAGGATTTGATCACCATTCCTCATTTTTTCAGAAAACACAAAGACTATCCTCAGATGCAAAGCAGTTCAGAGTTTATTATCTAGCATCTCAAAATCCAACTCCTTTCATTCCATGTTTAAGCAAATTTAATAGTATGTTTCAATAGAAAAATGCAGAAGATATATCTCAGCAGTAAGACAGTGGGAAAAACTGAAAGTTATTTGGTACCTGGTGTAAATGGATTTCATCATAAAGTACCCAGGCGTGGGTTTTGCTCACACTATTAGATTAGGGCAATGACATATGGCATATCGAGTGATTAAGGCTATAAACTCCGCAGTTAAGTTTTGCTCTTAATGAAGTTCTTTAGAATTTTGCAATTAATGGGAGAATTGGGCCTCTCATAATCTATTTAAGTAGAATATATCATGCTTCATGATCAGCTCTGCAGCAAACAAGCTGTCCGGGCATTTGTGTGCTTTCAGAGCCCAGAGGTCCCTGGAAAGCACAAGGGTTCCTCCTCGTGCTCGTGGCACAGGCAGAGGCAGGGGTAATGCACAGACAAAGCCAAATCCTGGGGCTGGGCAGAGGGAGCTCCCCATATTTCCCCTTGCAGCCCCAGAGCCCCCAGCACCGTCCTTGCTTTATACAACAGGCATTTGTCATTCCAGTTTTGTGCACTTCTTAAACTTCCATGTGCACAACCTCATCCCTGGTGCATCCCTACCACTCAACCACATCCTGCTCTTTAATTTCACCAGTAACTTCTAAGTTCCTGAAAATCAGGAATTCTAATGGGAGTTCTGGTTCAGCATGAACTTCACTACCAGCACAAAAGACACTGAAAGGCTAAAATAAAAGGACATTACAAACTTCAAGTCCATGTGCCCGGTGGTTTTCTCTAGGGAAGAACCTGACAAGCTAGCTGACATATGTCCAGAGAAGCTTTCAGTTTGCCTGTGCTCTATGCCAATGAGCTCTGGAATAAACAATCCAGGCACAAAAGTAGAGGATTACTTATGCAACATCACATTTGTCTGTATAAAAAAATCAGCCCTGAATTTAAAAGAGTAGGTATTATTATTGCCTACATTCTGCCTCACAGGGAAAAGCTTGAGGGAAGAAGGGAAAATCTCAACAAGGACTCTGAGGAGCAGCAAGCTGGAACAGCAGGAATGAGCAAAAATCCTCAGGTGGTGGATGAGATGTATCAGGAGCTCCAGAGCTGTGCCTGAAAAAGAATCACAGAAATCCTCAAATTCTTCCAGAGGATCCGAGGAGAGCAGCACCTGTACAGGCTCCAGGGGTGTTGCACTCTTGTCCCTACCTCAGGGACACCTCTTTCACTGCCCATGTGCTTGCAACACTTGTCACCCTCCACCACAGCTCAGCAGCTTTCACTCCAATACTTATTTGCACTATCTACCCGCTCTGAATGCACAAAGGAATCAGAGATTTATATCAGGAGACTTTAAATATAGAAATAATTTTGTGTGAACACTTGCTTTTGTTGAAAGGAGAAGGGACAGAAAAGCCTTTCTTTTTTGACTTGGCAGGAAACAAGAAATTAAATAAGTGAATAATAAAAAATGAAAATCTCAAAGTGATTACAAATATGAAAGACGTGAACTCAAAACTGAAACAGCCTTTTAACCGAGATAAAGTACAGAAATGCAGCAGTTTGCTTCTTTCCTTGATCCTGTAGGGGTGTGCAGAGGAGGCAGCTCGAAGCATTGTCACCAGTCCCAGCTTGGAAACTGAGTGCCCAAACCCCAAAGTCTCCCACCCTCTGAAGCTTTTCACATGAAAAGTGCTCTCTCTGCTTTTTGGATCACCTTTGAAGTGGAGTGGCTTTAATTATTCAAGAACTGAAGTAAAGATGAAAATGTAATTGGATTTTAATTGCTCTAATAATGGTAGGAAGCATCACTGTGACTTAAAGGTTAAGCCTGTTCATTAAAATACCTCTCATGCAGCTTCTTTATATTTTATGCCTCTCTTCCCTTACTCCATAAACAGGAAGTTTACCTGTGTATGTCAGGCTTATTCCTAAATGCCTGAGATTGTTTGGGCTCTTAGACAGTGATATCTGCAAATTGAAGCTTTTTACCATAAGCAGCTTTAAGGATGAGGGATTCCCTTGGAAGGTACCAACAGTAGAGTTCTCAGCTTGAGATATTTGTTTAGCCCCAGCATCCAGAGGCTGGGCAGTAACAGCCCTTTGGGGACAGGTGATGGCAGTGAGAGGCTGCAGGGACAGTGTTGTTACAGGGTGGGGAAATCACAGCTCCCCCTGCCTGACAGGCAGCAGGGCTCTGATGGTCTCTGCCATGGAGAAGCTGGTGTTGGGTTTCTTCACGATGTAGAATTGACACAATAAATCCCCAGGATTCTTGGAATGGTAGGGCAAGGCATTAAGATTTGTTTTCTCCTCTCTGCTCTCTATGTGCTCAGTATGCTGAAGTGCAGATGGGGATGAATCCCATCAGCCAGACACATCCATGGGAAGCAACCTGGCCAGGCAGGTTCAGTGAGGAACTTCCAGTTCTGATCAAGGCTGACATTAACTGCACTTTGGAAATTAGTGTAAAAGTCACTGCTTGATACCTATGTATCACCTTTGAATATCTCAGTTGATTGTTTCTCCTGCACGAGGACATTTTCTGCTTTTGTTGCTATCCCCTTCACAACAGCAGCTCTAATTCTTCACACCATCTTCCTCCCACAAACCTGAGCACCCTCCCCTGCACGTTGCTCCTTCTGGGACTTCACCTGGCAGGACCAAGACAGACACAATGAGCTCAGGAAAGGAAAAGATGAAAGGGAATGATAGAGCTAGGCTATTAACTTGCTGTGCTAGCCACAAGCTGCAGTCGAGCCTAGGTGTGAGCTGAGCAATAAAGAAACCCTTACACTTTATCAACTTGTAAAGTATATGGAGGGATGTCAAAACAATTGCTTTCAGGGACTGATTTCAGGCAGTCATTAACCTCACACAGAGAGAATGACACACATCAATACACAGGCAAGACTACAGTGAGCAGGAGAAAGGTTGTCAAAAGGATTTTTAAGAAACAATGTAATGTATGGGTGAAAGTGAACATCACTCTCTCCCTCTTTCTAGTTTTCAATGGTTGTGCTGCTCAACATGAGTTCAGCAGTGAAGGAGTTTATGCAGTGTTTTCATAAGCAGCCCAAAGAGAAGTCCTGATGTTATGAAAATATTATTATTTGGGGAGTTGATTTTTGCTGGAACAATTAATAATCCAAACTACAAATCAGAATGGAAGCAAATTTTCCTATTTTCTAGACCAAGATACAAGGCAGAAGAAGTTGGGTGGATAAGGAACCAAAAAGGAATGGTTTGTCTTCTGCCAGCAATCACTGCAGCCCCATGGGGAGCTTTCCCTTTCCCACATCTCTGGAGAAATGTCCAAGACATGGAGATGCCCCTTTCCCAGGACAGCAGGGATCTTCGGTGGCATGGTCCCTTCAGAGGCAGGCAGCACAAAACTAACCGGTAATTTAAATCAAAGTGAAAGTAATGATAATGTCTCAGCAGATCCAGTTGCCCCCAGAACAAAAAGAGTCAGGAACTGTAAATCACAAAGTGGACCCCTCAGCTGTCTGGGAGACTTTCAGCCCTGGTGGGGCTGTTACACCTTGGTGCAAATCCTGAAAGTGGGTCAAATGAACCTTATTGAGAAAAACTTTTACAAAGGCAAGAGTAAACATTATAGTCACTCTTCAGCCTAATGTAACGAGGTTACTTGGTCTCTGCATTTAATTATTTTGGAGCTGTAAGACTCTCCCTAGCTTGAACAAATTTAGATGGCTCAGACTTGTATGAGTAAGTCCACAGAATTCAGGAGCAGGACAGCCCCGGGTGGATCCTTCCCACAGTCAGCAGCAGCTGATAGGGCTGCAGGGCAGGGTCCAGGAGCTCTGCCCATGGCAGAAAGAGCTGGCTGCTGATTCCCATCCTCACAGCTTCTCTGGCTGTACATCTCCTGGGGTACAGATGGAGGTGCTGGAGGCGGGGTGAGTTCTGCTGGGCAGAATGCTGAGAACTGGCTTAACAGTGCACAGTGCTGCCCACGTCTGACTGGAGTCACTGACAATCCTGGATACCCTCTGGCGAGGCTGCTCACAAATATCCCTTCACCACCCTTAGGACCATCTTCTCCATAGAGGTTGTTTTCCCTAAAGACTAAAATTTCTACCTTCTCAGAAAGTAGAAATGTTACTTTTACTTTTTCTTTAATTTTCTGATCCAGTTCCTGACCTGATATGATAAAAGGTATCTCCTTTTGAGAAAGAAAGTAACATTTGCAAGATTTTAACCAGAGTTTCAGTATGTCTGTGTAGACCTGGACTTCTCTGACAGAAGAGTTTCATCAGCTGAAGGTACCTCAGTTCCTTTAAGCAGTGGGACTTCTGCAGCTCAGCATTCTGTGCCAAGACATGTTTCCCTTTCAAAAAGTTCAGGAAAATTGAAGTAGCTATAGACCAAAAGAAGTATCAAAATATCAGTTTATGGAAGACTCTCTGCTGCTTAGAGCAGATTAACACATTTTGCATGCAAAAAGCACTGAATGGAAATATTCACTGTATTTGGACATTAGGCAATACCAATGTAGTCCAAAGAAAAGCAGCAGAAGATGCAGCAGTAAAAAATATCATCGGCAGTGAGGCTCAGCCCAGATTTCAGCAGTTACTGAGTTAAAATGGTCAGAGCAGTTTGGGCTGTGATCACCTCACACTTTGGAGGCTTTTCACTAACCTTTTTTCTGCAGCTGAATTTTTCACGCATTAAACAATTTAAGCAGTGATTCAATTCATTGCAATTTCCTCCTGAGTCATTACTGGAGCAACTCATATACAACAGTAAAGCATTTTAAACAAATAGCTCTACCTTGTGTGAGATGGGTTGCAAACCCCAGCTGGTCCCAACTAGACATTCAGACAAAAGGTATTTCAATTCTCAGAGGTGAGATCCACTGTTACCTTTTTATTTCAGCATTTCAGTGTTATCTTTCAGCTTCTTTGTGACAGTATTCAGTGAGACTACCTTTTTATCATGTATTTGTAATATATGCTCATTTACTCAGATGAAAAAGAGCTTGATGATTTGGACAGCAGCCATAGCTTTCCAGATGAAAACTCAAATACCTTTTGAATTAATTATTGATTAATTTTGAATTCAAATTATTGAAAAATTTGAGCAGTTCCTCAGTAATGGCAGAAGAGGAGACTGCTCTCTCTGCCATGTGTGAAGAAGCAGTTTTGGTGCTTCTGTGCATGGTGGAAAGGCAGCTCTACCCACAGGAGGGCAGTGCTAGATCGACTGTTTCTATTTCTGTAATGTGCTCTCCCAGCACAGCGCCTGAAGAGAGGCCTCTCTCTCTGCTATTGCCACTGTGCACGGAGAGTGGCAAGCACAGCGCTCCATGCTGACAGGGTCTTTCACTCTGTGTCCAGCCTGACCCAGATAAAAGCTTTCCTTAGCTGCCCCAAAGATCTGCACTCACAGGAATGCTCAGCACTGGGTCAGGGTGCAGCCCTGGAGACAATTGGCTCAGTATTAAACCCACCTAGACCCTTAATTCCAACACCATTAGAGACCACCACTGCCTGTACAGAGTCAAATCCAAGCTTTGTGTGTGAGGTAGACACCACACAGACTTGGCTTGCCTAACATTAATGGTTTTGCCCTGTTGTTCGTACCCACATCAGCAGTGTTGACCAAAAGCAAGCAATGCATTTTGATAAATCTGAAGAGTTGTGTCTGGCTTCCCAAGCAGCTCTGCAGACAGCTTCACAAAAGGAACCGACATGCTCCTGCAAACCAGGAGTCTTCGGGGAAGGGGAAAGGAAATGAAGCAAATGTTTCTCAGGTTCAGCTCAGCAATCTTCTGTGCAAACAGACAATTCCTGAAGCAAAGGCAACCACTGAGCTATTTTGACTAAATAAGCCTGGGATCACTGAATCTTTCTTCCTGCCAAGTTCTAGAAAGGAATGGGAAAAATTCCCAATGCCAGTCAGTGAAGGTAGCAGTTTTGAGAACACCCACTATTTGACTTTACCCCTTGTTCCACTACACCTCTAAATTCTTTGCCAAAATTAGTATTTTTTAAGTAAAATCATGAAAACATAGAATGATTTGTGTTGAGAGGGACCTTAAAGATCATCCAGTTCTAACGCCCTGCCATGAGCAAGGAACCTTCCACTGTCCCAGGTTGCTCAAGGTCCCAGCCAGCCTGGCCTTGGACACTTCCAGGATGAGGCACCCACAGCTCCTCTGGGCTACCTGTGCCAGGGCCTTACCACCCTCAGAGGGAGAAATTTCTTCCTAACATCTAATCTCAACCTACTCTCTTTCAGATTAAAGCCATGCCCCTTTTTCTGTCACTCCGTGCCCTTGTCCAAAGTCCCTCTCCCATTCTCTTGAAGCCCTTTTAGGTACTGAAAGGTGATCTAAGGTCCCCCTGGAGCCTTCTCCAGGTCAAACACCCCCAGCTTTCCCAACCTGTCTCCATAGCAGAGGTTCTCCAGGCCTTGGAGCATCTTTGTGGCCTCCTCTGAACCCATTAAATCCAGGTCCTTCTTATGAGGGGGACCCCAGAGGTGGATATAGCACACCAAGGGGGGTGTCACAAAAGTGGAGCAGAATTCCTCATCTGCTGGCCACTGTGCTTGTGACGTAGCCCAGAACACATTTGGCTTTCTGAGTTCTAAGTGGACATTGCTGGGTCATGTTAAGCTCATCAAACTGCCCTCCTGAGCCTTTCACCCCAGCTGTCAACTCATCCTTCTCCCAGCCTGTGCCTGTGCTTGGGATTGCTTTGACCTACACGCAGGACCTTGGGCCCGTTGAAGTCCACAAGGTTCTCACGGGCCCACTCTCCAGCCTGTCAGGGTGGATCAGGGTGGATGTCTGCCTGTCTGGATGCCATCCCTTCCCTGCAGCCTGTGCACAGCTCCTTTCAGCTCCGGGACCTGCTGGGGTGCTCACAATCCTGCTGCCCATGCTCCCAACACACTCCTTACACAGCCCCAAGGCCGATACAGGCTCCTGAGAGCGCCACACATCCTTCATCAATTCCAATGTTAGAATTACTGGCAAAGCTTCCTTCTCTGTTTCCCACTCCCCAGAAAGCTCAGCAGGCCCTTATCAACACTGGATCCCCTGGAGCGCTTTCCCTTCTGCTGACAGCAGCAGGATCCTTCCCCAGCCCGGCTCCCATCTCCCAGCTGGGCTGTGCCATGACGTCCCTGCCCTCTCCAAGGCAGACGGAGCCTCACACCAGCTCCACCATTCCAGGAATCCCTGAAAATCCCCAAAAATCCCTGAAAAGCTCCGGAAAGCCCCGGCCCGGCTGTCTCTGCACGCTGCCCCGCACACTGGGACACGGCACAGCCAGATGGCAATGCGCACATCTGCTGGGGCTCCCAGAAATATTTGTTTTTCTCGAGTAAATATGAACGTTTTCAGACTCTCAGCCAAATTTGAAGAGTATGTGCCAGAGAACTTGGCTTTATCACAAGATTTCTTAGACCTCAAACCGAGTGATGATGAGCTGGTTTTATTTAGCAGAAATTCGGAGGACTCACGGAGTTTTATTCCCTTTTCCCTGTGGATGGGAGCTTCAAGATTAAGGGAAAAATCACTCAAGGAAAGTAAAACCAAACAGTGGAAAGAATGTCATATGTCTAACTAAGAAGGAGTAGTGAAACATTAAACACCCACTAAGAAATGTATAGGCATTTCAAAGTTACCTGCACAGCAGATTTACCTCTCCTGGAGAGACCCTATGAAGTGATAGAGCTAGTGGGGCTTCAAACTCCTAATCTGTTAAATTAGGTATGTTGGAAATGTCACACTATATCTGAATAAAGGCAGCCGGATGTGTAACAGACAGATTTTTAAATGTTCCTAGAAATATTTGCACATTTTTTCAGTGTAGGAAATCCTGGCAGCTCCACTGCACCATCAGTGCAACAGGGAGAGTAACGTGAGCAGCCTCAAGCTACTCTGGCAGCAACAGCAAGACTGAGGGAGTGCTGAGGACTTGTAACAATTCCATGGTTCCTTCGAACTTTGTTTTTGAAAACAGCTTTTGTAAGTTGTAGCTCATATTAATCCCTTCCAGCTCTGAGCTGTTGTTTCCATGTTTGCAGTGGTGGGGGGAAATTACTTTTCTTTCAGTGGGAAACCATAGAACAAACCAAATATTGTTGGCTCTTTTCCAAATTGTATTTTTCCTTCCATTATAATTTTGTAGCTAAATGCACTAGCTCGCTGAAAAGAGTTAGATCTACCTATCTCTTCTTGTCTTAAAAAATGATTGAGAAAATTCCAAGGAAAATGAAACACAAGCCAAAGTCCATTGCCATCTTCAAGTTAACGTTATACAGGGCACAAATCCTGAAGCAGATTAACACAAAATCATTCCCCATCTTTGGCCTGCTAATTATGTTCAATTTGTCCTACTACTAGAAGAAGTCCATTTGATTTTAAAACCAACGAGCAAAACAGAAAAGCATAACTAGGTGTGCTAGAGCTTCTAACACAGCTTCTTGGCTACCTCTATGCAAACTGTAGATAATATTTCTTCCTAAATTATAAGCTTTGGCTCATGGTCTGACTGCCTCTGCACAATGTCCCAAAGTAGATGGTGTTAATGCTATTTTAGTCCAGTTTTGCAGTGATCCTGCCATACTCACATGGATAACAGCAAAGTGAAGCCTCGTGTTAAGCCCTGCACATGACTCTTCCCAAAAAAGGTGGAAGTGCTTCAATCTCGAGACTGACCAAGTAGTTATATGCATAAAATCAGTGGAAGAGAGACAGACATGACTGGATGATGTCTCTGCAGCCCTGTACCTCCAGCCTCACTGGCATTATGTGATAGCTCTCAGCATTCCTAAATTTTCACCTCTGTGCCAAAAGAATGCAGGGCTTCCCCTGCCACATATCCTCTGATGTGTGGTTCCACCATGACAAGGAAATTTTACAACAAAGATCTGCTCAAGCTTATATGCAGCCCCAAACCCAAGCCCTGCATCTCCTTGATCCTCTTAATGCCTTTAATCACCCTGCATGGGCTAGACTACAGAATTCCTTAGGATCCCACACTATCTGATTTTCTTTGGTCCATCTAATTTCTTATTGTATCAGAAACTTCCCACTCCAGTAGAGAATTCCAGCCCTTTTGGCAGCTTCTTCCCAGTTCCATTAGAGCTTCACAACCCTAAATAAAGTGTAGTTGGTTTGGTGCAGTCAGCAGGCTGGAAAGTTCCATAATTTAATTTACTCTTCCTTGCAGTAGTGCAATTCCCCTCCTAGAGCCCTGTCTAACAGAGATATTCTTCTCTGTCCAGGCACTGCCTCATCTAATTACAGCAACAGACAAGGCAGATGGATCCAACACTGGAGCCCATTGACCCCAGAGGAGAGTGGAGACAATGTCAGACCACCAAAACAGAGAATGAGAGGGAGAGAGGGTGTGGAATGTTTCACCATCCTTTGCCTGTTTCCTCTCAGACGTATTGAGAGATATGTGATCCATTCAAGGGGTTTTTTAGATTAGAATAAAGAAACACAAAACTCATTTTAGAATACCTTGAAAACACCTCCTCATTATAAGCATTGCTAGGCAGCTCCAAAAGCGAACATTTCACCACCTGGGTCAGGAGTAATCAGACAAAAGGTGCCAATTCTCAGTTATACAAACTTGTGGCACCTGAGGAAAGTGTCTGCCCACATCTTTGATATCTTCCACTGCAAACCAGTAGCTTCAAATCTGTCCAGAAAACAAGGAAAAAAAAACAAAAACAAAAACTCGAGAGTGATGGGACAGTCAGTTGTCTATAGCAGTCAAAAAATCCTGTCACTAGGAGAAAAACTTCACTGCTGCAGCACCAGGAGCTGCCTAACAAAAATGCTTTGCTGTTATAGCAGTAATTACATAAATCCCTCTGATGGGTGGTGTCAAAACCATTGATCAAGAAACATTATTGATTAGACCTAATCCACACTTTGGAGGCACCAGAAGGTGTCAGCATGGCTCGAGGGGTTTAGGGCAGCAGAGTCTGTTTCAGCAAGACTTCCTGAATTTTGTCCTCATGATTTTGAAGGGGTAAAGACAGAGAGGAAAGGAAGAGGGAAGAAACCAAAAGAAAAATAGCAGATTCGCAAATTTAAACTTTCCAAGGTGAGTTGTGTGGAGGGTAAATACTCCTGGGGCTGTGCTAGGCAAACTGAGTACCCTGTGAATGTTTGTGCCTTTGAGAAAGAAAACTGAAAGATCATGGATGTACCAAATAACCCAACTACAAGCACATCGATTTGTTTCTCTCAGAGCAGACAAACACCGGGCAAAGAGCTAAATGAAGTCCCTGAATTATTTACTGCAGGAAGGCGAAGTCTGAGACCCCCAGCACTGCTCCAGCCTTGTGCCAGCACAACTGGTTGCCCTATCCCTCCAGTAAAAAAACTGGGTCTGCAAGGTAGAGTGGGAGGCAGGCACAGACAGAAGGGAGGGGCTGGTACTTGGAAAGTGCTCCAGGTCTTAGGCTCTGAAGAGTTAAAGCAACCAGAGGAATCTTAAACAAAACAAACAAACAAACAAAAACCAAAACAAAAGCTAAAGAGCGGTCCTTTCAACAAAAATGTATTTCCAAAATTAATGAGATTTTTCCAACCCCCCCTAAAAGATTTGAATATTTCAACTTTAAAATATACAAAGACTAAAAAATCTTCATAAATATCCTATTAAGAAACTTCTGATTCTGTTTTAGATTTTCCATTGAAATACAGTGCATGGAGGTTGCCATAGCTACAAGCAAATTTTTAAATAACTGTTTTTCGTCACAGCAGCTGCAGTATCCTACAGAAATGAAGACGAAGTGGGAAATCTGGAAGGAGTCCGACCAAATTCAACCTCCTAATCAAATGACTCCAAGATTTTCATAAAAGCAGCTTAGAAACTTTAAATATGGGTTCTGGTTTTTAGAGAAACTACCGCTCTTTGCTATTTGACAGGACCCCAGGAAATGCTGTCAGCAGTGCTGGAGATCTCAGTCAAGGGAAGAGCTTTGTTTTCACTCTGGAAAACAGAAAAATTTCCACTGCTAAGTCCCAGCCTGGTACAACTCCCCAGGCACCAAGGGATGAGCCGCAGCCTCAGCTTGCCCTGAAGGGGTTTCTGAATGAACTGCTTTACTGGCAGCAGTGGGCCTGAAAATGCCCTAAGAGCTACAGATTTCTGTACCCAGGAAAAGCTCTCCCTTGCCTGAACTTGTACAGGAAAACACAGAAAGGAGGAAATGGGAAAAACAAGTGAAGCTGTAAACACTGGCAGGAGGCTTTGAGGAGAGGCTATGATTTAGGTGGCCCTGCCTCCGGTCGTGTTTAGTGCTTGCTGGGTGGGCATGAAAAGGCTGTTTCTTCTTCTGTATGACCTCTCCCTGACTTGAAAAGGCAGAGCAGTGTTCTGTGCAATAGTGTGAGCAGAAAATAGACATTTCTGCACTGTGGGCACCTGTTCAGGGCAGGCCTAATCTAAGGACAACACTGAGAGCTTCCTTTCAACCTGTAGTATTAACTATGGCAAAAGTCCTACAAAACTTCAAATAAAATAATTTTTTGCCCTTATGCAAATATGTCCCTGTGTCCCAGTCCATAAAACAAAAATAAATAAAGAATGAAATTTCTCAGAGGAATACCTAGAGATTTAACTCCACCAAAACAGTAATTGAATTGCTATCTATGGAAGGTGAAAATGCTTGGCTGGGTTTGGGTGTTTGTTTTTCTAAACAACAAATTAATGATCATTATTAATGACACTATTACGAATCTGAAAAAACCATCTCAGTGATTACTAGTTTTATGCACATTGCTTCATTTATCCATGACCTGCTTCTAAGAGGCCCCTCCAAGCACAGTAGAAGTGCTTCCTTGTGCTAGGCTGCCAGTGCTTGAAGGCTTGTGTTCATCACCTGTGCAGCAGAGGAGTTTACAGGCAAGACACAGATATTAATCCATATTGACAAATCTTCTGGACAAGGTCATTTTATTTCAAATGTGATTTAAACACCTTGAAATGAAACAGCTTCCTTTCCCAATGACGGCATGCTTGTTTGCTCCAAAATTCTTCTGGGGTAAAAGACAAAGAAAAACAAAGGGGAACAAAGTCAGGAAAAAACTTTAAATAAAAGGTAGAAAAATGAAAGCTTAAAAAGCTATCATGGCAGATTCTTCTAGCAAATTATAATTTTTTTACTAATTCCAAGTACTCAAGGAAGTGTTCAAGACCAGGTTGGACGGGGCTTGGAGCATCCTGGTCCAGTGGAAGGTGGCCCTGCCCCTGGGAGGTTGGAAATGGATGATTTTTCTGATTCATTCCAAACCAAACCATTTTATGATTCTGTGATTCATAGGTACTGATGCAGGTTAAGTACCATCTTTAGCACACAATAGAATTTTTTTTTAAAGGTGAAAAAGTCCTTCATTTTAGAAATTAGATCCTTCATGGCAAGCAGAAACATCTCAGTCCCTCTGTGGGATCCTGGCACAAGACTGTCCTGCTGGCTTTGCCCAACGTCCCTCTCCACATTGGCAGTAAGTGATCAGAAAGCATAAAAAAAAAAAAGGTTAAAGTGTAAAAAGAGAAAGACAACCTAGAAAATATCTTTTATAATGTAAGTTATAAAAATTTCTCTTTGGCAGTGTGAAAATAGGCTAGCACAGCAGAGTGAGGAAGGGATGCCAGGGAACAGAGAATTCTGCACTGGCATGCATGTATCCTGTCAAAGGGTCAGACCTCCCTCTATATCTTTAGGCATTAACGTTTCCGAATGTAGAGGGGTTGGTTTTTTTTCAAGGAAAGAAACAGAAGATTAAAAAAGCACAACCTGCTGTATAGTTGGGCTGCCAGAAAAACAGATTGTGAGTCATTGCAAACTCCTGACCTTAGTCAGCACATTGTGACTCCAAAGCTTTTCAGCCCTGCTGTTTCTTCCCCAAGGCAGATGAGAGGCTTGTCAAAGCTGTAGAGGCACACTCGCGCTCACAGTGAAGTGCTATTTCTCTCAACTGTGCAGACATCAGGATTGCTGACCCCGACATAAACTCATCATTTTCCTGGAAGGAAAAAGAGGTGCCAGCCAAAAAGATGAGCCACAGTCTGCAGGAGCTGCCTTGTCCTGGAGTACAAAGAGCAGGCGGTGCAGAGCCATCCCCAGAGGAGTCTGCCGTGCACAGCCACTGCTTGGAGGTGCCTGGAATGATCCCCTGGGAACTCCTCCCTGCAGCCTGCACCGAGCCTCTCCTCAGCATTCCCCGGGCAAGGCACACACAGGGTGAGGAAGAAATGCAGAGGCTTAAGGAGAGGATGATGGGTGGGAGGCAGCAAAAGGGAGCAGCGGTCAATGCCACAAGGCACCTTGCCCCCTTACCTGCAAAGTGAAACACAGCAGGACCAGGTACTGCTGCAGCTCCTCTCTCTGTGCAGCATTCCTGGGGGGTCCCATTTTGCTTTTGAAGCAGTTCAGACCCCCCAGAACAGCAGGTTTGCTCTTTTTACCAGATTCAAGCATTATGTTGAAACAAGGAAAAGAAAATCTTGGGAGATGAGCTAAAAAAAGTAATTTTTTCTTTTTTTTTTCTTTTTTTTTTTTTTTTTTTTAAAGAGGGAGAGAGATAACAGACAACATACAGGGTAAAAAAAGCAAAAAATAATTTTTTATGCCCTGAGAGAGGCAGGGAGGGATCAAGGACCAAGAAGTGGGTACAGAATATCAGTCAGGGGAAGGGAAGGCAGCAAACCACACAAGCAGTGTGACACACAAGTGGTGACACTGGAGTATGTTCCTACAAGAAGAAAAAGTATGTAGGTGTTTGTCCTCATTTGTTTGTTGTGAAAAGTAAGCAGAAAACCACAAGTCAAAAGCAAATAGCATGCAAGAGAATTTAGGGCTTCTCCATTTTAAGTGTTCAGTCTCTCACTTTGTTCATCTGCAAAAAGTAGGCAGCCCTGCTGGTCTGCCAGGGCTTGCCAGGGGGATCCAGCCCATTGGTTTATTCAGAACAAAATTAAGAGAGTGAGATCTGAAAGTGAATAAGCACCAGAAGGTGCCATAGATCAGTTTAAAAGAGGCATAGAGAGAGTACCCTTTTTTTTAAGGAAAAGCTTTACTTGTGCCAAAAAGTAGCTTTTAATCTCTACCAGCACTAAAAAATTCAGATGAAGTCACTTGAATAATTCTCTACTGAAAAATAAAGTGAAAAATCAGAATTTCACTTTGGAATGAAACATTTGGAGAAATGGATACATCCTCCAGGAGAGATGCAGTCATGAGAGCTGTGATGCTCCAGCTTCTGGTGGTTATGCATAGAGCTGGTAGATTCAGTGAAGACCTAGATCCATTAATGTACCCTGACGTGTTGTACATCTGACAAGAGATGTACATCCTTTCCCAAGGAAAGGAGCCACTGAGCCGTTTTACCTCCAGCACTGTGACCCTGCATGGCTTCTATGGGCCAATTACTTTTCCTGACCTTTGAATGAAAAAAATTTAACATAGGTCCTCCAAAAAAAAAAAAAAAAAAGAAAAAAAAAATCAACCTGTGACTTGAAGGAATTTTCCTGCAGAGGGGTGTTTGTGCTACCAAGCCTTCAAACAGCACTTACATTGCCATCACTAATTACACTGGAAACTCCCTAAACCAAACCCTTTGGGAGCATATCACTAACCTCAGGAAAGGAAATCTGTGTTTATACAAGTGGGCTGTTTGGCTGGTGCAAATGAATAATCTTTATGGTCACAGCTTCTGTTGAAAATGGGTACTTGGCATAAGACAAAGCAAATGAAGCACTGAGTGCACAGCAGTGGTACCAAGAGAGCAAGGTACAGCAGATTATCAGTCGGCAATTTCAGTGTTCAGCCCAAGGGAGGTCTGGGTTTCCTCCCAGAAACAGAGCCCACCACAGCTGCCCACAGGAGAGCTGCACTGCTCAGCAGCGTTTGGGAACCATCACCGCATCAACAATACCTCTGGGATTTGTATGCACCCTTGATAACAATGAGAGGAAAGAAGGAAGCCAATCAAACAGTGAGTAGTAACACAGAGCCTATGGGCTCAGAAGAGATTTAATCACTCCACAGATATTTATTGTGAGAGAGCCAGGCCTTTGCAATGACCCCTCCCTGTTGAAATGATTCACATCAGTCATGCTTCCTCCCCTGCTTGCTGCTATCACCATCCAGAAGAGGCAGTGAATGATCAAGTGCTTCTTTGATCTCTTGTGTATGTGAAGACAGAAATATCCAAGCTGAAGAACTGAGCCCCATGGGTCTGACAGCAGATTCAATTACAACCCATGGAATTCAGTTCTCAAAGCTGAGAATAAATGACATTCATTTTCAGGCTGTCCCAGCACATGGCAGTAGCTCATACTCCTGCTGGCTCTCCCCAGTGCCTGGCCTTCTTCCAGGGGCTGTAAAACAAGAGTGAGGACTTCACTGCAGCCAAATCAGCTGTACCCAGACTGTAGGTCACAAGCAGAATAACGGCTCCAGGACATACATTTTGAAAAATGAGCTATTTTATACATTCCTTTGACAGCAGAAGTGGCCACACACACAGGCACAATGTGCCCTAACACGTTGCAGAATTCCTAGTAACAAAAAGATAAAAGTACAGCCAAGGAATATAACAGTAAAATATTTTGCACTTTGCTGGAAGTCTCTGAGATTTTCAAATAGGTGAGTTATAAATTCCTTTTTTTTTTTTTTTTTTTT
>VWZN01018308.1:242117-262564 GCA_013396955.1 Regulus satrapa
TTTTTTTTTTTTTTTTTTTTTTTTAATACAACAACACAGACACAGAGGTAAAATCTTCCAGAGTCACTCAGCAATCTTGTTAACAAAATAAGCCGACCAGAAGCTCAAAAGAAGGAAATCTGGCACTGGTGCAGCCCTGCAGAGTCATCAGAGTCTGTGTGGCAAAAAGGCAAGTAGAAGCCTCCAGCATTCCAGCTGTGTGTCTGGGGGACACAGCTTTGTCAAATGGGACAGCCTCAGCCCAGGGTGACAATCTCACCCAAGGGCAGCTGTTCTGGACCTCAGGAGAACCCTGCTCAAACATACTGGAGGTCAAAGCTGGCATCTCCCACAGGGAAACACCTCGTCACTCCTGACAAACCGAAGAGAAGCCACGATTTTCATTAAACTATATACCCCAAATGGGGAATCTCTGAGGAAAAATAGGTTGGATAAGATGTTGGATGATCTGTAAATCAGATGTTAGAACCATATAGGACTATATATAAACAGTGTTTGGTAAGTTATTTTAAAAGTTTCCGATTTATTTGGTATATTTTAAAGATGCTTCTTTTTGTTCCAAGGAGATGAGGTCTCAGAAAAAAATTTCTTTGGTTTCAATGAAAAAAATATTGGGTCTGAAATAAAATATTTGGATGTCAAGGGGATTTCTGATTACATCTTCTAGCTTTAAAAGCTAAATTTAAGGAAATTTACTCAAAAGAGTGGTTCAAATATAATTATTTTGGTTTAGCATTGATTTTATTAAGTTATTAAGTATTTTTTTTTCAGTCAACAAGCCTTGCTAACACCCCATGACATTTTCCCAGCCTCACATGCAGCCCCAGCAGTGTTGGCAGAAAAGGCAGCAGTGTGCCCGTGTCTTTACAGCTCTAATTGTCTTCTCAGGCTGCTGAACCAGTCAACCAAACAACAGAAATTAAAAATATACTTATTTAACTGTTACTCTTGCTGGGAGGGAATCCTCTGAACAAACATATTTGCTATGTAGCTGCTGTGTGGTACCCACAGCCCAGCTCA
Source organism: Regulus satrapa (assembly GCA_013396955.1). Classification (NCBI taxonomy): domain Eukaryota; kingdom Metazoa; phylum Chordata; class Aves; order Passeriformes; family Regulidae; genus Regulus; species Regulus satrapa. The sequence continues at coordinate 243,138 of VWZN01018308.1, forward strand.
GTCCTGCCCATCTCTCACTTGACTCTATGAGACAGGAAAGAAAAATCAAATTAACAAAAGTAACATCTTGCTAAGGCCTTCAAATAGGACAAAACTTCACCTGCAACTTTAAAATAAGGTACTGTAGCAATAAATTTTGCTTGCCTGATATTTCTAACTTGTCACCTGAATACTGCTTGCTAAGATCACTCCTGACTTAATTAAGCAAGACCTTCATTAGCAGTGTGGCCCTTCTGTGGCATTCCCTCTTCCAACTCCAAGCAGCAAAAACATCTAACAATTAGCAATAAAACATCATATCTTAAAGCAGAGGAAAAGTCAGGAAGAAGAAAGGGTGGAAGGGGCCATACCTTGGGCCATCTCCCCATCCTAGGAGGGCATTTCCACAGAGGAGGAGCTGGCCCTGCCTGGGCACTGGGGTGGTCAGCACCCCCCACTGCACACAGAGCTTTGGAACTCATCATTGCACCATCAGGCACATAACGACAAGGGAAAAGATGAAATGCCTCCAGGAAACACAGCAAAAGAGCTGCAGCAGCTCTGAACTACCCCAGGCCAGAAGAGCAGCTGAGCATTGGGGTACTCCCCAGGCTCAGGAGATGAACTCCCCTGTGCCCCTGCCTGGGTGAGGTCTGGCAAAGTTGCCTCTTCCCAGGGAGATGGGCTTGGGGAGTGGACAGTCCCAAGGCAGAGAGGCAGGTGAACATGCCCTAAGATTGCTCCCTCCCCTCTCACAACTCTGGGATGGAGTTCAGGGATGGAGTTCAGAGCCCAGCTCAGCAGCAGCACACCTGATGTCTCAGTGAAATCCTGAAGGAAAGGTACAGAAGGGCACATCCTCATAATTCCACAGCCATTTTCCAGCTATGCTGGCTTTCCAGGTGTTCTAACTAAGTAGGATGAAAGGTCACATTCTCCCTTTCAATTTGCCTGCAGAGTTTAATGTCATTGAAGTGCATTTGTTATCTCTCATCTTAAACATGATGCCAGTTTTGGCCACATTCTGCTTTGACCCTTTATGAACTTCATATGTGGCATTCTCTATCCTTTCACTGTCCTTCTGGGAATAATTCCCTCTCTCTATGAGCCCATTTACTCAAGGATTAAATTGGTGCATTTGCAAACAAGAAGACAGCCCATAAAATTATATTGTTCTGCCTTTGCAAGAGAAGTGAGGAGGCGAGTTTATTCAACAGGCCATAAATCTGCTTCTTGGAAAAACACTATTTTGTTTATTCCAGCAAGGTCCCTTAGTACCTCATAGCTTGGAGATCTTATTAACTTCCTACAGGACAGATACTTAATACATAATCATCTTATAAAGTTTTACTGCTACACCAAAAGGCAACCTTTTTCAGAGTGATTGAATAATGCTGCCTGAAGACTATTCTTCCACAAGTCTTCTTTTTAATTAAATATCCTTTAACAGGAAAAGAACATAAAGATTCTAAAGCCATCAAGTTACTAAGTTATCGAGTAGCAGTCGAAGGCACATATCCTGCACATTGGCACAACTGCAGTAACAGCTGTACTAACAGTGCCCCGATGCAGGAAACTGGAAAGCCAATCTTCGGGGTGCTAACAAGGGCAATGAGAACTGAGATGTTAAAAACCCTTGCAACTGCATGGAACTCAACCTCTATCTCTTCTTTCTAATTTCAGCAATAAAATTTTACTGTAAATAAAGAAGAAGTTTCACACCAGCTGACTGAGGACAAAAGTTCTAACTCTTCGAATACAGAGCTGCCCCAAAACAAGCTCCTTCCTTGGTCAGGATATCTGATAACCGTGCCCAGGGCAGATGCTGGGGGTGACATAGGTGCTGTCTCCAGCAGGGTGGGAACTGCTCTGCCAAACTAATTCCTGATAAATGTAGTGGAACAGAGCAAACTTGATCAATCAGTATGTTTCAGAAATAATCTAAATACACAAAATAGGAAGATATAAAAAAAAAAACAAACAGGAAAGAGTAGATGACCATTTCTTATTCCTTCCCAATTTACACATTTTTAATAATTCAAGAGTACTGGCAATGTTTCTTCTGTTATAACAGATATTTACAATATTTGTCACTACATAACTACTAGACTATATTACTAATAGAAAAATAGTTACATTCCGTATAAGCAGTTAAAAAGCAAACAGACAACCATCAATTAATCACCTTTTTGTAACCCATTATTTAAAAAAGAAAACTTGATCATCACCTAGCAAGGAATTTACTTGGAGAAGCACATTGTAATAAATAACTGTAAAGTTAGTAATCCATTAGAAGCCAGAGATTTCTTCAAACAGGCTTTTTTACATAAACACTTAAAATACTTGCTGTATTTATATTGTAACTATACTGTACTTATTGAAAACAAAGTATTCTACCAAGAGCAAACAAACTTTCAATGCATGTGTGGTTTGTTTCAATACTAATGCATTGCAATAAACCAGTGCAATATTAGAATAATACAACAGCTCTAACAGTGTGGGGCTGGCCACCGTCAGCTCAGAGGCACCTGAGAGTCTGAGAGCAATGAATTGTGACCAGCTAAGGCACCTTAGCCCTGTGCTCTGTTCCCATGGAATGGCCCAGCTGTGAACACCGCCACCAGAAACCAGTCCAGGACTGTGTTTGGAAGGTGAAAAACTGGGAGTCGGTTTCTGGAAACTTCCAGGGACTGCCTGCAGGTGCAGATGGCTCATTTTTGGGCATGTGAAACGGTCCAAGATTTTTGTTTTGAAGTGCGTCCATTAGCAAAGGCTGAGGAATGCTCCCCTCCAGCCTGCAGGCACCTGGGGTTTTCCTCTGGGATACACTCACCTCCTATCCAAAGTTTTAAATCTTGTTCTCCTTGAACTCACCAGATCTCATTTTAAATAAAATCATTTGAGTATTATTTAGATTCAACACGATCAGATCCAGAATAGTTAGGCAAGTATGTTGCCTACAACTAATGATTTAATGAATAATTTAGGATCACTAGAGTTGCCAATAAGGACCTGGATACCCAGTGTATATTCAAGGTTTAAATATGGCTTTGAATCAATTTTTTAGGCTTCTCCTCGATTAATCTCCCAAAACCATCCCAGGTAGTCAATGAAACATTTGAATCCGTCTTGCAAAGAGTCCCCGCTGGAAACCTGGGACTTTGTCCTGCTATGCTGGCAATCCTCAAGCTCTCTTCTCCCCAGGATTATCCAACAGCTGCTTTAAGAACTTCAAAGCCCTGTCCCCAGAGCAAACTTAGATGGAGTCCAGGTATTTAAAAAGCTGCAGGAGAGCAGCTTTCTTTCCCTTCAAATTAGGGAATTGATTCAACAATGATAAACAAAAACCCATTTCAATCATAAAAATTGAGGCTTGTCTTCTCTTTTGGGGAAAAAGATGGATAACATGTTCATATTGACTGATAAAAAGACATTTTTAAAAGACAAGAAAATTTTATCATCAAAGTAATTCACATTTTCATCACCATTTCCCACACAAAAACATTCATTTCAACCTTCTCCCAGATTAAGATGAAATGCAACCAAAGATGTGGCAATTAGTACTTTCTTTAATCCACTAGACAAAAGGAAGAAAAAGAAATCATAAGAAAAATGTCATTTGGCTAAATCTGGAAATTTTTTTTACAATTATTTTCTGAAAATAAAATACATACATTTGACATACATTACATAATATATTTTGGCCTAAAATTTAAAAAAAAAATAATGCTAGTTCTTTTGACATTATTATTTTTGCATGTGAGCAATTAAGAAAATGCAAACTGTGGTATTTTTTTAAGAAAAAAGGGAAAGTTTAATTCTCAAAATGTTAAAATAAATTAAGTTTTTGATTATTTACCCAAGACTATTTGCTGAACTCAGATGAGCTTTATAAATAATTTCAGTTCAGTCAAAGTGCATTTTTTCAGTAAGTAAAGTAATCAGAAAAATGAAAGAGTTAGTGAAGTAACTAATCATGTTAGTGAAGGGAGGGGAGCTGCCTTATCCTTCCCTGCACTAACCCAACAGGGAATTCGTTGGAAATTTCTCCATCCCTTTTTTCCATACTGCAAAGCAAAATTTGGATGCTTAGATAAGCTAGAAGCACATACAAGAAATAAAAATAAACCATTTCCAAAAAGTGAAGAATTGATATGAAAGAAAATCAGGGATAACCAGTCAAACTCTTCCATTACAATCAAACATTGTAGTTTCTAAATCAGTAGCATTTGATGAAAAGAAAAAAATACATACATCAATTAACTCACATCCTCTCCCTTTTAAAATAGTTATTTTAAGTGGGTTAAGATACAGATTGAAAAGAAAAAAATATATAAAAATCATAATTCATGGGAAATATTAATGTACATAATGATATCACCACCCCTTATTTCTGAATTCCATTGGATTTGGAATAAAGTCACAATAGCATTAGAAGGACAAGAGAAAAAAATCCTGTGGTAAAGAGAAGCACTGTTCAGAAACTTCTGTTTCTGAAGTAAACAGAAAATGACACAACATATTTAAAAGTAATTCCAAATTTCTCATCACTTTAACATAAATACAACTCAAAATTACTTCAAAGACTTGACATTCATTATGTTGCATTTACAGAATGTAAATCCATCAAAGCTAGACAAAACTATCCTGGATCAAAACTGGAGGAATTGAAGAAGAAGTTGACATTTTGATTCAATCTTTAATGTGCAAATTACCTTTCATGTATACAGTGTACTGGCGCTCAGGCAGAAGACAAACAGGTAATAAATCAGCTTACATTTTTTTCGGCTCTTACTCACAGTGGAATCTCCAACACTCATTTTATTTTATCTTTTTCCCGCTCTTCAGCTTTTTCTCTTCCATTTTCCTTCCTCCTCTTCAATCACCATAGGTTTGCATTTTTGGTTTTCTGTTGTGCATCACTCCACTTTGTTTTCTACAGTGGAAAGGCAGACAGACAGACAGCAGGGACAGAGACACTGCCAGCCCAGGGCAACCTCCTCGCACTCCCACACTCTGGAGGATCTGATTCTCTCTCAAAAACATCGTAATTTTATAAAGGGAAGGGAATCAAAACTCATTTGCATATGGGTTCATTCCATCTCTTCAGCTCACATGTTCGTAGCTCTGGAAAGTCCCTTTCTGATTCCCTGGCTGATAAGGAGCAGGAAGGTAACAGAGCGCAAGGAGAGGTGAGCACTCTTCTGCTGACCTTGCAAGGGGCCCACGCTGAAGGCTCCATCCACCTTGCTCGGAGGGCTCAGCTGCCAGAGCTGGGTGCTGTTTGTCCTTCAGGTGTCAAGGTCAGACCATGCACGCAGAGTTAAAGGCTCCAGAAACCCCCACTCCTGCGCAGGAGGAAGCTCTGGTCAGGCGCTCGATACTTCAGCTTCCTGTCTGAACACTACGCGGTCTCATCTGGGGAAATCCTGAAAACATTATCAGATGCCTGATAAGCTCTTTAGCTTTCAAGTACTTAGTGATTCAGTTTCGGTCAAAACCTCATTTGAATACAGTTTTAAAATCCAAATAAAAAGTGAGACCCTAAAGGAGAAGACGTTAGGCTTGCAGCCTAACATTTGTGCCATCCAAAACAATGTGACTGATGTTTGATACCAGCATAAACAAATCTGCTTCTCTATATCTTCACCAAGATGGTCAGAGTGTGTGTTCAGCTTATTAAAAAGGAGTGGAGTTAGCTGTCTGGTTAATTAACGTTTTCATTTATCCACAAACACAGCAGCAGCAGCACAGATTGCTTACTCCATTCCAGCTGTGTTCACCATTGACATGAGGCTGACTGTTTCTGGGAGAGAGGGGATGCTTAAAACTCTGGTGCCCACTCCTCCCATGGGCTTTTCTAGCAAAGCTGGCAAGTGATAAGTCTTGTTTTGTTCCATGTAGACTCCTATTTACCAGGCATTAGATAGATTTTTTCCAAATCTCATTCACAGGCCTAGGACAGGTTGACAGCCTGTGGATTAAACCCTGGAAGAGTAAACCTCCATTATCGCCAACATTTTTCCAGTTCAGATGGGTACTCTGTGAGGATTCACCCACAGGAAATCACACCCTCTTCACTGGTTGTCTTCATCCCAGTCAGGTCAGGGGACCTTCCTAGGATACATTCCAGGAGGTTCTCCTTCACACACACCTTCTGAAGACAAAGAAATGCACTCCATCTACGAGTCTGGAAGCAACCAGGAACCTTTTCCCATGTGTTGCATGCCTGCAAGCAGAGAGAACATACTCCCAGCACAAAATAAACTCTATCAAATACTTTCCATTATAGCTTTGATGTTTTCTGCTCTGATGTTTTTCTGTTTTAACACTCGCCCAGAGGGTTACCACAAAAGCATGCACATGTATGTACCCTGGAAAACAGGAAAATTTGAAAAACATTTATTGTTAATAACCACATTCCTCTGAGTGAGTACAGAAGTTCAGGCTGTCCGTACTCAGAACAGAAATATGTACCACCTTTACTTTCATCCCAAGATCTGGTTTACAGATCTTCAACTGGGTTAATACACAAATTACAATTCACTAGAGCAGAGGTTTCAGACACAAAACCACTCACCATTTTGATACCCACATCAAAATATATAACAACAAAGAAAGATCCCAAAAGCATGTGAAACTGGGATTTTGCTTTTCAGCAGCATGAGAGATCTGATGGGCTAAATAATACCATTTTCTTAGCTCTCAGATGCTGCCCTGTTCACACACAGAGAAGCCAAGGCTCTAGCAGGACTTATCAGTAAGGATACTTAAATGAATTTGAATGAGTCATTGCACAGGAAGAGAGGAACAGTAAAATCTCAGGCTGGGATTCAGCTGTGTTTGCAGCGCTCACTTGTATAACTTTAAGTGCTTCCTCACTCTAATCTCGGATTTAAAAACTTCTTTGTACAAGACACCGAGCTAAAATAATATATTCCCTGCTGAGCAGTATGTCCTTGCTGGTTCTTTAAGTAAAGATAATTCAAGTTTCCTGTGTCCCAAAAGGTAAGTGTCATTGTGCTCATGTGTCACAGCTGGATAATCTCAAGCAGAGAGCAGTTGAACAGAACCCAAGTCCCTTGGTGAGAACAGCACTTTCCTCAGTCCTCAGCACATCTTCCAAGCAAAAGCAGGAAAGTGTACAGTAAAGCCAAAACATTTACAGAGGCCTTTAGAGAGCAAGGATGACAGGACAGGTTCTTCACTTTGCTTGTGAACAAATGCAGGGACCAAAGTGGAGAGGGGGGAGGAAAAGAAAGTACAGAGTAGAAGAGACTGGCAGTATGCTGTGCACTGCTCCTGACAGCTGACACCAGTCAGTACATTTATTATCATCTTAGCATCTCATCTGGAAAGTTTTGACTAACTGAATTTCTCTTCTGACAGGAAGTCTAGACCTCAGCCTAACTGAGTGGCTGGAATCTCTTGAAGCAATATTATGTTAAGCCAAGCAAGATAACACTACAGCCCAGAGTGCAGCACTCTCAGAACCGTATGTGTGGTGATGCAGAGTGTTTTAAGGGCATTAAATCACAGCCCAGGTGCCAGACCACCTGATAATTCCAGCTTATCTGCTCTATTTACTGCTGTTCACTGTATTCCTTATCAATAGAAGAAGCTGATTTCCTTCTTTCACTGAGGGAGAAGGTCCTCCCAGAATGGAGGATCTCTCCCAAGGTAGTTTAAATCTTTACAGAAGTATAAAACATGCAGGCATCAGAGATAAATCATGTCCTGTATATAAAATATCTCCCACAAAAATACAGCCTTCAGAAAATAGAGTAAACATACAGTCATTTCATGCATGATTTCATAAATCTTTCATCCCTGCTTAGAATATTTCTTTGTGACAGGCAGTGAGGTATGAGTTATGAATTCCAACAGGAGCTGGAGCTTAGTTCCATTGAAAACTACAACAAAATCCTCCTTACTTTTGAAGAAAGTGAATTTTTTTTCTTCAGTACTCTTAAAAGCAAACTTTCATTTGGCTTCCCATGAGAGGTTAGTTCTTTGGGTCTTTTGCAATGACACAAAGCCTTATACACATGCATATATTATTCTTTACTTTTGTGCATCAAGTGGTCTGGTTTAAGCTGAATTGATTTTAAAATTTGATGACCACTCCGAGTTCTGTCTCACTGCTTTAATACCTGCATGTTTTATACTTCTGTAAAGATTTAAACTACCTTGGGAGAGATCCTCCATTCTGGGAGGACCTTCTCCCTCAGTGAAAGAAAGAAGACATTGAAGAGGGCTTGGGCTGACAGAAAAACTGAGGAAACACTTTATAAATCATGCACCTTCCACATCACACTTTGCACATTTACAAAGGCTATGGTCATATCACAAGGCAGGTAGGATTTGATTTGCCATTTCACTGCCCACTATGACAGGCACATAAATTAGGACACCGTGCTCCTGCCTCTTATGCAAGCATTGAAGAGCTGTCAGGCATGCCTGGGTATCAGAAAGGAGAGGGGACAGGAGAAACAGCTTCTGCATATTCTTGATGACCTGTGCAGCCTCCAGAAGCCAGAGCTCTGCTCGTGGACAGGGCTCACAAAAGAATGAGGAATGTGCCAAGACAGGAGAGCTGCAGCACCTTCCATGACATGTTTTTCTAAACTGGGAAATGTTCCCAGTAAGAAATGCCTGCAGGGATCCATACAGAGGCTTTAACCTTCCCCCTAGAGCCTGTTTGTCTACATGAGTGCATGTACATGCACCTATTTCTTATCCTAAAAGGATATTTCTATTCCACAGTTGCACATTGGGCTGGGGTGTTGCCAGACCAGTCCAGAGCCCCCACAGCTTTGCTGTGTCCCTCAGGACACAGCCAGATTTCTTGTCCCAATGCCATAAAACCCTGCCAGAGCTGTTCTATGCAGGTTTGTCATTCTCTTAATTATTTTCCTGTGATTGCCATTAACGTCTGTGAAAACAAGAGTCTGAGAGCCAGCGCAACAGAGCCAGACCCCACACAAACCACAGTGCACCCGGAGATTTGCTCCCATACCCGCATCCTGGCCCCATCTCCTCTCACGCTTCCCTCCCCTGGACAAGTCCTGGGCTCGCCCTTGAGACAAACAGTGCTCCCTGAGATGAATGCAGCATTTCAGCAGGTACAATTATTCTGCTGCTGCCCCGTCAGCCAGCTCAAGTGAAAAGAAAGCGATGCAAAGCAGCACGAGGAAGCACAGTACAATTTCTCTCACAAACTTCATAAATGGCTTCACTTCACAGTCAGAAGTCAGAAAACAGGAAGGTTTCAGCTGAGTTACTAAGGCAGGAAATGAGTCAGCCCTGAGCAAGAGGGACAGCAAACAGCAACCCCTTCTACCCAGAGAGGCAGAGCGAGGGAGCCTGAGAGCAGAAAGCATGGGCAGGGCAGGAACAGAGGAGACGAGAATGCTCTTCAGGGAGGAGGGCTGGGTCAGGGTCAGGGTCAGCTTTAGGGTCAGGGTAAGAGTGAGGGGTTTGGGTTAGGCTTGTGGAAGAATCATGACACAACTGAAGAATAGTTTCCTCAAAGCAACTAGATGTCAATGCAAACCATTTCCAGATCCTTCCTTGTTTGAAAAGAAATTCAAACTAAGGCAGGGGAAGATAGGCACAGAAGAAAGCACTTCAAAAGGAGGTTGTTACTTCTTCAAAGAAGCTGTTGGGAACTTGTTATTGGAACATAAATAATGGTGGAGCAAGTCTGGGTAGAAGGTAAAAAGCCATAAAAAAAGCCCAGAACCTAGCTGCAACTTGCAAGTTTTTAATATCTTCCCATTTCATTATCATTCTTAGAAAAATGCTGTGCTGTTTGGATCAATTTTTCCAGAGAAATGTTCCCATTCTCCTTCTCATTTTGGCTTTTTTCTCTGACATATGCTTTGAGAGATCAGCCCACCCCTAGAACCAGGGGGCATTGCATTTACACAATAAAGTTTTGTAAACTAGTTTACATAGCAAGGTTTTGTAAGTCATCTTTAGAATTAGAAGTCTTGGTTTAATAATAAGGGGACTCTTTACTTAAAATTTTTATCATCTCCTTCACAAAATCCAGGAGAGGAAACATAATAGGCTCTACTCCCAGCAAAGGATCACACAGCTGCTAAAAACAGCTCTCAAAGGTTGTGTGCTATATAGAAGGAATGTGATGGACAAGGGCTAGACAACACCTAAACAGCCGTAGGAAGAAAATATTATGGACAAAACTTTCAAGCTGAGAAGCTGAGAGAAAAGAGCTGTTTGCTACTGGATATGATTAGGTGAACAAAACTGGATATATTCCCTGAAAGTAAGCAGAATCTATCCGAGAGAATCACAACTTATTTCTCCTGCCTGGAGTTTCCAGAAGCAGCAGGTACAGAAACCCAATTGTAGTTAATTGTATTTTTAAAAGGAGGTTGCTATCAGGCTGAATGAAGTACAAAATCCTCTGAACTAATAAATCCAGGAGCACCTTATATTTGATTTAAAAAACCAAGATGATATGTTAGTTAAACATGAGGTTAATTTATTGATTCTTGAAACTGGAATGATTTTGGTCACCTGGCTTATAGAAAACTGAAGACAAATAATAGCAGATTCAAGCTTGATTTTCTTTGGTTTCTGTTCTCATTCCAAAACTGAGTCATAGAGACTTTGAAGAACCTGTACCGAAAAAACAGCCAAAGAAAACACTCCTGTTTTGGAAACAGATCTGCTGAAAGCAGATGTTCCCAGATGGGGACATTCCAGCACAGAGGGTGCCTGTCCCTCTCCAAGAGGATGGCTCAGCAGCACACAGAGCCACTTCTGCGTCCTCGCCCAGCACAGGTGCTCAGCGCTGCTCCTCAGGCCCCACAGGCACCGGGGCTGCTCACACCTCCCAAGCCATTTCGGAAGGGACACTGGCCATGACAGCCATGCACCCCCCAGGCTGGGAGAACTGTGTGTTTGCCCTGCAGAGCCCCAGGAAACTACAGTGGGGATTTCCCTGCAGCAGTGCCAGGAACATCCTCTGCTGCAGGGCCAGGCACACACTGGGGCTGTGTCTCTGAGGACAGCCCAGAGTGTACCAGAGAGGAAAGAAGGGCAAGATCTGCACCTCACGTGCCCAGCCCGATCTGCCCTGCCCCACTGAGGGATGGCTCATTGCCTCTCCACCCTCTGAAGCACACACACACAAACACACACACAAACACACACAGAGCATTCCAGGTAGCTATTTACTGAAGACTAATACAGCATCTTGCTTAAATGCACGCAGGAGCAGGACACCTCAAAGCATCTGTGGCCATGAATAAGTCCACAGCAGAGCAAGTACATGTCAAAGCATCTGGGGCTGTCTGTGCCACTATCATAGGCACACCTGTGCAGGGACTGTGGGCCAAGAATCAGCACACACTGGAGAAGGTAACATCCACATCAGGCATGGGGGGCTGTTGATAAAGCCACACTGCAGCAAGTGCACCTTAAAGCACCAGTGCCTATGCACGAGGTCATGCTGGAGCACCTCAAGGCACTGGCCATGGGTAAGCCCATCACAGAGCAGGCATACTCTGGAGAGGCTGCAGCCAAGGGGAAGGCCATGCAGGGAGAGTTTTACTTCTGAAGTGACTGTGGGTAAGGCTATGCTAGAGCCAGAAGCTGGACTTGAGATACAGTGAAGGAAGTGTCACCAAGAAGGATGTCTTCATATACATCTTGTCTTAGCACCCTGCACCATTCTGGCTATTCTTTGACTCTTCAGTGCCCGTGCAAATAAAGCTTTCCTTGCCCTCCTTCAAATCCCTTTGTACATAGCTACACCAAACATTGTAACTCTAACTGCTCTAAGTAACTCAAAAGGATAGCAGAAAAACAATAGCCACCAAAACATTTCCATCACATTGGATCTCAAAGATCCTCAGCAAGTCTTGAGAAAAGTTTAGAATTTCAGAGATAAACATGCAGATTGAATCTTAGATCTGTGTCAGTGCTATGTCAATCATCATTACTACCCATAGCAAGATCTAACAAAGTAATCTTGCTCCCGTCTTAAATTTTTCAAAAATTTGAGATGGGTTTGGGACAGTTCAGACAATGATATCAAACAGATCAAAGACAAACCTGATGTACGCCCTTAAACAATTCATATCTGTAGCAAAAGTACTGACCCAGAAGTTTTCAGTCTGCGTGTGTATCCAGCTCCTCCCCTCTCCCCACCTTTACACATCCCTCCTATACATCTTAATCTCAGTTTTGTTCCTCGACTAATAGGAAGGGGAACCACTTCTACTGGAGCCTATAGAACAGCACTTGAAGTGCCTTTGAGATAGAGGGTCTTACAAGATGTTTTTACCCATTGGTTACATATTTTGGGCTGAAATGCAGAAAGCAAGCCCAGTCTGAGCCACTCAAGAACACCCAAAGTCCTCCAAAGGCTCCACCTTCTATATGGTTAATGGAAATAGTCTGGCTAGTACAAAAAACCAAACCAAATTACCAAGAGCTCCAGGAACCTCCCTCCAACTTCATTAACTGGGAGAATTACCTCCCCTCTTAAAGGTAACAAAATACCCACCCCAATAAATTGTGTGCACATTCCTTTGTCTTCCTGGCATTCTTCATAATTTGACAGCAAGGACACATTATGGCCATTTTAAACTTTTTCTCCTCTAACTTTGTAGATCACTTGAGCACAACAGGCCCACGGGCTTTAACCTTTTCCCAGACTGCAGTTAGAAGTCATAAAAAACAATTTTCTCACATGCTTTGCAAAATTATATGCAAAAATAACTCTGATCTGACACACATTGAGATCCCAACCAGTTACTAAATATATACTCTGTATATAAACCTCATTACAGATATGTTGGAGGGGTCAGTGCCTGAGACACTCAGAGTAAGTATCATTCTAGGGATACTTAGGAGGCCGTTATTGTATTTCTACTACAGTATTTTCCTAGCACCAGTAAAACTGCAGCAAAACTCAGATTCATGGTTTTGCTAACCCTAAAGAGCCCAATTGCCTCCGGGCTTCTCACTTCTGTTCTTTTTAAACAAAGGAAGATAAGAGGTGCCTGTCTGGTGAGCTGTTGCCTGTAGTCCCAGGGTAAAGGCACTCTGAATTCCCTAGTGCCCACTCACACCCTCCATTTCCCACTAAGGAGGCGATGCAGCCACCTACACTGTGTGAGGTACCCAAGGCACCACCCCGGCAGGGATTGCAGGCTGCAGAAGCTCTGACAAGGCTGTCACCATGGTGCCACCCACTGCCAGAACACTGCACACAGGATGGATTCGCTGATGTGCACTGAAGTAACTTCACTCAGCCTGCTGAGAGACTGTTCTCATGTGCATCTCCAAATTCTCCTTACAGGAGTTCAGGTAAAGGCTGAAAAAGTAACTAAAAAAAAAAAAAGTGACTCTCACAGACAGAACAGTTCCTTTGCAGAGTGCTAACCGATTGAAAAGATCCCTACTCTGTGCATTTTGTTACAATCTCAAGCTCCCAAACATGTGCCCATGAGGTCTATTAAAGGCTGCCAGCACAAAAGCATTCATTTTCATCACATCTGTGCATTTAGAATCCCAAATATCCCTGATCTTTGCAGGGAGCATAAACTGATCAAGCAAGTAAACCCAAGCATCAGAAACAGTTTTTAGTAAGACTGATGTCATGGAGGAAAGTGCTCAAACAGCCCTTTGAAATCAACTTGCATCTATCCCTAATAACAAAAGAAAATAAAACTTGATAAGTACAAAGAACTGTGTTATAGCAACATTAAAGCAGTCAAGGAAGCTGATTTAGTTTTTTTTTTTTTATCCACCAGTAAGAGTCAGTGTTAACACCTACCTGAAGCAATTCAAAATTCCCAGTGCCCCTATCAGCACTTCATGGGCTGACACTGAGGAGGCTTGCAGCTCTGAGGCCACGGTGTTACATTTTGCAAAGAGAAGACAGTGCCTCACCTCATGACTGGGAGCTCTTGGAGTCACCAAGAGCAGGAAACGCCATCCACAGATGGAGTTTCACCATAGCTTTATCCCAGAAAGTCTCAGGATTGTGCATTTCCCTTTAACCTCATTCAGAGGAGGTTAAAAGTCAATGAGATGAGGAAAATAAAAGCCAGGTGAAACAAGTGGAACTTTCTAATGTTTGCGCCTGTAAAAACTTTGACCTACATTAGGCAAAAAATCTAACAAGAGCAGAAAGCCTGAGATGAGGTTCACCATAGCAAACAAAAAATAATTTTGTTAATCCTACCACTACCATCTTATTTTCTACACCACAGTAGCACTCATCCCTATGTATGCAGGCCACCAATATTCCCAAGCCTGACTCGCCCCATCTTTCTGCACACCCATTCCACCAACCCCACAAATAGCAAGTATTGAAGTGCCAAGATTAAAGTCTATCAGTATCAAGAGGCCTGTGAATCTGAAATTAATTAACACCTTTGTAAACATTATACAAATACTTGCTCAGCTTGCTATGAAATTCTACAAGCACATTTTAAATATTTTAAAGTGCACATATACACACATGGATATGGCACAAAAGGTTTCTTTGATTGTACAAGGAGATTCAGGTTCTTGGTCAGTGAATATTTCATTTCACCCTGATAAACTTCCAAAACACATATGAAGTGCTAGTGTCTCTCTCCCAGTGAGGTGTTTGTTTGCACATAGTTACTACCTAAATTTATGTTCATGTCAGATCCATACTGTGTCTCATACCACTGTTCTCTGGGGCCTCACACACCAGTGTTTTACCTGTGTGCCTGCCTGCCAAGAGGCCATGTGATGGCACTGTGTAACCAGTTTCAGTGCCTTAGCTACAGGCATTTTTCTGTAGAAAGCAGTCTACAGCTGCATAAGAAAGTTTGCTCTTAGCCACTGCGAAGAGCAAAGCTGTTCCGAGGGAAAATACCAGAAGAGTACCAGCTCTAGTGCTTCCTGCACACTAGATACACAAATTGCTTCAAACCCTTGCAAGTTCAATGGATCGAGTTAGGCAGTGAGGTCAGAAGGATTTCAACCCATCACACACACTCCAACCAGCAGGTACCAACTCTTAGATAGGGGTGACAGGGCACTATAGCCTTGCTAAGAAGCTTAGCCAGGCTCTGCTTCACCTGCTTGTCAGATGACCCCCTCCTCAAGGCTATTTTACTACCTACCTCTTGGGCTCACTGAAAAAAGACAAGTACAATAGCACATAGGTTAAACTAGCTTTATTGAAATACAGAACTATATTAAAGTTTGACCTCAAAAGAAACTTCAGAGCACACATTAAACATCATAATTTGGAGGTGGCATGTCAATGATCTCATCCAGGGTAGCAAGGAAGTCAGCAGTTGACTGCAGCAAGTCTGGAAGTGAGAAATAAATCAAATCAGTTTCTCAAACTCAGGGTGAACACTAACATAAGCTAGCTCCCAGTAGCTCAGTATAAACCTCTTGAATAAGCAAGGGACAATACTGCTTAACTGTATAAGCCAATGCCACCTAACCATCAGTTTGCAATGCACCACAAAAGACTGCTCAGGGTACTGCTTTTCACTGGGTAGAGTTGATTTTCTTCACGGTTGCTGGTATGGGCTGTGTTTTAGATTTGTGTTGGAAGCACTGTTAATTCAGGGATGGTTTAGCTGTGTGAGCACTGCTCAGCAATAGAGTCAAGGCCTTTTCTGCTCCTCACCCCACCAGTGAGGAGGGAGCTGGGACTGCTCAAGCATCTGGAAGGGAGCACAGCCAGAACAGCTGACCCCAAGGAGCCCAGGGGATACCCCCAGACCATATGGTGTCACGGTCAGCAGATAAAGCTGGGGGAAGAGGAAAGGAAGGACATGTGGAGTCATGACACTTGTCTTGGTTAAGTGCCATAGAGCCAAGCCACCACTGCATGTGATGGAGCCCTGCTGTTGTCTCAACACCTGCCTGCTGATGGGAACTGAATTAATTCCTTGTCTTTTTTCTTAAATGCATGAGCTTTGCATTAGTTATCAAAACTGCTTTTATCCCAAAGTGTGAGTTTTTCACATTTCCTCTCCTGGTTTCTTCCCATACACAAAAAGTAAGCAGCTGTGTGGTGCTTGGTTGCAGCTGGGCTAAGCCAGAAGTCAGCAACACCACTGAGACAAGTGCCTGAAATGGCAGTGTTGGCCAGGTACATTGACCCTGACTGCACGGCAGAAGCTGTTTGATAGTGGTGCCCTGCTCTGGTAGTTTAGACAGCAACAGCAACTCACTGCTGGAGCCAGCTGGCTTTCTGCCCTAACCACTGATAAGCATTGTGTGTACTGAAAATCATGCAAAGTTTCCACTTACTGGATTCCCATGAAATCTCTTCAATCTTCACCGGTGAAGGAACCGTGTTCACACATCTGTCATATGTCCTTTCAAATACCATGAGGGGAACACCACACAGGTTGATATTGCTTAGTTTGTGTTCTTCAGGAAGATCAAAACTCTCAAAGTCTGTTTAAGAAAGACTGTAAGTGTACAGTAGCCTGGGAAGCTGCAAACTCTTCCAGACTAAATGAAATGAGAACCAATCTAAAACAACATAAGTCTCCTCTTATGGGGTATTTACTTGCAGTTATCTTTAGTAACTTTTGGAACCTTTTAGTTGTCCATGAAATGCCATACACTAATCCAAATAAAAACACTAGACTGCCTGACAGAACTGATAATGTAAAGCAGTTAGTAACTTCAGCAAGCAAAACATATGTTTCCTCAACACTCCAATAGTTTTCCCACACTTACAGCCACATGAAGAGGACAGCTTTAAGGACACACTTGGAAGGACTGAGACAGAATATCTAAAATGAGCTGGCCTAAGAAGAGCTTTAGACATTTCACCTTCAGCTGTTATATCCTACACCAGCAGGAATCTCTTCTGTTACAAATCATCTTAGCACACTCTTCTGTATTCCTCCGGATACTTACCTGTTAGTTACTATTTAATGAACTGAGAAGATAATACATGGTTATTTGGAACTTGTTTCCTGTCCCCACAATAAGACAGTAAGATATCTGAGGCACAGCCATTACTGTTAGAAATGCCATCTAATTCCTGTTTAAATATTTCAGAAGCAGCAAGCACTCTTCTGTTTCAGAAAGGACACAGGAGAAATGCAATGCTGGCTTATGTGCCACTGTAGCTTGGACAAATTCTTAGAACAATGCCATCACTCATTAAAGCCTTATTGTTAATTTTTAAAATTACATTAATAGCTCTTACCTTGAGGATCCAAAGGAAACATATTTTCTATTTCTGGCCACTCTTCTTCAGCCACTGTAGGGCAGCTTTCAAATCCAGTCTTTTTGTTAGCCATAAAAAGAGGAAGTAACATTATTTGAGCTACCACAGAATATTTGTAGTGGCTTTCTCATGCTGTTTGAGTCTATAGACAAGCACACCTGTCATACTTTTATCAGTCAGGCCTGAACTCTAATACCTTCAACACAAGACAAGGATAGACAAATGTTTCAGCTGAGTTTATGTAGTGCAATACTATATGTGGTGGCAAAGAGATGACTGCACTATAACAAGCAACGCTAAGATGTGGATAAGACATTAACTCAGACTGTTTTCTCTAGAGCCACCTGCACAGATGCCCTGCTTTTATGTAGCATAGAGTTATTTTCCTTCCTAGCAATTCTTTTGAACCCATGTTTTGGATTCCTAATGAAAGCAGCACTGACACACAGAGCTCTTTCAGCTATTGCCAAGCAGTGCTTGCACAGTCCAGGCCTTCCCTGCTGCTCACACCAGTGAGGAGGCTGGGGGTGCACAGCCAGGACACCCCACACTGCATGACATCCCAGCAAGGAAGACTGGTGGGCAAGCAGGGCTACCACTGCCCTGGGACTGGCAAGGCATTAGTCAACTAGTGGCAAGGAATTGCCTTTGCTTTTCTTTGAGATTTTTAATTATTAAATTGCCTTAATCTCAGCCTATTATTTTTCTTACATTCACCCTTCCAATTCTCTCACCTATCCCATCAAGGAGGGAGTGAGGGAGCACCTGTGTCAGAGTTAAGCCACAACAGCAGGTAAATTATGGATTTCCCCTCCTCCCCAGCATAAGTGTGTTGTACTCACTTTGTTCACAGTGCAAGGCTGATTTTTCTGTTTTGCCTTATCCATCTTGCTTGCGACTACTTCAGTTTTATTCACATTTCCAAGAGCCTTTCTGACAGAGCGAGATGCGACTGGAGAAGTACTGATTGCTTTCTTAGGAAGGGGAGTCTTAACTTGTGTTCTTTCAGCTAAGACTTTTGCTGGAGCAGGGTGGGGAAAAAAAAACCCAGAAACTTTAGCACCCCAAAAGCTTGCAAAGTTAAGTGCACATAGAAAATTAACTGGCATGGAAATCACTGTTCCACATCTATAGCTCATAAACTACACTTATGAAAAAAAGCACAGTTCTCTTCAATCTTATACTAACCGATGGGCTGGGAAAAACTGTCTGGGTAAGCGGATTCATGAATAGAAAACTATTACTATTAAAAGCAGTGAATAACAAAAAACATTATTTATGCCCTTGACTTAATCCCTTGCTGGCTCAGGGCAGCAAATACGCACAAGATCCTGAAGGGAGCTTCAGCTGACTCTTGGGAGCACAAAGTTCACCGTTCTCCTGATCCACAAAGACCAGAGTTGCCATCTTCACGACTGATGAAAACACCCTGTAGAGTCCATAGAGGAAAAAGAGAAAACAATTTTTGTTATTTGCCTCATCACAACACACTTTTTAAGCGAGCCTCATTAAAGGCAGAGTTATCACATACTGGTCTCTAAACAAAGGGAACAAATCCCTTCTTCCCAACATTAAAGTAGTTCAGCTACAGACCCTCAGGTTTGGGGGCACTACCAGTGCCCTTGCATTGTGTTCATCAGCACCACTACACAGGTGAGCAAATAATTCCTCATTAAGAGATCCACGGGAAAACTCAGAATCACAGTTACAGAGGCTGGAAAATATCTCCAAATAATCGAGTGCAGCCTAAACTCCACCACAGCGTGGCAGCGAGTGCCACATCCAGCCTGTCCCTAAAGGCCCCAAGGGACAGAGCCTCCCGCACCCGCCCGGGCAGCTCTACACCGCTGCTTCAGGAGCTCTTCCAGTGCCAGCTTACACCCCTCTCAGCACAGCTCCACACCGTTTCCTTATGTCCTGTTGCTGGCTGCCGGACAGCCAACACCGATCTCCACCCGGCTGCACCCTCCTTTCAGGTGATGCAGCGAGCGATAAAGCCGCTGCCAAGCCCCCTCTTCTCCGGGCGGAGCCCCCCCGCCCCTCCCCGGCAACTCCTCACCGGACTTGAGCTCCAAACCGGCTTTACCGCCTTTCTCAGGGCAAGGCGCCTTTTCTCTGTACGGCTTGAAGCACAAAGCAAGATTCGCAGTCCCAGACCAGCCCTACCCCCGGCTCACTTCAGGCAGCGATAGCTCCGGGACACCTGCAGCAGCCCACG
>VWZN01018308.1:262680-310428 GCA_013396955.1 Regulus satrapa
GGAGGCCCGCGGGGCATTGTGGGGCGGCCTGGCCGGCGAACAGGGCTGAGCGAGCGCGGCGGGGCCGGCACTGCGGCGGCGAGCGGGACCGGGGCTCCCACCCCTCAGGGCGCCTGCTGCAGGCTCCGGGCAAGCGCTGCCGCCCCCCGCTCGGCCCCGGCGCTGCTTCCTCGTGGCTGTTGTCTCGCGTCTCTTCCGGGCTGCTCGTAGGCCCAGCTCTCACGTTAACAACAAGGTAATTGGGTGTTTTCGGCAGCGGGGCTCGTTTTTCAGGCGAGAGGCGCGTCAGGGATGCGTCATACGGAGTTAGCTCGTTTCGCTGAGTGACACAGAGTCACGTTGGAGAGCTGGGCTGTCAGGGGGCGTTGATCCTTAAGGCTCCTCTTTGGTTTTCTTTTTCTGCTAAGGAGAAAAGCCGGAATGGCCTCAGGTGCGGTAGCGAACGCCCCTCCTGCAGGAGGGGCAGCTGATGTGAGCCTGGAGGAGCCAAAGAAGATGACGAGGGAAGACTGGAGGAAAAAGAAGGAATTAGAAGAACAGAGAAAACTAGGAAATGCACCCGCGGAAGTGGATGAAGAAGGAAAGTAAGTTTTGCTAAAGCTGGGGTTATTCAAAGGCTGCTTAGAGAAAATGTATTTACCTCTGGTGTTTGCAGAATAGCTGTGGGGGTAACACGTGATTTCCATGTGAGTTACTGTAGAAGTAAATAGGTTAACTTTGTCTTTTGATATTCCAATAACGTAGGAAAAAATGTAGGTTCAGTGTTTCTCTTGTGTCAGGTACACTCTGCTAAAAAGTCTGGTCCATGAAGGTAATAACGTGCTATTTTAAAAGTGAGAAAAACGTAGTGTAGGAGTCTTTACTGTGGTACTCATCTGTCGCCTCTCCCTTGCTTTTACCGGGCTCGTTGCTCCTTAGAAACGCTGCTCTATTTTATTTGCTCAGTTACGCAGAATAAGCCATTTGCTTTGGAGTTGAGGTGAACTAGGTGGCAAAATCCCAAAAGTCCTGAGAGTTTACTTTGCAGTGCGTTGTGCCGGCTTCGTTATTTATTGTCACTCGTGAGGGGCTTGCCCTTCAGCACGAGGGCTGTTACCTGAGCCCCTCTGGGCTATTTTTCCCCCCGTGCCACGCGCTCACTGCACAAAATCCTTTACAGAGACATCAACCCTCACATTCCTCAGTACATCTCCTCGGTGCCGTGGTACATAGACCCCTCTAAGAGACCCACGCTGAAGCACCAGCGGCCCCAGCCGGAGAAGCAGAAGCAGTATAACTCCTCTGGAGACTGGTACAAGCGAGGAGTCCAGGAGGTAGGCAGGACATTTCCCTCAGGGCTGAGGGCTGGGATGGCACCGGGGGAGTTCTGGCCGTGGGGCTTGGAGTTTTTATTCAGCGGGTCAATCACGGTGTCAGGTGACGATCAGAACCTGCGTTTGGGCTTTGGGGGAGGCTCTCCCCCTTGCTGGGAGCGCGGGTGTGGCTCTGTGACCCTCAGTGCTGCCGTTGTGTCCCCCAGCACGCCGTGGCCACGCGCTACCGCAAAGGAGCCTGCGAGAACTGCGGCGCCCTGACGCACAAGAAGAAGGACTGCATGGAGGTGAGCTGCCTTCTGCCTGCTCCGAGCCGTGAGCGCTGCCCTTAGATAATACACTGCGTTTGGAAAAGCTGTTCTGCAAGTAGTGAGAGGTGGCCTAGAAATGTCTAAAGAAATTAATGTAGGGAAAGTGATACAATTCAGTGTGTCATCCATCAGTTCTATTTATAATAAGATCTGAAACAATAGGTGAAAATGTTATTTTCTTGTTAATTGCATTAGCTCAAGTGCTGTTGTGTCTGTCTTTCTGCTTCATCTCAGGTAGAAGCTCCCCCCAGAAACTATTTTAATTGCTTTCTTAATTGTAGAAAGTATAAACAAGAATTTATGGAGTTTGAAGTCAGTTGTGCCACATAGAAGTGCAGAACTACTTGCATTTATTTACAATTCGCAGGCTTACAGTGCTGAATTTAACTTGCTTTAGAGGAGCTTGATTGATAGTATTTCGAAACAGATATCTGAGTTATATAAGGGACTGATCTAACCATCTTTTTTTATTCTTTCAGAGACCCAGGAAGGTTGGAGCAAAATACACAGGCATGAATATTGCCCCAGATGAGCACGTGCAGCCTCAGCTGATGTTTGATTACGACGGGAAGCGGGACCGGTGGAATGGTTATAACCCAGAGGAGCACATGAAAATTGTCGAGGAGTATTCCAAGGTTGATTTGGTACGTAGGTGCCGTGATTTGCTGGGGGGAGACTCAGGGTTTGGTGCGGCAGGGTTGGGAGGAAGGACACTTGTCATGTGCTCTCTTGATATTCCAGCTGGTGCTAAAAAGAAATATTTAAACCAATGCATTTTCATGCTGCACAGGCCAAACGTACACTGAAAGCCCAGAAGCTTCAGGAGGAGTTGGCATCAGGGAAGCTGGAGCAAGTGGTAAGTAAACTTATCTAATCTAATTTTGCTTAGGCTGAATAAATATAAAACAGATTATTTCTGCCACTTGACTCTTTTACTCTCTACACAGGGTTTGCTATTGGTTTTTATGCTGTTCAGTAATTTAAAGGTTTTCCTAGCACCAGCATGTTCTGTGTCACACTCAAGAGCTTGAAGCATATTCTTTCAAATGAGAATTGCATTGTGTTCCACTTATGGACAGAAATTCTTTGTGATTATTATTGTAGCTGAAATTAGTGGTGGAATTTTGGGTCAGAAGAGCTTGTTTTCCATGTAGTAATTTTTTTTTCCCATACTGAATTGTTTTTCTCATATATAAAGTATGGTCTGACTAGTGCTGGAGTGATGATTGTACATTGATTTAGTAATATTCAATATAAATTGGAATAGTAGGAAGGTGTTTCCTTGAAAAGAAGCAAATTGGTTTAAGAAAGTCACTGCACAGTGATTTACAAAATGGGGAGAAAAATAAAGAGTGCTACTGGTCAGAAGTGGGTTTTGTGAAACCTCCTTGCAGAGGCTGTGCTGTCCCCTCATGGGTCATCACTGGATGGCTCAGGGAGCTCGATCTGCCACCCAGCCCACACTACAGCGCTTTGATCTCTCCAGGAGAAGAGATTCTTCCTCTTTCCATGCTCATGTTACACAGCAAACGCTGTATACTTACTGTTTATAAAACAGCTGTAAGAAAAGCGTGTTTGAGACTTAAGAACTGTGTCTGAGGGAGAGGGCCTAGACTGATTTGCAGGGTCAGTGCTGTCCAGTTGCTGGTCCATGTTCCAGGGCTCACAGCTATTCCATCTTTGCTGCTGCAAGTTTTTCAGTTTAATAGTAAGCAGGTTTAAAAAAAAAATCTGACTGTGTTTGTCAAACTTAAATTCTGCCTTCTGTTTCATGTTTAGTATTCCTGTAAATCCTGACTAAATTATTGAATACGTATCTCCTTAATTCTTTTTTAAGCTTTCAGAGCTGAAACCTGGTTATATTTACATGATATGAGATGTTGTAGTCACAATCCTCAGTGTTCAAAGTCATAACAAGCTCTAAATAACAACAACAAATTTGCTGTTCTTGCAAAGAGGTGGAAATTTTGCTGGGGATACAGTGAAGAGTTCTCCAAAATGTGTCTGTCACAGAGACAGCCAAGAGCATTTTCTTAGAATGTTATGTAGCAGTGCTTCTGCATGTGGGACCACTAGTAAATTGTGTCTTTTATCCAGCATGAAACTCTGCTCTGATTACCCTTTGTCTCCCTGCCATCTCTCCTTTTTCCACTATCTTGTCCTCTCTGCTGATGTGCTCTTTGTTTGCTGCAGAGCTCCCCAAGACACCAGTGGGGAGAAGAGGAATCAAACTCCCAGACAGTAAGATGATTGATTACCCACTGCACCACACCATGGGCAAAGAGAGAACAGTAAAACAAGGTGGCACAAGGGTTTGAGTGTTGTGTCCATGCTGCTGCCTAGCTCTTCTTTTGGGCAGAGGTTGCTGGATTTCACAAAGAGGCTTTTTGGTTTAATTCCTAAGTGCTGTCAGACTTCAGAGATGCAAGTAGATAACTAGATTTGCTGTATTTAGATTGTGTGGTATATTTTGGCCAAAATAACTGTTTTCTTAATATCATCCTAGTTATGTTTTGATAGCTCTTTCCGTAGAAGGAAGTGAAAATTCTTTAGCAAGAGTGCATCTGAATTGTTGAATGTTAGATTAGCCTGAGAGCACACTTGAGCCCAGGTAAACTGTGCCACCTTGTGACTCCAGGGATTGCAGAATTTTAAGGAAACCACTAAAATCAGATTCTTGTACATGCCTCCAAAGTGAAGGAACTCTTTTAGTTAGAAGTGTTCCATTTCTCCTCAGGAAAGAGATCATAACAGTGAAGATGAAGATGAAGACAAATACGCAGATGACATTGACATGCCTGGGCAGAACTTTGACTCCAAGAGACGCATCACAGTCCGAAATTTACGGATTCGGGAAGATATTGCTAAAGTGAGTGAAGAATTCTGTACAGGTGTTCTTTTTCTAGTTTTGAGAGTTAATTTCAACAAGTTATAAGTTCAGTTGTTATTGACTTTGTTTATGGGTCATGGGGTTTGGACATTAAGGTCTGTTCTCAGTTCTGTTCCTGCCCATGTTATGACTTTATCAAGGTCATCCTTTTGTTCAGATTGAACTTTTTAAAACATCCAAACTGGATGATGCAAGAGAAACCTCAGTTCTTTTAAAATCTTAAATATCTATTATGTTTTTTTTCCCTAGTACTTGAGGAATCTAGATCCAAACTCTGCTTATTATGATCCCAAAACAAGAGCAATGAGGGAGAACCCTTATGCCAACACAGGCAAGAATCCAGATGAGTAAGTTAAAATGAGATTCTGCTTATATATTCAACAAAACTCTTAGAAATGAGATTGATAGTTTTGTATTTTCTTTTACCTGTATGTCTTTTACCTAATGGATCTCTAGTCTAGGAAAAAAAACTCTTTTATTTAGGAACGCATTTTGGTTTAGTATATAAAAGTGGTATTTTTGTAATACTGATTGATACTTAATCTTCAGGGACGTGTAGACTGTGGCTTAGTGTAATTATCTGTGCGAGGGCTAGGACACTGCTGCATGTAGAGGTAATGCCTGTAAACAACATTTATATTTATGTAAAGTATTCTAGTAATCAAATCTTAAACTTTATCCCTTGTTTCTTGGTTTTGGAGACCAGCACGGTGTGTTTGACCTACCAAAATAATTCAGTTAGGAGTAAGATCTCCTCCTGTACTAATGAATTCTGCATAGAAAGGTGTGAAAGCCTTGGCATTGTCTAGATAGCTTAATTAAAGTTGCCACAGGCTGGCTTTTAGCTGCACACTTAGCTGTTCCCTTAAACCCCGAGTCAGGCACTTGACCTGTGTTGTGCTGGGAACGTACAGAGGAGAAAGGCTAAGAGTAAAACACGTGTTCAGAGAATAGTAATTGGATTGGCTTTCTGCCTAAAATAGAATGGCAGTACCTAAATGATAGCAAATAATGCTCTTTCCACTTCCCTTTGCCCCCAGCTAGAGTAATGCCAGTCAATTTAATTTTTTTTTAGATGCAGATGCTTTTGCTTCTCTCTGAAGTCATAATTTGACCCTTGTTGAGTCGAAGTTTCTGCCACAGCTTTGCAGACTGTACATTTTTAGAGTGGCTTTGGGAAGATGAGAGAGTGGGGAATTGGACTGCTAGCATTATTTGTTCCTAACTGCATCTCTTCAAGGGCTGTGCTCAACTGCCTCAGCTTTACTGAGCGCAGTAAAGCTGTCCCAGGCTTTCTTTAACTCAGCCGAATATGCTGGGTCTGGATTGAAGGGTCAGAAATCCAGAAGTGAGCATCACTGTGCTGGAAGATCAGACTGTTTATGCATATTTATTGTGTAGCTAGGTCCAGGCTTGACTGTTAGTGCTTGGCCTCCCAGACAGCACTTCAGGCCAGTGTTTCCCTGAGGACACAAACACCACCACGCCTTTCAGTGGTGCCTTCATGGCTTTACAGCGCCATAGGTTGTAGTTTCACATGTCAAACTGAATGCACCTTCTCTTCTTAACTCTTAGTGCTCAAGAGAATTTTTACTTGCCTGTTGCACTTCAGTGTTTGTATTTAAGAGGAAATCTCATTACAAATGCTAAGAATTGTTTTCTTTTCTGCAGAGTTGGTTATGCAGGTGACAACTTTGTTCGCTACACAGGCGATACCATTTCAATGGCACAGACTCAGCGTAAGTGGGGTTTGGACTTTTTTGAAGGAAATGGACTTAAAATACTTAACAATGCTGCTTTCTTGCAAAAGAAAAATAAATCTTTATAGATTGAGGCCTTCTTTCAAATTGCTTCAGAATTAAAGAATGTAATTTGGATGTGTTGTCAGCTTTGGAAGTAAGTATTGAGTGGAACCTCTTGTGTACACAGTGTTTGCATGGGAGGCGTATGACAAAGGCTCTGAAGTTCATCTTCAAGCGGACCCTACAAAATTAGAGCTCCTTTATAAATCTTTCAAAGTGAAAAAAGAAGATTTCAAGGCACAGCAGAAGGAAAGCATCCTAGAGAAGGTAATGTTTGGGTTTATTTAGTAGGAATTCCATTGACTTTGAAGTCTGTGTCTTAGGGAACAAGTAAGATAACTAATCCTATGTGAGGGGGCATCAGCTGTTCTCAGCAGCTTAGACTTAAAATATTTTTATATTTATACACACTATCTCATCAATTTATGAATTTTGTTATTTATTATAGAGACCTTTGAAGGTCTGCTGCTATTTATATTATTGGGAGCTCTTCCCTTAACAGTCTGAATTTCTCCACTGAAGAAATCTGAATTTCTTTGACTCAAATTTTGGGTATAGTCTTTTAGATAAATGCTTATTTTATATTTTGCAACCTGTTTCTTGGACAACTGAAAAGGAACTAAGTACTCCATTTAGATTTTAACTACGTCAACATTCAGGTTTGGAGGGGGACAGGAAGTGTTGCTCTGGTTGGTGCCCAGGCTGTTTGGCTTGGTCTCTAAAGTTTTTATGCCTTGAATGAGGAGTATCCTTGTCATTCTCCAGGCATAAAACAAAACCAAACAAAAAACCACACGGACACCAAAAACCCCACAAAACTAAACCCCAAAAGATACCACAGTGATCATAGGTGATGCTTTATTTCTCTCTTAACTCTCTACTGAAGATTAAACTGTCTCTGTCTACTTTTGTGCCTTCTTGACACGGTACCAAAGGTGCTGTTTTGGAAATGATTGCTTGACTGTATAAAAGGTGGGTTTTTACCAAAACTATTATATGTCATTTCTATTTCCTTTTAGTATGGAGGGCAAGAACATTTGGATGCCCCCCCAGCTGAACTGCTATTAGCTCAAACAGAAGATTATGTGGAGTATTCTAGGCATGGAACAGTCATCAAAGGACAGGAGAAAGCTATTGCTTGTTCTAAGTATGAAGAGGATGTGAAGATCAACAACCATACAGTAAGTGCTAGGTTGCATTAAAATTTTAAAAGTTAAATACTGTCCCATTGGAGGTATATTATATTATTAATTACAATATAATTATTGTAATTGTATTGTAACACTAAATACATTTCTCCTGTCTCAATGTGGCATCTCCCTTTTCTGCTAAGGAGAAATTTCAAATTGTCATAGTTGAGATGTGAATTTGAAGAGTTGCCATGGCAATCTTGAACTAAAGGGGAAGTTACTGTTTGTCTTCCACCTTGATAGGTTGACCACATCCTCTTGTGGCTCTCTTTTTTGAGAGTGTACCTGTAAGGCTTATATAAAATTTCAAAAGTATTTCTCTTAGCTCCCTTTTGGATTTCTTGAGTAATTACCAGGATGTCAGCTCAGTATTGAATTTTATCCTGTCTCTTACAGGAGTAACTCTGTGGTTCTCTTGCAGTGCATTTGGGGTTCATACTGGAAAGAGGGCAAGTGGGGTTACAAGTGCTGTCACTCCTTTGTCAAGTACTCCTACTGTACGGGAGAAGCTGGGAAAGAAATTGCTGTAAGTGTTCTCTTGTTTATTCATGTGGAAAGAGCTAAAAAGTGTTCTTATTCCTTACTTAGGTTTTACTGTTCTGCTTTTTGGAGGAGGTTTTTTTTTAGTGATTTGTGGGATGGTTTTTTTTGTCCTTCCCCTTTCAGATGTGGTCAGTAACAGGGTATCCTTTTCTTGTCTGTTTTATAGAATACAGAGGCAAGTTTAATGGAAGAGCAGCCTGGAGAGGAAGAACACATGACAAAACCCAAAACACTGATGGAGGTAGGATGTTTCCCTTTCTCAGGAAGACAGATACTTCTCCTCAATGTTTTAACTACAAAATCCTGTAGTCACTAGAAGCCTGAAAATTACTGGACTGCATTATTAAAGCATTAACATCTCCACTGAAAACAGCTCTCAAATAGCATTAATAGAAATTTGGATTTATGATTAGTGTTGGCAAGTTGAATCTTAACAGTAACTTGTTTCCCACCTTACAGATCCACCAAGAGAAACAGAAAGAGAAGAAAAAGAAGAAGCACAAGAAGAGCTCTAATTCTGACAGTGAGGGTGAAGAGAAAAAGAAGCAAGAAAAACTGAAAAAGGTGCACTATAATCTTCAGTTGCTTTGTGGCAAAAAGAGCATAACATATTTTACAGCTTTCTGAAGCCTATAATGTAGTTCTTGGTGATACCCCCCTTTGAAAGACTTAATTTAGGTGACTTAGAACATTTCATCTCTAGGCACTTATTACACCTGTAGGTCTATAAAAGACATTGCAGAACACAATGATTTGTGTATTGAAGAAGGATGGAGAGCTCCAAGGCAGTGTCAAATCTTAACTTAGCATTTTATTTCCCAGGCTTGGCCCAGTCTCAGGGTTGATGTAACCCCCAAACCAATCCACTGCTGAGCAGCAGTGTGCTCCCCTGGGAACAGCAGCCTGCCTCGGGCTGCTCTGAGAGGAAACCTATTAAAACCGTGGGTAATTAAAGCAGGGTACAAATGCAACTTCTCTTCCACTAGCAACAGTAGTTTGAGGAATGAGATAGCACAAAGCATTTAAAAATTAAAATCCAAACATATAACAAAAAATAACTGACAATTCATTTGTACTTGCTAGATCACATTTGTATTTTAGGTAAAACCTGTGGGTTTCTTACTTGGTTTTGACATTTGGAAAGAGATTAAAGTGTCTTGTTTACTAAATAGTATCTTACCATCATTTTATGTTGAATACTAAAAAATGAGCATTAAGTGAAACGTGCTCTGGGTGAACCAGACAGAAGTGCATTGCTTATCCCACCCTTGTACTTGCTCCTTGTCCATCATACAAGAATCCTAAGACAAACCCTCATTGTTGGGGCTTTTTTCTTTAACTTTCACTTTAGATTTTTTTTTTCTTCCTTCTCTCTCATTTCAGGCTCTAAATGCTGAAGAGGCTCGACTTCTCCACATCAAAGAAATCATGCAGTTAGATGAGAGGAAGAGACCATACAACAGCCAGTATGAAGCCAGGGAGCCAACAGAAGAGGAGATGGAGGCCTACAGAATGAAACGGCAGAGACCTGATGATCCCATGGCCTCTTTTCTTGGGCAGTAGTCACAAGGGAAATCATTCCAGCACACAAGGCTTTTTCCACAGCTGTTTACAACTCTCTAGTCATGGATTCCCTCGCACATGTCTGAAATGGCAGAAACCTTTTTGTGCTCTGAAGGAATTTGTCCAAGCTTCTTTCAGCAGACATGAGCAGTCTTGTACTTACTGGAGCTTTGTAAATGTGTGTGTATACAAATACAGGCACATATATGCACACACATACATATAGCATATGTGTAGGTAAAATGCATACACCTACTCTGTAAATTTTTGAAGAGATCTGATTGAAATCCTAGGTTTATTTGACATATATATATATATATATATATATATAGGGCCAACTAGTGCATAAAGTTGTGATACAGTAAAACTGACTGGTCAGAAGAAATGGTCAGCAGGTGTCAACATAGGACAAAAATTGTTGACAAAAATTGACACAACTACTACTAGAGCTTCTTACTTGTAAAGCCTATCTCATGACTTTACTTTGCAATAAGTACTTTGGAAATGTAAAATTTCACTGCATTGTTCTGGTTAAATCGATATAAAGATCTTAAGTGCTGTCTAGCCTTTTAAATTAAGGTTTGGAGAAGCTGACTGTGGAGTTTTTAAAAAATTCCAATTGTTTCTTTTGATGAAATTTCCCCAGAAATTTCAGTTACAAAGATCTGAGTTCTCTTGGGTTTCCTTTTGATAACAGTATCCTGTTACATGGTGTGACACCAAGTGTCAGGCTCTAATCCCAGGTGAGAATGTGAAGCACCATCTGCTTTGCTTTGGCAATATTAGTTCTTAAAAATTAATCTTAAAAACATTTTCCCCTTTCAAGTAATTGAAGTTGAACTGGGTGAAAAACTGCACAGCATGACTTTGGAGTTGGAAGGCTTGGGAATTACTTCTATTGAGGCTTAAACTGTCTTTCCAAGGAAACACTGTTCTACAAATCAGTTCCTATGGAAAACATATCTGTAAATGTCCTGTGTGTGACTGCACAGGCACTTTGAGGAGTCGGTGTTCTGATTTGGCACACACAGCTAACTGTGGCAATTCTGCACTGGTCTGCAGTGTGGTTCTGTGTTATTACAACATGTGATGTTCTCACTGGTGATCAAACCAGTATTTACTGTGTGTCAGGTGCTCTGCTGCACAGAAAAAGCAAACTGTCTCAATTAGCTGATTTGAACTGTGGGGTGCTCTTCTTCTCAGGGCTGTAGCACCTGTACAGGCTGTGCCCTGTAACTGCTGTTGTCTTGGTCAGTGCCAAGTTCAGTTTGAGGGAAGAGAAGCTGTCAGAAGGGTTCCATGAGCTATTTATATACCTTTCTCAAAGCTGCAGTTTGCTCTAAAGAAATGTCTGAAAGATCTAATTCTTTATAAAGGAGGTAATTCAGAAATAACGCAGGAAATAACACAAAGGAAATTTCAAGGCTGTGGATTGACTGCATGGGAACTTTAATACATTGAGTCTCAGTTTATGTGAAGTGATTCTTCAGGGATTACAAATCAGTCCCAAATTTAGAATACGTAGATTTCACCAATGAGTCAAACCCAAGCACTTGGGGCAATAGTTGATCCCTGCCAGATCTTTAGTCTGACCTGTAAAGGAGGAGAGCCCCTTTAAAGGGTTGTCAGGTTATTTATTTTAATCTGGAGAGGACAATGTGTTAGCCTGAGCTTTGTTCTTAAACAGCTGCAACATTTATATGATGATTTTAAAAAAGCCTCATGCAATACATTTCCAACTTGAATACTCCAGTCAGATGGATAAACTTTTGTCAGAATAAAGAGCAGGAAATGTGAAGCAATGCTGATACACTCAGAACCTTTCAGGAATAAACAGACCTGTCTGGTTTTCATCATGAATATGAAATGGCATTTCTCCTCTTTGGGAGTTTATTCTTGGGGCTGCATTACATAGTTCTAGACATAGAACTAAGTAAGATTATTTATTGGATCATTAACTTTGTTGCACTTGCCTCAGTTACTATACAGGCTTCTTCAAGAACAGGAAAGGAGTGTGGTCAGCACTAAAAAACACCATTTTGCTCTTCCCCTGCCCAGAAGTAATTATGCTTTGTAATGCATTGGGCTGTCCACTGAACCTCATAAAATATCAGTCCTGCTTCAAAGCAAATGTTTCATGAGAACAATTTTTATGAGAATCAATATAAATCAGCAAGGGGTTTTTGTATGGAATAAAGTTACTGATATAAAATGATAACTACTTTTGGATTGTCAACAACTTTCCTTGTGTTGTGAAACAAATTGTTTAGATAGTAAAAGTTTTTGAGGTAAGTTTTGTTGCAATCTGAGAGTAAAACATAAAGTTTTGATCTAAGGGTTTGTCAAACTTCTGTGACTAATCACCATTAAGTTAATTGCTGGGGTCTGCTCTTCTGCCTTTGTAACAGTCACACTGTGTTTATTGCTACAGTTTAATTTTCTGGTATCTAAAATATCACAAGCCATTGTTACAGGCCCATTTGTAGAAGAATCAAGAATTGCTTACTTCTCACCATACATTGCAGAAACAGACACATTTGCAATTTTGATTGATTTAAATTTTAATTCCTGACCCTGTCAGAGCTGTCCTGAGACATGACCAGTGTTTCAGTTCTCCAAGCTCGCTCCAAGCCCAGAACAGCTTGGTTTGTGCCAGGAGTGCTTGTGTTATCCATGCTGGGTTCATTCCCCACGACAGCACAGAGCCCCCAGTGCTGAGGCATTCGTACAGTCAAGGGTCCTTCCACCTTGAGGAAGGACACAATTCATATTCCTGTCTAGTCCAGGCCCAGTGTGGTTGTTCTCATGGCAGGTGTGCAGTTTTCTCTTCTCTTTGTCTCCCTCTTCCTGCTCCTTCACCTGTCCCTGCTGCCAGAGACCATTTGTAGATGCTCTAAGACTATTTAAGATCAGAGGGCCAAAAGTTCTGATCTCCCAGTGTTTGCTGCTTTAGCTGCCTCCAGTGCTACTAGGAGACTTCAGCAGGAGTTAACCACCTAAAAAAAGTGTCCTGCTTTCAGGAGTGCTTTGCTGCCCTTGTCAGGTTACTGGCTCTTGGTTAAACCATGTAAAGTTTGGTCATTCTTGGATGGTTTTGAATACCTGGGGGGAAATTGGCACAAAAACAAAATCTTGTACTTTTTTGTAGATAAGCTGAAAAAGTGATTTCTGATATGATTTGAAGCGATTCTTGCTTAAGTGATTCATTTGTCAAACTGGAGATGTGTGTGATGGGACAATGCCAAAATGCTGATCTTGGCTGGCAAGGTTCACATCTCTCTCATGCTTGTACTGGTGCAAAATTTTGAGTTTCCAGTTCCGATCTTAGGAGAGTTCCCTACAAACGCTTGACTGAGCTGAGTTGATTAACTGGAGACTCTGGCTTTCTCTGTGAGCAGCATCTGTTCCTCGGGAAGCTCGGTTGACATTTATGCCATGTGGCATTTCCCAGCAAGGGCTGCACAGCCCCACGGATCCAACAGATGCAGAGCCAGAGCCTTGCTTAGGAGTGACTCTGGGATGTCTCAGTCCCTCCCTGCCCTTCCTTTAGCCCCAGCTGCTCTTCTCCCCCACAGCAGATCCCAAGCAGCAGCACAGAGGAGACACAACCCCGTGCACGGCCGTGGTAAGCAGCATGGTCTGTGGAATTGCTTTGGGGCTGTTTCAGAGTGTCTCTGAGGGGTTGGGAGGCTCAGTAGAACCTTTTCTAACACATCGAAGGAATTTGAGCTTATTTGTGGTACACTCGGGGCTCTTGGACTTAAGAATCTGTGACCATAACCTGAAGTGACCCTGCCAGTGCCCACAGAGCTCGCCTGGGGCACAGTTATCTAACACGGGAAATCTGCTCTGGTCAATAGAGCAGGGAACTGGAAATAAACAACTTGCTCCCTTTTGCCCTTAACTTACTGCATGAAAGTGGGTAAACAGCTGTGTAACTCCAAGTATGTCTATTGAGGAGCCTTCCTCAGCTCTGTGTCTGAGAAGCATTGAAGTAGATAGATAGATAGGTGTGTGTGTGTGTGTGTGTGTCTGTGTATATATATATATATGTATAGTAATTTTGCCTAAGTTATATAAAACAATGGTAAAAGGAATTTTGCACATATTAAATAAAAAAGAAACGTTTTCTAGTTTGTAAGTCAATTGTCATCATTAGATGAGACTAATAGAATTTCGCATGGTATATCGAGGAAAATTGCTTCTTTTAATGTATATAAAATCAAATTTTAAAAGCAGAGATCAGTTGTAGCATCTTGTATATCCCCTCATAGGACTTCCAGAACTGATACTTTGTGTGCTTCCTCTTTTAATAACTGTTGCAACTTCACCACATGAAAAGCATCTTGAAATTTGTTGCTGAGATTTTTCTCTATAGTGAGAACTCTTGCAGAAGTTCTTTGGAAATTTCCATTGTGTGTGGCTTGTAGGATAAGGCTCTTCTTATAAGCAGGAATGTTTCATAGAAAAGAAAATAAGGGCTTCCTAAAATATTAAGTGTAAAATGACTTTGATATCATTCTGTCATCCCAATGCCTTCTGAACTTCAGAGAAACTCCAGAATTTAAATGATTAACTGGCATTTCCAGACTCCTGGCCAAACTAACACCACATCTGAATGTTCTGTTATTAATGAGCCAGGTTTGCTTGGAGCCCTCTGAGACCCTTTTTAGTATTTGATTACTAGAAAAATATTGCTTTTCCTTGTGAAAATACCTGCTCAAATTGCATTGGGAGACAGCCTGATTTTTTTTAATGTTTTTTTTTTTAAAGCTACATTGATAGAATCACAGGACGGTTTGGGTTGGAAGGGACCCTTAAAGATACTGAGCTTCACCCAGCCTGTCCTGAGCAGAGACACCTTCCACTGGACCAGGCTGCTCCGAGCTTTGTCCATCCTTGGGCTTGAACAGCTCCAGGAAGGAGAGGAGTCCATAGCCAGAGTCCCCACTGCAGAGGCATGTACCAGATCCTGCTGGCTCTGCACGTTTGGAAGCTCCACTGCAGAAGACAAAAGCACACAAGAAAGAAATACCTGTTGTCAGTCATTATTCTAAATTAGTCTGTCCTCAAAACCCAGACCTTCATGTTCTGTGTCTGTTGTCCCCTGGTAATTTTTGCTTTAAGCCCTCCCCCACTGCTGGGATGTGACTTCATTGCTGTGCCTTGGTTTATGTGGGACCGTGGCCGAGCTGCCCTGCTCTGTATCTGGAGCTTAATCGTGTAAAGCTCCTTTTTCCTCAACATTGAACCACCACATGATTTATTTAGCCTGCTGTAACAAGGCCCCCGTCGTGCTGGAGTGTTGTGAGGGAAAGCAGAGTCGGCTGCTGCCTTGCTCTGTAGCTGCAGTGACAGCCTGCCAGGAGCCCCCCTCAGAATTTATTTTTCTAAGTGCAGAGGAGAGCAGCACACACGTGATGACAAAAGCAGGCAGCAGCTGGCATTGCTGCTCTTCAGCTGGACCCTTGCCCCAGGGGAACCATGATGTCCTTCTCTTCTTACTTCTCTGGCATTTTACAGTGTTTGATCCCCCTTCCTATGGGAGCTGTTTATTTGCACTTTGTGCTACTCTTTTGATACCTATCTCCAAGGGAGGTTTTTATATTTTTTTTTAATTGTAGTGACAAGTTGTGTTTACATTCTGGTTTTATAGATATCTGGAAAAATGAATCCAGCTTCTGATGAATGACATATTCCCTGAGCAAAATGTCCTGATTCTTTTATGAAGGCTCTCTCTTAAAGAAAAGAGTTTTGCCATTAATTTGTGTGGAATTATTATCAGACTCAACGCAGATTTCTGGTAAGTCTCTGTTTGATGGTAGAGTGCTGGATGCACATGCCTGTTCCAGGTGCACAAATGAGCTCAGGGGATCCCAGGTTGGAGGGACAAGGCCTAATGCTTTTTATGTTTCATGCCCATATTCCTTTTCATGAAGGAAGCTCAGCAGCATTCTCCTCTCTCCTCTCTCTCCTTTCTCCTGACGTTGACTCAAAGTTCACCCAATTTCTCTGTTAACTCTTTCAGCTCAATAAACCATCAGGAAACTAAATTAAAACCCAGATCATCAAACTGAACCAGCTCAGCAGAGTTCAAGTACTAGAGCTTGCAGCAAGGCTGGTGTGGGACACAGGGGAGAAACAGGGTGAAGGCAAGTACTAAAATGTGCTCCTAACATGCTTTCAGATGGAAAAACAGAATTTGGTTGGCTAAATATTTGTTTACTTTTCTAATGAGGCTTCCAGATATTATTTGACTGTTCCCATCTAAATATCTACCCATATGTATTTTACCAGGGACAAATCATGTAACCTTGCTCAGTCAAAACTCCTAATGAAGATTTACATGACTAAAATAAGCCATATCAATTTAAGGTAGTTTTTGGCAAGTGTGCTTTCCCCAGCACATCGCTGCTTCCTTCTGCTCCATGCTGCATCCAAAAACCCTGTTCCTTGCAACTGCTTATAGTCCTGAGAATAGGGAAACCAGCCTTGGAAGAAGCAGGAGAGGAAACTCCCTAAGTTGCTTTGGCCACAGAACAGTTTGTATTAAACCAGGGACTGAGGGAACACGGGGACCTGTCTTTGATCTATGGAACATCAGGATGACTTAGAACAATAGTAGTGACTTTGTTAACCTTTCTTATATAAACTATTACAAATTAACTAGATAATAGGCAGTAAAAAAAAAAAAATTAAAAAAAAAAAAGTTGGTTCCGTATTGCTGTAAGGTTATGCAGAAGGATTAACTCCTGTAGGCATTATTGGATCCTAGTGAAAAAAAAATGAATATGTGTTGGTATGACACTGCCTTCCTCCTCTGTCCTGGTGTGGTCAGTAGGTAGGGCAGCCATATCTGTGAAGAGTGGGCTTGATGAGATCTCTCAGGGATATTATTTTGTGCATTAGGCCACCATTACTTGGAAGGTTTTGGTGGCTAAACCCCGAATTATTTTTTTTCCTTGATATCAGTGCTGCCACTGACCTAGTTCTGCAGCGAGTAACTGCACAGCCATCTGCATCCCAGCTGATGCCAAGAAATAAAAATAACCCTGAAAGGTAACAGCCCTCTGGCTGAAGGGAGTGTTTACGGGCAGCATTTGCTCCTTGTTGCTTCCCCTCTGGAGTGCACTTTCCAACACCTGGTAAATAAGGCTGGGCAGGCAGCCCTGCAGGGCCCTGGGGGGTTGGCCAGCCCTGCCCAGAGCTCCTCACTGGGCTTTTCTTTATCCTGCCTTGTAATGGATACTTCAACCACGAATGGTTTGGTGTATTTGGGGCTCTTGGAGAGACGAGTCAGTCGCAGCCATGAGAAATTCTTTTGATGTTGAGTTTCTCTCTGTCCCTGCTGCCTGTACCTATTTCTGTGGTGTTGGCGCTGTCCCCGGGCAGTAAAGGGGCAGTGGCAGAATGTGGGTGACAGTGAATGGGAGGCAGAGATCACCCCGGCTTGTGCTGGTCATTGATGGCTGCAGGTTTTATCCAGAATTGTAAGTTGCTGCTTTCAGGAGTTGCACAGGACATATCCCAGCACAGTGCAGATCAGGAGACAAACCTTACAGTAGCATTAAGATGCAAACTTTGGCCCATAATCCTAATTATTGCTTTTCTGCTCTCAAGCAGTTTTGTGCAGTGACTGTGGCAGTGCTAGGAAATTAAAATGGTGCTGATGGCAACCCCTGACACAGTTATCAGGAGTATCAGGAGATTTTAGTGCATCTCTGAAAGCACCAGCTGCAAAGATTCAAGGCTTTCCTGAAATTCTTAGCTTTCAGTTAGAAATCCACCATGTATATCAATATTTCTGGGTGTGAAGAGAAGTTTGAAAACATGTCAATGTGCTCTAAAAGTTTAGGTATCAAAGAACAAGTAAAATGAAAGTCAGCTTTGTTGCTTTCATAAAATCCCTTGTTTATTTTAACTCTTGGCCCTGTTTACTATGGTTACCATAGCTTTGTCAATTGCAAACCTAAGCAAATTTGTGATCTGTAAATATCCTGAGAATACTCTGGTTATATTTCCTAGTGGTGATGAATGGATGGTGGAATGCCCGTGGCTGATACAGGTATGAGGTTTTTGCTTTGGTTCTGTCATGGTCTCTGACACTAATGTGTTCTAGTGTTTTTAACTGCCAAGAGCAGCTGTAAACTCTCTCTTTGGACATGTCACCATCACATCTCATTCAATCATCATTAGTCATTAAATATCTTACCCTGTGATTGAATCCAAGGATAGAGCAAAGGGCGATTATTCAGCCCAAACCCACAGTACTTCATGTGAAGGCAGTGGGAAGGTTTAATTGCTAATACTTGTGCCACATGGATTTACTGTGACAGTTGGGGCCCTAAAGGAGCTCCCACCTGCTCCCTGCTAGCTCTGCTCAGTGTTCCATGTGTGAGAGGGACTGCAGAGCCCTCCTGGAATGCAGCCTTGGAACAATTTGCCACTGTGAGACACACATCACTACAGCTGCAGACCATATGAAACATTTAATAACTTCTTTACAACGCAACTGGTTTATAAGTGATGAGGAGCATTTGGAACATGTGATTTATAGTCGGGAATATTTTAAATTTGGTAAATGCTATTATCACACTCACAGTGCCGTGTATTAGTGCAAGTTACTGCTGAAATTTCCACTGGTTTAGAGCTCAGGTTTGGTGACACTGCGGTGACAGGGTTATATTTCCAAGGCTTTGCAGTTTTGCAGAGTTTCAGGCGATCTGCTGACACTCAGCACCTTGCAGAGGCTTTCAGCACCCTCAGGTTATGTGGGGATTGTGTTTGTTTTCAAGACTCACACAGTTTTCATTGGGTTTAACGTGACAACAGCATGGTAAAAGGAGTGTTGTTCATCCCCAATTAACATACAAGAGACACTTCATTTAAGGACCCTTGAACTTGTATGTCTGCACAGCTGTCTCACACAGACTGGAGTTGGGCAGTGTGCTGTGTCTGGAAAGGTCTGGACACTCTCAGTTCTGATGCATTGAAAAGTCTTTTAAAATCTCCTTTTATATATATATATAAGGGCCAAGCCTGACAGAGTTCTGTGAGGAATCCCAGAGCTGTTCTCCACAGTGAATAGCTCTGCTGCAGGGCTCAGCTGTTCCAGTCCTGGGAGAGGCAGGAGCTGGTGAATTAACTCTCCAAGGTGCAGGGGAGGATGATGGCTCTGGCTTCCTCTGTTTTCTCATGTGCCACGCTGGAACCTTGATTATTCCTATCGGACTGAGGCCAGGCTTGTCTGCAGCACTGTCCCAAACCAGTCATTCTCTGAAAGACCTGCACAAACGTTCTGCTGGAAAAAGGAAAGTACAAAAGCTCCTGTGCAGAGGAGGCACCACCAGAGTTGCCAGCTCTGCCCCCAAACCAGAGCTCTGCTCACTGCTTGGCAGGAGAATTGCTCAGATTTGCCTTTTTCCCACAGTGCAGGGTTTTTTTCCTTCTCATTTCTCAGACTGCTGGAAATGTCCCCTAACCTCCCATTGCAGAACACTTGATTGAATATCAAGTCGCTGCTGGGTGAAAATAGAATTAAATGCAATGGCTAAATGCTGACTTAATTACTGAATAACTTCTCAGGAGCCTTTCTCCATATTTGGAGAGTTACTGAATATGTGTAACAGTGAAAAAAATTTGAGCTG
Source organism: Regulus satrapa (assembly GCA_013396955.1). Classification (NCBI taxonomy): domain Eukaryota; kingdom Metazoa; phylum Chordata; class Aves; order Passeriformes; family Regulidae; genus Regulus; species Regulus satrapa. The sequence goes on from VWZN01018308.1 coordinate 281,940, forward strand.
TGGGATGGCCTATTTGTATTCAGGATTTTGAAGAGGAGCCTGGGCGGCTGCTCACAGAAAAACCACAAACATGGATTAAATGAATAGTCAGTAAATCGTGTTCCAGGGACTCTTCACGCTCAGGAGAAGTGGACTGAGACTACCAACACAGTGATCCCTGTCCTGTCCAGCTGCTCTGCAGTAAACCCAGCTCCAAGCTCTCTGTGCTGGCGTGGCACAGCCTCGCTGGAGAGCAGGGAGAGGCCAGGCACAGCCCAAAGGCTCAGCCTGGCTCCCACTGGAGACCACTTTTGTCCTTCCCAACGCGTAAAAACAACATAGCTGCAGGTGAGTGGGCTATTTCTGTAGGAAATGTGGGAGGAATGCCCAGTGCTCCCTTGAGAGACAATATATAACAAATCATAGAGCGTGCCCTGCATGGCATTATCCAGCTTAGTTTGAGGGAAAAAATAGTGGCACAAAATCAGCTTATTTTTTAAGCCCATCTAGAAACTAGTGGGAATTCATCTCGCTGAATAAGGCCATTATAAATTATATCAGGCTTCATCACATATATTTGGAGGCAGAAAGAACTTATTGCAGAAGCTTGAGCTGATTCAGACTCACACAACATAGATGAAAGCCTCAATCTGTGTGCCTTCTGTGCACTTGTATGAACAAAATATTTAGAAATAGTTTTAAAGCCCCACAAAACAAGAGCTGTAGCATATAAAATATACCCTCAGAGTTGCCTTGAGCTGCATTAACTTTTACTGTAGAACCCTTTTTCTCTCTCCCTAAGAAAACAGTACATAATCTTTTCAGAAAATCAAATCTATCTCCTTTGTTGGATTAAATCTAACTAATTTCAGTTGAATGTAATTAGTTTTTGTTTAGCAGTGCTTCTCAACTGCCCCAGAGCACGGGTTCTTGGCCCATGCACAGTGACCCCAGGCTGGGGACAGCAGGGGATGGGAATATCCTGGTGGGATGCACAGGATAGCACAGGGTCCCAGGGCAGAGAGGCCTCACCTGGTGTCTCCTCTGTGGCCTTGGCAGCATATTCATGGAATTTTTCAGTCGTGCCCACGTGGGAGTCGTGGCCGCCAGCCAAGAGCTCAGGCAGAAACAGCCCTGTTGTTAATGATTGACTGGTGAGATAATGAAATAGCCCAGCCCACGGTTTGCTTGCTTTCCTTCTCCCCTGCCACTGTACCACTGCTGTGCACAGAGGAGCACAAACCCGGGGCCGTGTCCAGCCTGTGACAGTCACCCTGCAGCTGTGATGGCCGTGGAGCCGCCCGCTGGCCCTGGCACATCCCGGTGCTCTGGGGACCAGGTGAGAGATGGGAATCACCTCTGAGGCTTGGGAGTGCGTTGAGAACTCTTCAGGCTGTGATCTGCAGAAGTTCTGCTTCACTGACTATGAGATCTTTTCTGCGGGCACAGCTGGAATGTGGAACCAGAGCATTGGCTTCCATTCCGTAAAGAGAATATTGGAGGTAGAAGATTTGCACTCTCTGTACTCATTGTGAGCATGCCTTCAGATTGCTCGAGCTAGCAGGGACCCTGGTGTAAGCAAGGTGTCCCTGCCCATGGCAGGGAGGGTGGAACTGGATGAGCTTTAAGGTACCTTCTAAGCCAAACCATTTTGTAGTTCCAGGATTCTAACAAAACCAAACAGTACATGTGTGTGTGTTTTAGATGCCTGTACCTGGTACATATTGTCTTCAGCAGCTGCTGTGCTATTTGTATATTTGCTTTATGCAAGAAAAGAATGAAAAAGAATGCTCTGGTTCCCCTGTTGTTTATACTGTGTTTGCTGTGAGTCTGGAGAGCGTGATTGTGCTGACCCATGGTCTCAGTAGCTGCTCCTTAGCCTGTGGATAAGTGCATGTGTTTGGGGAGGGATTCTGTGAGATCCCAGGCAGACCTTTGAGGGCCACAGTGCATGGTGGATGAGCTCACTCCTGTCTCCTGGCGAGCAGATTTTCCTTTATCTCAGCAGTGTCCCTTGGGCAGCTGGGGGACTCCACACACGTCCTTGGACATCGCTGGCTTTGTGCAGAGTTTGTGTGCTGCTTGGGTTTGGATGCCTGAAGTGCACTGGCCATGCCAGGTGCTGGAGCATGGTGGCACATGTGCCAGGGTGCTCACATCATCGTGGCAGCCCCTCACAGGCAGTTTGGGAGCTTTGCTTCTGCTTCTCTCAGCAGAAGAGGGGGTGCAGGGTGTGCCACCCCAACTCAGGCAGAGCCTGTGGTCCCACTGGGGAGGGATGACTCAGACATGTTGCAGGAGCCCATCCAGGGCCAAGCATGAGCTGTGGGATGGTGCTGAGAGAAGGAAGCAGAGTGTTGCACAAAGGGGGCTCCGGGTGCTGTGTTTTCTATCAATCCTTTCTCCCCACCGAGGGCTGGCTCGGCTCTCAGGTGCCTTGCAGAGCATCTGCTGCAAAGCCCATGTGCTCCATCTGAGGCACCCTTCTGAAACAGCCAGCCTGGAAACAGAGGAAGGGGCAGGATGTATGCTGGAAAATATTAAAACCACACTTTGGAATGTTTAACTTGGAGCTGGAAGCTTAGGCACATATGATTGTGCCCGGCCACCTGAACTTCAGGGCTTGTCCTCGGGGTCTGTGACTGTGAAAAATGGCATTTTCAGAGGGAAACGTGTGAATGTCACCAAATCATTGAGGGCAGAGTTGAATTTGTAACAGAAAAATTATCTTTAAAATGCTAAAATTATCAGTGTATTATAGTGTGTAAGGGACCAGTCGCACCCCTGCTGTGGACATGGACAGTCTGGAGTGTCACTTGAGTCTAATACAATCACAGGAGCTCTGCTCTACCCTTGAGTGTGAAGATTATGTGGGGTTTTTAGAATAAATAAAATCTAGGTCTGTGTTAAATCGGTCAGGTAAAGGTAAAATGTACTTTTTTAAACTACTAATCCATGTTTTCATTTTTTGTTGTGGAAACCAGAGATACTTTTAGTGAGATTCAGCATAAGCGCTTATGAATTCTGTCCAAACAAAAGCTATGGGAAAATACTGCAATGCAATATTTGCCAAAGGAAGAGAGCAGTCTAATATATTATTTCTTGTGTATATTTGGTGGTTTCCTCTTGTTCCAGTGGAATGTTCTGTAGTAACTGGATATTGCATTACTGTCTGCCCCAGCCCAAAGGCAGGCGCAGTGATGTTTAACATCTGGGTGAATTAGACTGAAAACAGACACTCTCTGGAAAGGAAGAGTTTCTGTCTCCTACGTCAAAATAAGAAAGAGCTAATGGCTTTTTAGAAATACCAAATTAATAGATATGTCTTCATAATCCTTGATTTATATACAAGAAAATGGAAGTGCTAATGTTGTTTGCCAATTATATTTTAGACTGCTGCTATGAAGGACCAAAAAAGTTGCATGACATTAAAAAGAATTGATCTGTAGTTAGGAGGAGTGCTGAGAAGGCAAGAGGCCTGGGTTCTGCTCCTGCTGTGGGACTCAAATGATTTCATGGTAAGGCAGAGTCTGGTAAGATATCTTACAAACTGGAGTTTGTAAGATATCCTCTGAGGTACAGGGAGATTGTTTTGTTAGATGAAGCTCCATTTCCACATCTGCGCTCCCCATCTCTGTGTTTCCCTCATGTTTCCAGTCTCCTCCTCACTTGTGTTCAGTATTGGGAAGTTGTCCAGGTGCTCCAAGCTGATTGCTGGGCTCTCCTGTTCTCAGGGATAATCTAGGTGAGCCAGTTTAACCATGTCACCCTCTGCTCTGGGCAGGTCTGGTAGGATTCTCCATCCAAGATTTTACCTGTCGGTATTCCCTCGATGGAAATGCCTTTGGGAATGTAGTGAATAGAGTGTATTTCTGTATCTTCATGAAGTTCATGGCACACAGTCTAAAGATTGCAAAGTTCAGCAAAAAGCTTCTTGGTACATTTAGGGACCAGAGAATAATTTTTTTGATCCATCAGAGGCCATAATTTAAATTATATAGACACATATCTTTATTTACATAAATAATACATATAAAACCCCACTTAATTAAGGTGAACTGGACACTGCTCCTTCCCAGCCTCTGGATCCATCCTTGCCTAAAAGTGGAGCTGCAGCAGGAAAGTTTTTTCTCATTGCAGGTTGGTCTATGGAAACTTAACTACAGCATGTAGAAATTGGAATGTGCAGTGTTGTTCTGGCAAGGACTCTCGGACTGCTATTACAGACCCATCCATAAAGCTTCTGAGAATAGTTTTATATTAGAATAAAGCATATGTAAGTGCCAGAAAACCACAATTCTTCATAGATAAGATGACTTCATGACATTTCCCAGCCAGCCAACCCTCGCTAGTGAGACTGAGTGAGTGTCAGCCCTCCCAGAGCTCTGATAAAGCTGGAAAAGGCAAATTCTGATCCAGGCAGTGCTGGGAATAAATTTGGTTTGGGATGTGTGGCAGCTGGTGAAGCTGCCTGTTATAAGCACTTGGGTTTTTCTAATTACAGGCAATTAATAATGAACATGTTTTTAAAACTATGCTTTGCACAGATTGCTAACCAACTACCAACTCACAGGATTCTGCACTTAAACCATGTCAGTTGAAGGAGATGTTGAACTGGATTAACCCTATTTAAAGGCCAGTTTCTTCTCCTGTGAGCTTGACCTGCTGCCTAAGCTGTGGGAAGCTCAGTGCAGCCAGGAGTAGGTCAGGGGACTGTGAGAATTTCTTTTTTCCCTGATGTTTCTTGGACAGCCTTGCTGGGAAGCAGTCAACATGGTAGAAATTAGAAAAGATCTTTATTATACATATTAATTAAATTCTGTTATATTAGTTAATATATGTATATTAATTCTAAAGACATATGTTTAAAAATCAACAGTGTCTTTAGATTTTTTTTTTTTTTTTTGTAGTTTAGAGTATGTAATTTTTTTAAGCTCTTGTGGTGTTTTTGTAGCCTGGAAAATCATTATGGGGCTACATTTATGGCATCAAATGAACTTGATTAGATTTAAAAAACAAATAAGGAAAATATGATGACATTAAAAGGGGTAAAGCTGAAACGGTTGGGAAGAAATGCATACATTTGGGATGAAACTGTGGTTTCTGGCAAAATAATTTTCTGAGAAGCACTTCCAGAGGTAGAAGAAACAATAAGTGTTTGGTGTTTAATAGAATAGAGACTAATGTTGATGGAAACCAAGAGAAATTTTTGAGGCTGGATAAGGAAAGTCATGGAATTCAAGGACAATGGAGAGGTATGTAGTGGGTGACTGCTCTAATTCAAAGGTCAGACACTGTTGGGTGCTCAGAAAAGGTCTCTCACGGGGCTGTGAGGAATTGCCAAACCTGATCTTCCTCATTAAATCCTTGGCCAGAGATTGGGCCACAGCTCCCACCTCCAACAGCAGCTTATTTGGGCCACAGCTTTTCATCACCCAGTAGACATGTTAGGCAAATGCCAAATGTTCCTGTCCATCAGCGAGCTGTCATCCCTGTGGAAGTGAGACCAGGAAGGAGAGGGATGGACCCATTCTGCTCCTGTGGCTCCAGCAAAGCTCCCATGCTGTCTCTAGGGAGCTCTTCCTTCTCTAGAGAGCCTGGCAGAGCAGGGTGAGGAACTTTAGAAAGGTTTGTCTATGCCCTTACACAAAAAAGGGGATACTGAGATGCATTTTATTAGTAATATTTTCATCCTTCTCTAAATATCTCATGACACTTTGATAGCTCCTGAAAGCCTCAAGTGTGTATCCATGGGTTTTACTGGAAATGTTTCCATTTCTCAAACTATGGTGGAATGTATTTCTGTACACACAAGGCATAAACCTCCTCTAAATCCCACTTGGGCTCTATTTTGGGACTGTGTGACACTTTGACTTCCCTGGCTCCCAGTAGCAGGGTGAGCCTTCCACCTCACCTGGAAGCCAAACGTGAGATTTTGTCCTTGGGTGTCAATGAACAATATCCTTGGGGACCATTACCTACCTGCACAATAGTTCTGGAAATTGCACTAAATGAGAAAAACGGGGATTAGAGTCTTCAGAAATCTTAGGAAAAAAAAAACAACTGAGTAGCAGAAAGTGTGTTTTTTCAGTCAACCAACGGCAATATCATCTGCTGTGTTTGCCTTCCTGCTTGAAACCTAAAGTTGAAAGTCCAAGGAGATAAAATTGCTGATTATAGGCTAGAAACAAATAATAACAAAGGGAGAGTATCTATCAAAAAGAAAGGCAGAGAAAGAGAGAAGCGGTGACTTTCAGAGATGCTGGGCACAAAGGCAATGCCAGACACACTTTCCTGAATCCTGCCATTTCTCTCACTTTTTCAACAGTCAAGTCAAAGTGATTAAAGACTTCAGAAATTTGTCTGGAATTTCTGGGTATTTCAGAGCCTGGTCAAAGGAGAAGTTCTTACTTCCAGACATATCTCAGAGTCACTGAGAATGCTTCCATGCTGTGCAGGGCATGGATTTCTGTCAAGGAAGACCTGGATGGAGAAGGGGGAACCTGTGCTAGATCCCCCACCAAGACCTGCTGAAGGTCTCTGGGATGCAGAGACTGCACCTGGCTTGCCCAGGCTCCTGGCCTCTGTAGGCTGCCCTGGGAAAGCCAGGAGGATCCCCTGCCAGAGCAAGAGTCTCTCAGGTGATCTTTTGGTAGCAATGAGATCTCATGGTCTGGGGAGCAGATGGGTCAGGTGCTGCAGGCTGTGCAACAGATTGGAATCTGAAGAATTTCAGCTAGTATTTACATCCAGTGTTTACCCTTTGATAAGGAACAGGTCATTCACAGATATGGACATGACATAATATTGGGAGGTTGGTCAAGGGTGTTTGCTTTGCATTTTGCACACTTGTTCTCTTCTGGAGAACACTTGTGTGCTGGAGTATGGTCCAGATTAACAGCTGTGGGTTTCCCCCCTTATTTTCGTGGAGCTGTTTGTATAATAAGGGCAATTGCACAAAAAGAGAGCTAGGAAGGTTTGAACTCTACTTGTGTTTCTTAAGGAAAATTCTCATTCTTGCTTTTATGATGAAAAGATTGTGTTAGACTTCAAGGGAACTCCGCAAGCACACAAATAATTGCAGACTGTTCTTTGTGCCAGGGGCCATTTTTCCTGGGTTGTTGAGGGCAAATCAGAGACTTGATAGAGAGAATACCTGTGTTCCTGATGAGTGATGATTTGTTTGGACAAGCATTGTATATAAGTGCAGGTGAGTTACAGATCAATTATGGCACCTAGCAAACTGTAAATGAGGTCAAAACAAGACCAAACTGTAATTATAATAAATATTGCCCTTATAAGACATTAAGTTGTTCATGGACTGTGGTCTGGAGTCACTAGATTTTCTCTGTACAGAGTTAATTTCACAGATATGAGGTTTTGACATACTGACTTGGTTGCAAAGAATTCAATATTGTGCAATGTAAATCACCTTTCCCTAGAACAGAACAGGTTGATGTGGATGGAAGTTAAGTTAGCCTCTGTTTTTAACAACAAAAATAACAAGCAAACAAACAACTTTGGACTTAATAGCTCAATAGTGGCTTTATTTGTTCCTTGGGCATGGAGTGAATATACTTCCCTGCATTCCTACACTGTTAATATACTTTCCCTCATCTTTCAGTGGTTTTGGCTTTGATATAATTTAATTTAACATTTTTCTTCTTTCTTTCAGTGGTTTACAATGCAAGTATTGCAAGCCAGTCTGGAATGGCACATTGTATTCCAGCCCTGCCAGAATATATCTGAGGCCCAGAGACAGCACAGTCCATGAGGGAGCTCTACCACCTCCCTGCTGAGAACAGTAATGTCATTGTTCATGTCAGTTGAGTTTTAAGGACATTAATGATTTTCTCTTATATGGGAAAGAGAGGGCAGTTTCCACATAGTTCTTTGAACACATTGAGATAAACCATTCTGCTGCCAGAGTTTAGGAAATATCCTCTTCAAAAGAAATAAGAAAAGTTTTTCCTAAGGTGTGTTTCAATATCAGTCAGAGGTTCTTACCTCAGTCTTCTAAGATGCTGAAACTATATTTCATATAACTTCTGGTATCATCATAAAAACCTGAGTCAAAAATTCTTCTCTGTATTGCCAGCCTCGCTGTAAATCCCAATGAGGAGCTTGAAACAATGAGGGGAAAGAGATCTTGGGAATACCTGGGATAGGAAACCGGGAGAGTTCTTCCATTGATAGACACGAACAAAATCACAACAGTTACTTGAATTCTACACATCACTGTGAAAAGTTAGAGCCAAATTCTCATTGTAAGTCAGGGTGGCTCCATTGACTCCTGTGGAACTGTGCCAGCACATCCCAGATAAAGACTTGGCTCAGTCTATTTACAGCACCATCAATAAGAGCTGCTTGGAGACGTTCCTCTGGGAGAAAAATTTAATTAAAACAAGGGAGACAGGAATGACAGAGCAATCTGCCTTCTGGATCTCTCGTGGAATGTGGCTCCTGTGGGGTTTGACCCTGTGCACCCACAGCAGCTGCAGGTACTGCTGAGCTCTCCCAGCTCAGCCAGACCCAGCAGTCACTGCCAGGGGCCACTCGGTGTGCCTGGGAAATGGAACTGCAGGGTGACACACCCCCAGGCTGCAGCTAGTGGCATGGCAATCCCTCAACTGCTTTTTTTCCCCAGCAGTTCCAGAAAATCCAAGGTTTTCCCTTCACCAAGTATCTTGGGTTTTTATTTCTTTCAATTCCTCCGTATGCCGTGGTGAAAAGGATGGGGAAGGGCATCACTGGCCCCTGATGCTCCCTATTTCCTTTGGGACCCTGTTATTCACAGACAGACAAATTTCACAACTGTGTTTTAAATCATCTGTAAAGAGGGAGAGAGCTCCAGACATCCTTGAGTTTGTTTCTTACTGAAATGCTAAAAAAAACAAACACCCAAAAAACCTCCAGAAACCAGCAGGCAAAGTACCACTTTGTGGTGTTGGGCCGTTTTCATTTCCCAGAAACTAGTTAATTTATTTAGTGTGCCCCATCAGTCCAAGTTTCATTTATAGATTAGCTTGTGTATTTTGGCTCCTATCCATCTCTTCATTTGGCTTAAAATGAATGATACCAGCACTGTCTTTGAAACAAGGCAGGAATGTGATTGATTTTTTTTCTTTAATTAAAGAGAAACATCACCCTGAAACCTTTCTTTCTGCCAGCTTTTTGAGGTCCCACCACAGAAATATGATCTTGGGAATGCAGATTACTGTCTGGTGTGTTCAACCTTTATGAATAAATTGGACAGAAGCTGGCAGAGGTGGTTGACAGGGTGATGCTGTTGGTGTGAGAATCTCCTGCTTGGCTTCCCTTGGCCCACTGGGCTGCTGCTCGTGGAGATCCATTTGCTAAACTAAACCCGGGCACCATGCACAGAGTCAGAGAGGAACTGTCAGGTGCTGCTGATAAACAGGCTGCTTCCCAGACTCTGCAAAAAATGGGTATTTGTTGTACATGAACTCTATGCTGAAGCTTTTTCTTCATCCATGTGGGGGTTTGCAGGGGAGTTCTGAGCTGCAACCATAAATATTTGACCATCTTTTAAAACCTGTGACTTGGGACTGACAGCAGAATGCCTCATCAAGATGCTCTGTCAGCCTCAAGCCCCTTTTTATAGGACTCTGGTAGAGGTTTTCCAAGATGTGCCATGAGAATCCTCCCAGTGAGTCTTTTTCACACATTTCTCTTTCTTTTTAGGATCCTCTAGATATTATTGGAGTGTACCTGTAGAGAAAAATGCTCATTTCTAACAACTCGGTTGTGGACTCTTGATCAGATTTGGATGTCTGGAAATACCACAACATGACTTCAGCTGGGAATGAGATCGAAAGATGGACTCACAGGCAGGGTGGCAGAACTGGGAAGCTGTTGGAGCCTGAAACTGATAATCTTCTGTCAGTGAAGTCAATCAGCAGCACAGACCATCCCTTGCACCTCTCTGGGAGGGCAGACTCTGCTTACAGCTCCTTCTCAGGAGGATCAAATGTTCTGGAGCACCCCACAGCGCCGTGCCACGGGGAATATTTCTGTGTGCCTCCAGAGCAGGTCCCGTACATGGACTCGGAATATGTCACAGGAATTTATCATCTCAGTGCTGCACACTCTGACCTCAGATCCCCCCAGCCATCCAAGGCACCAGACCTGAGCACTCACAACCACTCTCACAGCTCCAGTCTCACGGAGCGCTGTGGAATTACCCAAAGGATTTCAAAGCAGGGGCCTCCAGCCCTGGCAGCACCTCCAGTGTCCCCTCCCCTGCGGCTCGCCAGCTGTGCCATCACTGACAGAACCTTGGGAAAGCCAAGAGAGAGACGGGAGGGCTCTGCAGCCTCCGGTGTGCAGGACAGCCAGCTGGCACCAAGGGAGGCACCACGGAGCCAACACCAGCATGCAGCCACAGAGCAAGAGGTAGGGCCTAACAGGGAAAAGACTCTGGGAAACGAGGGCCTTTCTTCTGATCTTACAAATGAGGTATCAAAAGTTCAGGCATTAAAGACCGAGGAAAATGGAGAGTGGAGTCCATCACAATCTACAAAGAGAAGCAATCCACACATTTTCAGAAGACCTTCCTCATTCATCTTCCAAGAATATTTAAAGACAGACTGTGTGGCAAATGTCCCCAAAATACTTTCTGCTTATAATTCAGGTCATGCTAATAAAGTTTCCAAAGAGATGAACTCCAAATCCTATCACCAAGCACATTCCAACCCCAATGCTGTTAATGATAGACAGGAAGTCAAACAGTGTCCCAGGAGTGTGCGTAGGCCAAGTGCCAGAGAAGCAGCTCTGCCAAGCACTGTGCCAGGGCCCAACCAAGGGAAAGAGTCCTTGCCCGGTGCCCAGGGCCCACTCCATGCTGTGTGGCATTCAGAGAGGGACCACGATGTGTTTGAGGACAGTTCAGAATTAAAATATATGGAAAATACTCTTCTAAATAGAAATGCTCCCAGGAAGCTGAACAGTTATGCAGACAAAAGTCAGTGCTATGATTCTGAAGGAAAAATGATGAATAATATTAGGGAAGCAGTACCAAACCAGCAAAACGAAGTGCAGAGATCAGCACTGTCCTGCAGCTGCAATGCTATGGAAGTGGAACGCCCTCAGAGCAAGGAGTTGGATCAGGGAAGGAAGCAGTGCTGTGATGGCACAAACCAAATGGCTTTTTTCAGACCAAAGGAAGATTCCACATCTCAGTCATTATGTGAAGTCCAGAAACAAAACCAGGGTAACAGCAGTCCAGACCTCAGCACATGTCTGGAACAAGGGGAACCTCCTGTTCAGAAACACCAGCCTGTATTTCAAACACAGCTTTGGGAAGACCAAGCTGGTGAACAAATAACCAGGCAGGCAACTCCAATGCTTTACTATCTTTCTGCAGGGAAAACCACCAATGTCCTGCCCCCCAACAAGGACTCAAGGAGCTCACCAAAGGAAATTCCATCAAGCAGCTATGTTGCCTCAACACAGTGTCGAGAGATACAAAGAGAAGGCCATCAGCTCCAGAGGAGCAGCCACCACAATCAGCACAGTGCTGATGATCTCCTGCTCCAGAGCAAAGACCTTATTTTTAGGAGTCCTGCCTCACTCACAGAAGAGAATTTCCAGAATGACTATATAGAGAAACTTAAATTGGCTCAGAAAAAGGTTCTCAAAGAAACCTCCTTTAAAAGAAAAGACTTACAGATGAGTTTGCCTATCAGGCTGAGACAGAAATCCTCTAAAAGGCCATCAGTTGAACACCTTCGGTCTTTCTCATTATCCAGTGCAAGTGAGGATGCCAAACCTGTTCCTTGCTCCCCTTCTCGTCTAGAATCCTTGCAAAGTTTCCATAGAAATGAAGAAATAAGGAGGCCACAAAAAGGTCAAGCAGGGGGAAGGAAAAGGGTAACCCAAGAGCAAAAGAAACTGTGCTACTCTGAGCCTGAGAAGCTCAATCACCTAATGGATAAGGAGGCACCATGGAGTCAAGTTAGGGACGAAATCACTGAGCAAGATGCAGTGGCATCCAGGAGAAGGGATCTGGAGAACAGAGGAAGGGCATTTTCCAGTTCAAGTGTCTCCAGGACAGAGCTGAAACAAATCCAGCACAGTGCACTGATCAAATACATGGAACGAAAGATCAGTCAAAGACCAGGTGGTTCACAACACCTCCCCCTGCATAAGCCACCCCTGCAGAAGAGGCTGTCAAATCCCAAAGGGCCTCCTGGCCAGATTTCCAACCCAAATGGAAGCAGGAAGACGCAAAATGATGATGTTTTTTGCTTTGTCTCTGAACAAAAATCACCAGAAGTTTTTCTTCCTTTGCCTCTTGCTCCCCCACCGAGGGTGACCAGCAGGTGCAATCCCAACGAGGGGGACAGGAGCTGTACCAGCAAAAGCCCATCAGCTGAAAGTCTCCCACAAACAGGTGGTTCTGCATCTGGGAGAGCTCCTGAGAGACCAGAATCTACTCCTTCTTCCACACAGGTAAGACACCAGTACCTAAAGGGGGCATAAAGGAAGTCAAGAGGGACTTTGGCACTTGGAAGATGCAGAGAGCACATGCTGTATCCAGGATGAGGCTGTTTGTGCTCCAGCAGTCATTACTGTTAATGACAGCAACTTCATTAGAGCCCTACCCCAAGAAAGGTCATTATAGGAAGAATTTCATAAACAACCTACTTTTTCGGCTCATGAATTTGAAAGACAGTAGCTGTCAATATTGTTGAGGGGAATAAAGAAGATAAAGGGCAAAAAAAGAAATAATTTCACATACCACTAAAATTACCCTACTGAAGAGGTTGACATATTTCCACCAATGCTGAATTTCTGAACTGTTATGAGAGTAGAGGTATCTTTTGTTGATAGCTGTTCTTTTGGTTTTCTGGGGGGGAAAAAAAATTGATGCTACCTAGGAAGGGCATAATAGCAATTTAATTAATAAAGAAGTGGTAGACAAAAACACCCCCAAAGATTTAAAATTTAAAAAAAAAAAAAAGAAATTTAAACAACCGAACACCTTTCCTCCTAGAAAAAAACAACAGCAACCAACCAAATCAAAACCCAGCCCACAAAACAAACAAAACAGCACAGACCTCGGTGAACCTACTTGGAGATCTACCATCCCCTTCCCTTTCTGGGGATAACAAACACGGGAGTGAAGCTGAGCAGCTGCCTGGCCGAAGTGCTGGTTGCCCAGTGTGCTGTTTTCCCTTGCAGGACAGCTGCAGATGTGCCAGAGGTGCGGCAGCACCGCGCCCCTGCTCTGGGAGCTGCCCCGGCCCCTGCAGGTAAGGCACGCCCGGGGACAGCCCAGCGCCGCTCCCCTCCTCTCCCCCGCCGCCCTGCCCGCTCCAAACGGGAATATTCACCCTGGCTCAGGGTCTGAAGCCCTTCCTAGGGCGTGGAATGGAAGCCCGGTGTCCCTGAGCCGCTGTCCCCGCATGGCATCTCCGGGAGCGCAGCTCCCTCCTCCGAGCTCTGCGGAAAACAGCATTTCCAGCAGCCGGGACGGGCCCAGCCCTCCGGGGGGACTCCTGGGGCACTTCGGTGGGGTTTTTAAAGGCAAAAACACGGTGCCGTTCACACATGGGTAACGAGGAAGTTTGTGTTTTAGCTCTCCGTATTTACTTTGCTAGTTTGAGGAGCATCAAGGGAGATAAACATCTGAACTCTGTCTCAACGAGGCAGCTGATGCTGACTCTGTTGTAGTAAAGGAATTTCCACTCTTTCAAAAATATGTCAGTGGTTTCTCAAGGCTTAAATGGCTTATGCATATATATATATATATATATATTTTATTTTTCTTCCATTTCCTAGTTTAGCAGGTTAGCATAACAGTAACTGGAAGTTCCAGACAGAACCATAACATCACAAACAATTGATCATAGCTCTTAAACAGTCTGCAAAAATATCTATTATAGGGAGAACGTCTCAGATAAAAGGAACCGTCTTCTTCCTTACAGTTTGTGTGATCCTGAGAAAGACGGATCCAAGAACCATGAGCACAAGGACATAACTGGGCACACGTGTGGTCAGCATAAAAAGGAGCAGATCCCCGAAAGCTCCGTTCCTGTCCCGAGAAGGGGAAGCAAGGAGAGCGCTGGCGCGGAGGAGGAGGAGGGCAGAGCTCAGTGCCTGGGTGGGCATGCTGCCCTCCAGCCTCCAGAGCAGGAGCAGCCCGCAGCTTCTCCAGAGCAGGGAATGCACCCCCACACAGCATCGCCTCAGCCTCGCCAAGGAGACCAAAATCCAGCCAAAGGTTTACCCGCCCAGGAAACATCCGTGCACAGCAAGCAGGGTGATGCTCCTCTGGAGACAGAGACACACCTGCCCAAAAGGAGGTTGCAGTCTTCTGAGGACCAGCAATACCTCGAGCTTGCTATGGAGATCATTGCCAAAGACAGCTCTCTGGTGGACATTCTCATGCCTCATCCTCTCAGAAAAACTGCCTTGGACCTGATGGAGGGTTTGTTTCCTGTTAACATTTCCATGCTGGATAAATCACGCAGGAAAAGGGGAAAGGTACAGCGTATGCAGGAGAATGAGTAAGTAGGCAAAACCAATTATCTAGCACTTTGGTTTATTTTAATGTATAGATATTGTACATAATAGTAGTAAGATGAACTTGAGCGCATTGTTTTATTTTTGTTTCATTAGAAAAGCACATAGCTTTCTGATTTACATATCAAGAAATGTCTGAAGCTAAGTGTATATGATGGAAGAAATGTGGTTCAGTAATTCCTTATTAAAGGGAGATGTGACAGACCTAGGCTGCAAATCTTTTGCTTTATATCTTCTGAAAAATTAGAAGATCTCCTGTAGTGAGAGGAGGGTGATTCTGAAGTCAAGATGGATAAAACCATTAATTCAGTGTTTGTGAAGAAAACTGTAAATATTTTCTACGGTTATTTATTTTCTGTTCCAATAGTAGGAAAAATCATGGAGATGGACCAGAGGAATGTCTGAAATCTGAACATGAAACCAAGCAAAGGAGCAAAGATCCTGCCTCTATGGGAAACCAAGTCCTGAAGAGGAACAGAGACAGCACAAACGAGCTAGATGACATCACATCTAAGAAAGTATGTAGATGACCATCGTAGAACCACTGTTTCTCCATCACAACAAAAAAAAAAATCTTATTAATGTCATTATTACTATGGATATTTTTACCCCAATAACATTTCACAGGTAACTTTGAATCAATTTTTGCCAGTAGGTGAAGTCCTGGAAAATTGGCATATTGATCATAAATGGGAGTATTTAAATCCTGCCTAATTGGACTCACATCTCTCATCTGTCATCTTTACAGGTTTCCTTGCCCAGCCAGCTCCTGTGCGACAGCAGCAAACTCCCAATTTAACACTCAAATCTAATCTCTAAATCTGTAAAATAAATTAGAACTGGTGGCCTAAAAAAGAACTATTCTTTACTCTGGGAACTGGCAGCAGCTCCTGCATGTTCCAGTGTCAAATTAATTCCATACACGCAGAGAATGGGGGACCTAGCTGGACAGTGATAGGAGTAAGGAGCTTGGAAGGGCAATTCTGTAGCTTTGCAGAGTTAGGTGGGCTTTTTCCCTTGGCCATGCTCCATCTCAGGTAATGACAATTTGCTTTCCTGAAGCTCCTGCTCCTGTGCACATCACCTGCTGTCTTACTGCTGCTCCTGTTCATGGTGGCATTCCCCAACTCCCAAAGAAGATGACAGTGTGCTCCCACTCAAGTCCTGAGGACTTTTTCCATAGAACTTCCCCATGAAACAGCCTTTTCTGATTACTCTTCTACCCAGGCGCTGCTTGAATTGCCCATGGAACTGACGTTTTCTGTGCATATAATAAGTGAAATTCCAATCAGTTCTTCCAAAGCTTGGTACAGAGCTGGGACTTCATGCTCATATCTTAGAACAACTCTGTGTAATCATGTTGTAATCTTTGCTGCAGTTCCCTTCTGACTGATTGGAAGCTCTCTGAGCCAGAGAATATATCACCAGCTGAGGTGATTACCAGTAATTTGCTTTTCAGAGTTTGAGAATTAAGTACAGCTTAGAAAAAAATATTGGCTGCTTTTTTCCCCCTTCTTTCTTTCCTGTAGCTTGAAATTATCTTAAAAGTCAAAAATTTGGCAAAGACAATGTGAAGAAAATCCATTCTCTAGAACTGATACGGATTCTCTTTGGCAGTAACGGCTTCCGTGTCGTTTCTTCTTTTTCTTTTTTGCAGCTGGAACTCATGGCCAGTCTCCAATCCAGGCTGCAGGCGCTGTGGGAGGAACAGGAGCTGCTTCTCTGGGAAGTCAGGGAGTGTGCCAAGTGGGGCGAGGAGCTGGAGGCGCTGGTGCGGGACCTCTGCAAGCCCAACGAGTTTGAGCGCTACATGATGTTCATCGGGGACCTGGAGAAGGTGGTGAGCCTGCTGCTCTGCCTGTCCAGCCGCCTGGCCCGCGTGCAGAACGCCATGAGCAGGATGGACGGCCGCACGGAGGCTGAGGAGAAGGCGAGTCTCCATTTCGCTCCGCTCCTTCGTGCTTTGTTTGTCTCCCGCTTGTCGTTCGCTGTCGAGCTCGTTGGTTGCGCATCTCCCAGGCAGGGTTTATGCCCCGGGATGGGCCGTGGGCCCATGGCTGAAGCAGGGCAGAGCAGGTGCCTGGTGAGGACCAGGCTGCAGTGCTGGAGTGAGCTGGGTGCTGAGGAATAGCCAGGGGAATGCCTTTGGACCCCTGGGCTGCCCCCAGGGAGTGGCCCCAAACCTGTGCTTCACAGGGCTTTGTGTGGGCTTATTTCTCCACTGGTAATTTCATTGCATAATCACTTTGAAATCGTATTTCACTAAACGGGTTGGTCCTAGAGTGCTGGGAAGTGTGGTCGTAACTTGAGGTAAAACTCACTGCCATTTAACTCAACTAGCCAGCTTTGATGGAAAATGAGGAATTGTCTCATGTCACCAGGAAATAATTTCCAGTCTTGGAAAGTCTCCTTTTTGCTGAAGAAAAGAAGCCAAATTTATCCCAGGAATTAAGCTTCCCTGTCCTTATTGTTCTTAGGCATGTTTTTATCAACACAATACCTGCTGTTATCTCTGTTTTGGAAACTGGAAAAGCACAGAGTAGAATAATTGGGATTTTCTGGAGCTGAGTTGCTGCTGACCTGTATCTCCGGAGGTTCATCATAGTTCACACAGAGAATAGCACATAAAAGGTCCTTCCATGCAGTGTGACACAGAGAGTCAGGATTCACCTTTCCAAAATGTCTGTTGTGTTAATGTGAATAATCTTAAACATTATCTCATACTTACTTTCACTTTATGGTAGACAGGAAGGATGTTGTTTCTCTAGTATTACATTTATACTCTTCACAGGAAGAACATTTAAATAGTTTATTTAAATATTTGAATAAAATACCTAATAAGGACTTGATTAAGTGCCAACATTTTTAAGAACCATCTCCCACTAAGTGCATTTGCCCTCATGTCAGCAAAACCAGCAGTCTCAATCTTTGACTCCATTTTTAGGGTGTCAGTAGTGACCATTGCCTCTGCTCTATTTATGGACTGTCCTGAAACAGGACTTTTTCCAGCAGTGTGATGAAATGAATGAAAATTATTGCAGCTAAATGAGAATTAGCTAAAGGTGAAAGGTACAAAAATCCTGTGCAACAAGCAAGGCCCAACTCCTTAAAAGAAGCCTCTGATAAACAGTTACTGTCTACATGACAGTGATTTTATCACACTGATGCCTTTTCGTGATCTTAAAAAATTGAGAGCCAGATAATCCCTTAAGGGATTAAGGGTTCTCACCTTGGTATTTAATAAGGATCTTTATGGTGCACCACTTCACTAAGGTTAAGGAATGCACACACACAATAGATCGTGTGTACAATTTACAGACCTTACAAATTAGCATATCTAACAAGGGTGCCCCAATGGGAGGCCTGGGTTAATGGCGTGACATTCCCCCATCCCTGAAGATCCCCTCTGGCTAAATCTTAGTTTACAGGATGTTTTCTAGAGGGGGCCTTGGTTTCCCAAGATAGCGTAGGGTTATCTGGCCTCCAACTGCAAGGTCTCCAGGGCATTTGGTCTCCTGGCTCAACAGAATAATAGGGCTATGCGAAATTATCAGATTTAAGGAATTACCAGTATGCATGCTAAGAGTACTGAGGATAAATAAAAGGTGCATAACATTTTTATAAAAGAAAAGGCAAAAAATCATCTTGGCATCAACACAGACCTTTTAATAGAAGCCACTCTATCTTTTTAATAGGTCAATGGCACTGTGGCCACATGCAACACACAAAACACAAAGATACATACCTTAAAGAGCTTCAAATTGAATGAAGGTTGTTACACGATACTTTAAAATGGCCAGAATGTTAAGTATATTGATTTTTTTTTTCATAAGGGCAGCATAGGAGAAGTGAGCCTTGATGGTATTAACTGTGTCTTTACCTTACAAGCCACAAGAATGAATAATTCAATTATGAAAAAACTCAGGTGGAATACGAAGCCCACAAGAGGAAGTAATTAAATTAAATCGACTGTGGCTTCCAAATGAAGAAATAGAGCCTACCAGGAATGATGGGTTCTCATGGTGTGCTGCTTTGTGTTTTGATTCCATTAGCAATCGCTGAATGAACGGCACAGGCTCTTGTCTCAGCAGCGGGAAGATGCAAAGGACCTGAAGGAGAATCTGGACCGCAGAGAACGTGTAGTCTCTGGAATCCTTGCCAAATACCTGACAGAGCAGCAGCTCCAGGACTATCATCACTTTGTTCAAGTCAAGACCTCCTTGCTGATTGAACAGAAGGACCTCGAAGAGCAGATCAAATTTTTAGAAGAACAATTAGAAAACCTCGAGCAAAGCATCCCCATCTAACACCCACCACCAGGCCAGACAATTTTATATGTTATATGTGATGTTTCCCTGGAAATCCACAGGCACTCTCATCACAGGGCTCAGTTTGGTGGATTCTTCCAATCCTGTTTGTGCCACAGCATTGACAAGTGCTTAGAAGCTCTGGGATGCTCTAGGCACACTCTGGACATGCCCTCCACTTGGACAGGCCATCTGAGGGTGTCTTACAGTGTGTAGCAAACTGCCTTTTGGGCATGACTGATAGGATCCATTGCTCCTATTAACTGAATGTGTATTTCCCCTTCTTCTTGTCTGTCCATCTGTTTCCAGACTGACATCATCTCAATAAAAGAACCATACAAATATTTGCCTCTTGTGGGTGGGTTGAGTGTTTAAAATGAAAAATTATGTGGGTGTTCAGATTTGAATTGGTGATTGCACAGAGCCATAGGAAATGTTATGGACCATTTCAGTGAAACTCCTGCACTTGTTTCTACTCTTTATGTGTGTGACACGGTAAAAACACACTGTCAGGAAAGAAAATAATTACTTCCTTTCTTGCAGTTGCCACCGGTGAGTCTTTCCTGGCTCTTGTAATCCCAGTAGGCTGCTCAGAGGAGGTCAGAAAAAGAGTGGTCTTCATTGACATCAAAGAGCCAATCAGTGACGCAGCCAGTTTAAATGAACAGTTTTGAGAGTCATAAACACCGAGCTTATTCCTGCACTGTAATTTGCAAAGTCTTTGTTGTGCTTTTGAAGAATTTCCTTTTCAGGCAGCACCTTCAGGGGGGTTGTTTTTAGGTAGTTTTCAGTTGTCAGCATGCATAAAAGCCTGAACATGGGGGGGAAAGCCCTGCTGCAGACTGGGCCAGGAGGAACCACTGGAAGAAATCATTCAGTTTCAATGAGACTTTCTATAAATCCCTTGGCAAAAATCTTGTAATCTTTGCATTGAATCAAACCAGTAATGTTGCTGTATTTAAAAACTCAGCGTGTTTTGTTTGCAAGAATTTGGCGAGAACAACATGCAGCCTGAACTACATACCTAGACCATGAATAAGGCAGTCACTAATTAAACTCGGGTTTCTTCCACAGCCAAAACAGATGTTCATTGTGCCATGATGCTGGGCTTTACCAAGATATCTTTTAGTGGTGTGTGTCCTGGCTGCAGTAAGTATCACCACCACTGAGAGAAGCTGTCCTGCTCCTGAGGAATCGTCTTTGGAATTGCATGGCACTGGGCACAAGAACTTTGGGAACACAGTGACCGAGCTGCTGAGTGTACTGGGGTTGTCTTAATACTGAGGGAAAATGCCCAGACACTGTAGATCCTGTGAGTAATCTGCACACTGGTTCTCAGAAGGCCATAAATACAGGCTTTTAATACATAAATCGGAAAGCTGCATTTCAAAAATGGTCTTTAAAATAACTGAAGCAATGTTAATGGACTCAGTGGACAATTTATAAAATATAAGCAATGTTAAATGAGCTCTCTACATTATTTGAGAAGCCTGACTTGAAGGTGCACTTTATTCTTATTGTTCCTAGTTGAGGAAAAACACTTGATTGGAAATAGGTGTTTTGTAATTGAAGCTAATGCTTCCTTTTAAGGGGAAAAATGGGTCTGCCCTGTTTAGGGTATTGTGCCATGGGAAGGGCAATTGCTACCCCTTCCACGACTGGCATTCACACATATGCTTCAAAGAGCAATAATTAAAAATATATTTTATTCTGTTAAAGAAAAATAGACTCCTTGGTAGGGTGTTAAACTGTAAATTCCAGGCAAAGTGAAAAATGGACACAGTGACCACATAAGAACCTCTCTGCAGGCAAGCAGAGACCCCCTTTCAAAGCATCAGCAGGTCTGGATTGCCAGGTGAGTCTCAATTTTGATACTGATCATTTGATAAAACTTTATTTAGGAGGGTAATGATGAAAGTTCATGCTGGACCTCAGCCATGTGCAGCATGCCTGGCACACCAACATACTAAGACACGTGAAGTGTCCCTTTCTGCTCTGGTCAGCTGCGGCCCCTGAAAGTACAGACTGAAGCTGATAAATAGTTTAAGCACATGCTCTTGAATCATATTGCCTTTTGCTGAAGGTATTTAGAGCACTAGTTACATCCCCACACCAAGATGTGGCAGCTTTTTCCCAACTTCCCAATCATGCAGCATAGGAGACAAGACAGCCAGAAATGCAGAGCATCTTCATTTTACAACACTCTGATTCCACACTGTTCCACACAGTTTTTTTCTGACCCTTTACCCTCAGAAGACAAATTTAAGATTTGAACTCTCAGTAGCAATAACTGGTGGTATTCTTGGTGAAGCAGATCCACAGGGATTATGAAAAAAAAAATCCTGTGCAGGGCTTGTACATAATTACTGCTCATACTATTACTCACCAGCCTTCCATTTGTGACTTGTGCAGCAATGGCACTGAGTTACCTCTGACTGGAGCCCTGGAAAAGTATCGGTTTCAAGAGACTTCTGCACCTTGGCAAGCACCCCATGCTGGGCAACTCCTTATGTAAACGAAGTCAGGTTGTGTGAGCTGGAAAATCCAAGGAATGAAGAAGCTGCTTGGTACCTGACCGTGTGGGAGAGCAGGCAGGAAATCCCCGCTGCCGCCCAGCCTTGGGAATCTCCCGCTGCTGCCTGCCAGGGAGGCAGGGAGCTGTCACAGGGAGAGCATCATGTGAGCCCAGCTCCATGGAGAATGGTAACCGGAGCCCTTCGGGGAGCTGTCTCTGGGAATCAGCTGCAGCCAGGAGGGTGCAGAACAGCAGTGCTGAGGAGAAGGCAGAGGTGAAAGAGGCGAAACGCAAGCGCCCAGATCTCCCCGGGGGATGCTGGTGGTGGGAGGCTGATGGGATTCCAGGAACGACCTCTGCATCCCACTTGTCGACCCACACACAGGTGGCGTGGGGGAAGACTGCAAGAGCTTCTCTTGTGCTAGGCATTAGCAGGTGGGTTGATTTGGGGATGAGAAGATGACTTGTATGGCCCGAGGCAGAGCACGAGCCCGTGGTGCACAGCGCATCCTGCCCGTCTGACAGCAGTGTCCTGGCAGCAGCTGAGAGATGTTAGACACAGCAGCTCCTTTAGAATTTCATGTATCATTCACTGCAGTGTGCAGGAGGCACCACTGAACCAGGAACTGCTGTTCTAGCCTTTTGGGCACTAAGCTGAAGGATTTTAATTATTTTGTTTTAAACTCCAACCTCATTTTCTTTACTGGGGCATTATGCTGGGGGACTTTTGCATATGGAACTAATTAAGGAACAGAGAGCTGCAGGAGTTAATACAAATGTGCTCGGTAAAAAGATCTATTTGGTGCTTGTGAGAGCTGCATTTAATAAGTAGAAGAATGTTCCCTCTGCTTTGAGAATTCATGGCAACCATCTGAACACATTTTTTAAAATAAACGCAGAGCAGCATTACAAAACTAATCTTCTGTGCCTGGAGGGAGCCCACATAGACATTAAAGAATAATCAGCCTGTAGGTATCCTGCAACCTCTGGGGTTCACAAAAGGCTCTCAAGAAGCAGCACTTGAATTTCACTGCTAAGTGAAGAGAGGCACTAAATGTTATCAGAGACTCTAAAATACCACATGAGCCTCAAAGATGAGTCATCTCATAGATAAATCCACAGAGAGAGAATATGGGCTGCACTGATAGTCTTGATTTAGAGAATAAGAGACATTTCTAAAAATGTGAACAAAGACCCAGAGGTCTTTCTAGTGGGCTCAGCAAGAACATGGAAGAGCAAGAACATCCCAAACTACCTCAAAAGGGACCCACTTTGTGTGAAACAATCTCTCCAGAGATCCCTGCCCTGTGTCAGCTCCTGACGGCATGGCTGGTGCCTGCAGGACCCCCTTCTGGGTTTCAGCTGATCCCTGCTGAGTGCAGGGTCAGTGCCACCCGTGGCACAGTGGCTGCTTGGAGAGCTCTGGTCTGGAGCTCATCCCAACCTGGAGTGAAGCTGTAGTTCTTTGTTGCAAAGGGGAAAATTACCATGGGAGAGTGGTGGAAGGAAATACAACACAAAAACCGTAGTGAGAAAGTCTGTGTGTGTACCGCTGCAGTTTGTTACTGTGACCATCTGCCTCACGCAGGAGCCTGTGGGTGAGGACATGGGGAAGGCCTGGCACCCCCACGACCTCGCTTCAAGGGCTTGTGCATTTGGGTATCAGGTTCTGTTCAGTGGAAATGAACGTTGTTTGGTTTGTGCCTGCTGTGCTGCTCAGCTGGAGTCTCTCACCTCGTGTGGAGGGTCTCAAGATGTTGGGGATGGATCTTTTTCCTCTTGGGAAATGGTGGTTTCTAATGGTTTGGCTATGCACTCATGCTTTCAGGTGAAGAAAAGGAATAATGCTCTACCTGGGACAAACATAGAGCAGAAGTTCTACTGAGAAAGGGAAAGCTGAACATTGACAGCAGAATTTTTATTGTGCATACCTCTATTTTCTCTTCATAGAAAGGGAAGAAGATGTACTAAAGCTGTGCTAATATTAACAGTATGGATCTATTTTGCCTGTCTCCGGGTTACACACACAGTATAAAGGCTCAATGTGCTTAATGACTTGCTTTGTCTTATAAATTACTGAAACAAACCTTGAAACTGGAATAGAAATATTCTTCATTAGAATGCAGAGTTTTTGATCTGTGCTGTCCCTGCTCTCCCCCTGCAGCAAACAAACACCACACTGTTTGTGCCCATGCTACGTGCTGGCCAAGTCCCTGTTAACAACCTCTTAATTTGGGGAGTCCCACAATAGTACAAAACAACTGGAAAGTGCAAGGATTGCCACGTTGTCGTTTTATTCAGATTAACATGCAAATCAGGAGGCAAATACATCCAAGGAATGTAGGTCATGGTGGAAACATGAAGAGAGGGAGCAAGAGATGAGCAATGGAGAACTAGGGGACTGTCTAGAATTGCTTCCTCTACTCCAGCTGATGGCTGCAGCTCTCATTGGTCTTTTGGAGTTACTGTGACTCTTCCACAGGACTGTGGGTTTGTGATGAAGCTGAAATTTCATTAAGACTCCTCTGCAGTGCAGGAGCAGCATTTCCTGGGTTTTCACAGTCCACATTTCTGTGCAGCACTCACAAGGGAATGGAGACAAAAATCTCTGCGAGCCTGACCACAACCACACTGCCTCACGCTGCTCAAACAGCCACATCTGGGAGGACAAAGTCTCTCCCTTTGTGCAGAATCGTGGTTTAAGGTTTGTTTGCAGAGCTCTTCAGAGCAGGCTTTCGAGCTGATAGTCCTCAGAACAAAATGTGCCAAGGGACAGACAAAGCAAGTCATCCTCAGCAAGACTGAGCCAGGGTCAGGCAAACAGTAGCTCTCCTGATCCCTTGTGATGCTACACCAAAATCTGAGCTAGTTTTATTTGTGTAGGCACTCCACTGAATGCGTATTCACAGGGTGGGGGAATGACACTGCTCATGCTGCCTACAGGTCTAAAAACACGATCTTGACTTCAATTTGTGTATCAGTACTGACTGTGTGCTTTAAAGAAGTGACCAAGGTGATTATCTACATTTTATAGCAGGAAAACTGAGACATGCTGAGAGGGCAGGCTAGAAACCAAAAATACCACCAAGCTGCTGAGTCCCACTCCTGTGCCTGATCTGTGCCTTCCATCTCCAGCCTTCCCCACCACTAACCCTCTCCAGGGAGCTCAGGTATTTTGGTTTTTCCTTTTCCTGCTATTAGCTTCGATGGTGCCTTGGGCAGGTCTCAGCTCTGGGCTGGGCCAGGGATTCAAAGGCTGCATGCCCAGCCCGTGGCACAGCCAGTGTGCTGAGGGAACTGAGTTCTCCTCTCAGCTGTTCCTCCTGTGAAAACATCCTGGCTAAATTTCACAGCTGTCATTCATGCCGGTGAAAATCCCACTGCATTCAGCCAGATTTGGGCTTGAAGATGAGAATTAGGGAGAATCAGTCAAGCTGAGGGATTCATAAAACAGTCGTCTTGTAGGAAAATGCTCTCATGATCACTCATCGCCCTACAGTGTCCCTTCCTCCAGTTCAGAGGGTGACACTGGAACCCAAAACCCAGCCAGGCTGACAGACTGGTTTGACTTCAAACCAGAGGCACTATATATACATACCTGTAAGATTAGAGCAGTGCATTCTCAGTTCCCCTCAGTATTCCTCTGCACTTGGTGTACCCATCCCAGCCTGCCTAAACACTGTCTTTCCTTTCCCCGGCTCACCAAGGAGGAGGAAGGAGCTGAGTCACTGCACAAACTGGCTGGCAGAGCCTGGCCCGGCCCACCCCACCCACAGCACCCGGCCTTGTGAGCTCCCCACCTTTGAGACACCACCCTCCTGCCAAGCCTCCAGCACTCCCCGGGGAGTGCTGAAGAGAGCTCTTGCTGCTGGGCATTTTTCTATCACACCAGCTAATCGCTCGGATGCCTCTGAGGAAGGAGTAGTGCACAATTTTCTTGATGATACACGCTGCAATGAAGTCTTATCTCAGCTGTGACTTCTTTGACAGAACAATAGGGAAGCAATGAAACCTTCTCCCTACTTTCCCGGGGCTGAAATCACAACCACGCTCTCCAGATTAGTCAGCTGGGGTTTTTAAACACAAAACATTTCGTCCTTGAATCCTGCCTCTGGCTCATGTAGGCTTGACTCTGAATGAGCACTTAAGTTCAGCAATGTTGTTTGAACAGGTATCAAGCATATACCCATAATTATTGAACAAACTCCTCAATAAGGCCAGGCCAAACTGGAGTGTTTGCAATTCCCACAGAAACAGAATGCTTTCACCAGGTAGTGTCAGTGCCTCAGAGGTAACACACATGCATACACACACTTCTGTGGTTTCAGGGGAGAAAAAAAAAAAAAGAAAAGAAAAAAAAAAGTCTGTGTCCATACACTTGGAAAGACACTTTAGAAAAGAACCCTGTTTCTACCAGAACTCTGCAAGCTCACAGAGTGCAGCACAAACCAAGGGTTCAAAGGACCACGCTGGTCAATGGTCAAACCAACAGCTAGAAAGCAAATTGGATTTTATTTTTTTAAAACCCCACTCCAGATATAGAAGTCACGAGGTGCTTGATCATTAACCTTTGCTTAACAACTTAATTAGTTCAATCCAGAAGCAGACCGGTGCAGAATAATCCAGTTTCTTCCTAGAACAGGTGCATCAGACCTGGCTGCAGCTTCTGATCACACTCACAACAAATGTCATCAACTCCAGGACTTTCAGGGAGAGTGATTAAAGTAAAGAGGGCAGTGCCTCCATCTTCAGTCCTACAACATTCCTTTTGAGTGTTTGGGACAAGCCAATTAGAACCAATTACAAGTACTAGGTTTAATGCAAGGAAGAAAAAAAACCAAAACATTCCTGAAGTCACTGACTTGGAAAGAAAGGCAAAGCATGCAAACTAGTGTTTCAAAGCAGAAACCCAAACAGAGCCAGAGCACTGCTCTCACCTTCAGCACCTCCCAATGATACAGGTTTCCAGTCACAGTTTTAGAGAAAAAAAGTTTTAGCAGAACTGCCCCAGAAGTCGGACAGTTTCTGTTCACACCTCTGCCTCTTCGCACTGACTTTAACCAAGCAGTAATTTAAAAAATAACAACCTTACTGCAAACCACTTGGAAAGAAAGGCAAAGCATGCAAACTAGTGTTTCAAAGCAGAAACCCAAACAGAGCCAGAGCACTGCTCTCACCTTCAGCACCTCCCAATGATACAGGTTTCCAGTCACAGTTTTAGAGAAAAAAAGTTTTAGCAGAACTGCCCCAGAAGTCGGACAGTTTCTGTTCACACCTCTGCCTCTTCGCACTGACTTTAACCAAGCAGTAATTTAAAAAATAACAATCTTACTGCAAACCTGACATGCAGTTAGCATGCTTTTTGAGCTATGTGTGGTTCTATATATAGAACAATTATGTTTATCATATAAAAGAAGAGCTCATTTTAGGTCAGTGATTCATGCTGTTGGGATAAACACTGCTTCAAGGGGTCATGCAGAGGTTCTATCATGAAACACCTAACATTACATAAAGCCCAATGTTTATAAATATTTATTGTAAACAGGTCAAAATGGGCCAAATTTTAAACAAAAGGAATCAGACATACAAGCCTAACTTCATTTCCAGTTGGCTACTCAGAATTTCTGACAGCTTAAATTCACGGTTTTTCAGTTCAGTTTTTCACTGTCAACAAGGTTTTTTTTATTCAGCTTAAGCTGACTGAACTATAGTCAAGTTCATATGTTCACGGTATCATCAAGACAGGTGGTAAATACCACCTGGTCAAAAAGTCTTTCAGGAAGAGAGAAAAACTGAAACCACTAGCCAAGCTTTCAAACTGAGGTAGACAAGTCATGGTGACTTGAGTGCTGAAGGTCAGAGTCTATCTTTTTAAGTAATTCGTCTAATAAAATGCATCAGGCAACAACTGAGATACTGAGTGAGAAACTCTCAAAGTGAGAAATTTTGTTTTGAAAAAGTATACAATTTTTGTAAATAGAAATATCCTTCATCTGCTACCAAAATAATCAGAAACATCATAGAAAAC
Source organism: Regulus satrapa (assembly GCA_013396955.1). Lineage (NCBI taxonomy): Eukaryota > Metazoa > Chordata > Aves > Passeriformes > Regulidae > Regulus > Regulus satrapa. The sequence goes on from VWZN01018308.1 coordinate 309,319, forward strand.
TATGCATCTTCCCTCAGATAACTTAATCCTGTTAGATAACAAGCCTTGTTAAAGTAGCCAGCTACCAGCTTGCTGTTCACAGTGTAAAATATGCAATCCTTCACCTTGCTTCTGCTGTCCAGCTGAAGAACACAGATCAAGAATGCTGTACCTCAGTCATTTTGACCGGTTCACACACACAGAAGCTGTTTTAGTTTTTCAGCCACTAAGTATAAAGTCTGTAGTCTCCACCAACAGATCAGCACGATGGTACATACAGCATGGATAGCCCTTCCTGGAAGTTTTCCTCAGGCACCTCGGGCTGAAGCTTCATGCTGTGGGCTTCAGATGTAGACCCTATCACTGATTCAGTTAAACATCCAAAAAGGCAGACATGGAGAGAAAAAAATCCAAACAGCTTCTGCAAGAGAGAGCTGAGACACCAGCCATGCTATTAAACCATTTTGATCACAGTAAGGCAGAGGCTAGTGGCCGAAGAACAGCTCGGACACGGGTCTGCGTTTCACAACAACCTCCTCCTCCTCCTCCGCTACCTCAGAGAGGGAGGAATATGAAGGGAAGCCCCCTCTGGTCTTTGGCTTCCTCCTCGGGCCCGTAGTGGCAGACAGAAGCTTGTTTAAAGTTGAGGGCCTCCTTAAACCTTTGGTGAGATCGTAGAAAGCCATGTCATCGGATATGACTCCCAGGAAAGTGCTAGTGGAGCTTAAGATCGAAGCCGCGAGCTTTGTGGACTTCTTGATGGGCATGGACTGCTCCAGGTTTTGGGAAAGGGTGGGGTCCCCCAGCAAGCGCCTGATTGTAAGGGACGTCCCTTTCTTTAAGTACTGGTGCGGCTTCTTCCCACTGTAGTCCCTCAGGTCAATCTTGGCATGGTAGCAGTAGACGAGCATGGTGATGATCTTCTCCTGGCCGTGTATGGCAGCCAGGTGCAGCGCCGTGTAGCCCCCGTGCGACCTGGCATCCACGTTGACACGGGACCCGCCCTTCTCGGCCGCTCGGATGATGTTGGTCACCATGTCGCAGTTGCCGCTCTTGGCGGCCCAGTGCAGCGCGGTGAAGCCGGAGATGAAGTCCCTGCGAGCCGCCAGGCTGGCGTCGCCCAGCAGCAGC
>VWZN01018308.1:320277-345276 GCA_013396955.1 Regulus satrapa
GGGCCTCGCAGCCGCCTCTGGTGCGGGCACCGGCACCGCCGCGTTCCGGGACTTTGTCGGGATGCCCATGAAGGGTATCGGGGCTCCGGTGTCCGCGGGCGTGCATCACCCCGCAAAGACGGACGGGCGAGAAACGGGGTCAGACCTTCCTGAATGCCGGCTGTTTACATAGCGCCGGTAGCCAAACACTCCGCAGAGTAACTGAGCGCCGTGTATGTAATAACAGAGCGAGAGACGCGCTGGTTCCAACACGGGCAGGGCAAACCCTTGAGGGCCGGCTGCTCTCCGAGCCCGTGTATGAGGAATGCTGTACAGCAAATATGGAGCGTGACCTGTGCACCGCCGCCTCTCTGCAGCTCACATGTTGTATAACTGCTATCGGAAGTCAATCTGGCTAAAATCTGTCGGCTCAAAACTATTCTTTGTCTGCAGCTTGAATTTTTTTTTTTTTTTTTTTTTGTTGTTGTTGTTGGAAGGCTGTTCTCGGTAAATAGCTTGGTGTTGTGTATTTTACGCTCTCAGAGCTAAAAACACTTTTACCGCATTAAATAGCATAGCACTCCAAAGTCAAAGTAATGTGGTGTGATATTACTAAATAAATGGGAACGGCAGTGGTGGCTGTCTGAATTATAGGCATGCCGTTTGAGCGCAGACAAGTCCCTGCTACTGTTTTTCTCTGTAAGCTACTTTTTGCCAAGGATTTTAAGCCCTGCTTCATTTCTTTGAATCCTGGCCCAAAAGTTTCCAGCTCAGGAATGACTTTTCAAGACTGTACTTACTTAAAATATGTATAAATGAAAATTGAATTGGGGCTCTTATTTAGGAAAGCTAATGTTTCTAGGCTCTGGGAGGTGTAGATTAAAGTGAAGACAGCATCAGAAAACAAAAACACCAAGACTCTCTCACTGCAATTCTTTTTGCATTTGTATCATATAAAAATACTTTTAATGTTAATTTGGTGTGCCTGCTGTTGCCTGTGCAGGTTTTCATAAGTGTTACAGGAACCTAAAAATATTGCCTAGTTCTGGAGAAAATTTAATTATTTTCTTTTCCGGTGTGGATACTTGAATGCTTGATGTACTTACATCAGTGCTCTGTCACTTTGATTTAAAAAAAAGAAAGGGAAGAAAAACCTCCTGAAGGTACTTGGCTCTCATTTGGGCACCAAAGGGAAATGGCTGGGCTCCAGCACGGCTTGAGTGCCCGACTCCATTAGGAAGAAATCTACTTGTTTTGTGCAGGGAGCAGGGATGGGTTTATAGGGATCTGCAGGTGCGGTTGGTCTGGTGAGCTGATGGTCTCAGTTTGCCTTTTGCCTGGGACCATGGACCTGGCAGAGCAACATCTCGTTTCCATTTGATGTGGGGTGGATATCTGTCCCAGCTGCTGTTTCCTTTACCCGTAGTTTGCGTCTCAGCTGTTGTTCCTCCAGCAGTATCATGGAAACCTCATGATTCAGGTGTTCCGAGTTGTTCTTTCTGTGGGGCTTACAGGTTTCTTCTTGCCATTTTTTATTACTGTACCTCAGCTTCCTGAGCATGAAGTCCATGTGGGAGTAGCTTGTCACTGCCAAGCAAAGGTGATGATAAATTCACTTATTTTTACCAGCTGTTTGTATTTGCAGTAGGAAGTAATATTGAAAAAGCCTCTGAAGTAGGGTTTGGATGCACAATGGGTTGTGATGGGTGAAGCTATTTATAAAATGTCCAGCTGACACTGATATCCTGGAATGTAGTGACCCTTAGGTTTGGATAATGTGTTTTGAAAATGCCCCAGATGCATGCTTCCCTTGTACAGTCCTCCAGAATGCCTCTGTCTCCAGCACAATAAAGCTCCCTTCAAGTGCTGCTGTTGAAAATGACCAACAAAAACAAATGAAAGGAAGCTCCTCCATGGAAAGCTGCCTCTGAGGCAGCAGGATCACACCAGTGCTGCTCAGCACCACCTCTGTTTTTTGTGGCTGTAGTTTTGTGAGAGAGATTTGCTTTAACCCCTGGAGACTTAAGTTTTCTGTTCATCTGCTCGGATAACCACAGCTGTGTTCAGGGTTGGGGCTGCAGGCATTGCTTCTGGAGACCCAGAGCTGCTCACCACCAGGGTGGAAGGAAAACTGATATAGTTTGGTTAATTTATGAAATACCTTTATTTTGTCATTAAAGCTCAGAGCTTCTCCACTGCCTGGACTGGACAGTGCTGAGTTAGCACGTGTGGCTGTGCTGGAGCAGACTCTAGCAGTATTAGCAAGGATGTTGGCATGTTGAGTGGGAAACAGCCCAGCCACCACGTGCAAGTGGAAGCCAGAAGGTGCTTGAAATGCAGAAGTTCTCAAGGAGCTTGGAAAAGCTGGAGGGAGAAAAAGTGACAGAGAAGCGACTGAAGATGCATAGGAGAATAAATGGGATGAGGTGTGAGACTGAGACTGTAAGACTTCTGCTTTCCCAAATCTGTTGCTTTCTCTCGTTTTAAATAAAACCCATTGACCTCACAAAACGCTGTTGCTTAACTGTCTGTATTAACCCACAGCCTGGCGTGGATGTGCAAAGGCAGTGGGCTTCAAACTGAGTTCTGTGAGAAGAAGCAGGTGTCCTCAGTCTCAAGGTTGGGCTCTGATAAGAGCTTGAGGTGAAAAGCTAACTTTTGGCTGATTGCTCCGTGTGGACACGTGCCTGCATGGACAGGGATGTGCGAACATGGGATGTGTGAGCCCACATTGTGATTGATTTGTGATTGATGCCCAGGGCAGAGAGCCCTGGACACGTGTACGTGGCAGTGTGTGAGCTGTGGTTGGGGATGGCTGTCTGTATGCAATCCTGATATTTCCCTTCACGTAGGGAAATCAGCTAGGCCGGTACTGGCAGCTTTACAGTAAATTAATGTCCCTTAGAAGATCTTGCAGATAAAACACCATTTTATACAGAGGCAAGCTGAGGAGCAACTTCTTTGCTGGAAATAGATGATGGGATTTGCTTTGTCTCAGTGAGTTGCTGAGCTTGGGGAAGATCTGGCAAGTTTGTCAGCTGTGTGAGCGCTACCTGTTTACACACCGCTGCCTTCTTGTCACCTGCTCCCAGCTCTGTGGGAGGAGAGGAACCTTTGGATGGTGGCTGTTCCTGCCATAAGTGCCTGCAGTGTGGTAAACTTCATGTGTTGCTGCTGCTTTCTGTAAACTCAGGGTTTGCTTAATGACTGCGCAGCCCAAACCCACCCTTCCCTGTAAGGAGTGTGATTCCTTAGTCTGTGAAAGATGGGCTTGAGGAGTGAGCTGAGAACAGCTCTGTGTTTCATGATTAGAAGTCTTATCACTGCAGGTCTTAAGCACAGGCTTGCATTTTCTTCTAAACGAGCTCTCAAGGAAAACCTTTCCATGGCTCAGTTCCAGTGGAAAACGGGGTTGATTTGAATTCAGACATTCCCTCTGCCCTCTTTTTCGCCCCGGCGGTTGGCACCATTTGGAAGTTCCAGGATTAAATCTCCTTGTCTGTTTTTGCTATTCTGCTACTTTACCTTTTGCCTGGAAAAAGTCAAGTGGTCCCCCATGTAGAGTAGAGCACAAGTGGCAGATTTTTCTCCAAGCTGGTAGCAGGTACCAGAAAGCCAACCCAGCAGGAGCAGACCTTTCCCTCCTTGTGCTGGCCAGCTCTTCTGCCTGTGGCGTATGCTTTTTTTTTTGGGAAGGAACGATGGAGAAAATGGCCTTCCACTGGAGGGGACAAATTGGTGGTTGTGTCTCTGAGCCCTGTGATCCATCCCCTGGAATTTCGCCTGTCCTCACACAGGAAGACAGCTCTGACTGCCTCAACCACTGAATCAATTAACTCAACCACAGCCTGTGGCAGTTAAACACTTATTTTCAATGTACGCACTGGGTACAAATCTTGCCCAGAATAAGATTATTTTTTGGGGATTTTTTTTTTTCCTCTTCCCCGCTGGGGTGCTGTCACTGCTGGTGAACCTGGGGTGTCTCTTCCTCCTGCAGCAGAGATGCAACATGTTGTACTGCGTGGGAGCTCCAGAGCGGCTCGGAACCACTCATAACTGCAGTGAGTGCTGAGGCAGTGGGTGGAAGGACGTGAGCTGGCGGAGGCTGAGGCCGTGTGTGCCCTCAGCATCGGCAAAACAAATGGGAGCCTGAAGAATAACTCCCTTTCAGGAGGCCGGCACGGTGTCAGGGCTTGTCGTCTGTGCTGTGGTGGCAGCTGTCAGCCAGTCCCCAGCGTTGCTGGAAGGCCAGAAGCTCCCTAAATATTATCTTCTGTGGCAGAATACCAGTGCTGTCTCCAGCTGCGGGGAGAGGCACAGCCCTGTCTCTGAGTGCCCCCGCTGTGCCCAGTCCTGTCGTCTCAAGGCACCGCTGTGCAAGCCAAGGTCCCCATCACTGGGCTGTTTTTCTGTCTGCAGGAGCGACAGTCACGCTCATCTCCTTTCCTTCCCGGGCTCCTTTGGCTCCGAGCTTGGGAGGGGGAGAAACTGGCATGATGCTGGGTTGTGCAATTAGGAGGAGGAATTTGGGAGGCGATGGGACTAAGGGAGATGTGCAGGGCGTGGGCACACTTCACCCTGCCTGGGGAGGGTAAGGGCACGTTTATGAGATTAGTTTTGATTATTCAGAATGTTTTGAACACACTTCAGGCTGTGGATGGGAGAAGCTGCCCTGTTTGTTTCAAATGCCCTATTTGTAAACAATGCCTTTGAAAATAACATTGTCCTGTCCTGTACTTGTTTTGTTGAGGTGGGCCTTATGTTTATGTAGAATCTTCTTGTTTCTCCTCTTCCCCACATATGCGTGGCTGCAGTGAGCTCTGAAGCATTTATATTCATGTATCATAAAAGTATCAGACAGCTAAGAAAGCCCACCTCTTCTCCTGAGCAGCCCAAGTGAGGGGAAAAAAAAAAAAATCCTGAAAGTGCTGTTTGTCCTCAGTCCCAGCCATGTGCTTTCCTTCTAAAGCCTCTTCTCTGGTGTAAGCAGCCAAGCTCACCTCCAGCTTGTGACTTTGGGATGCACAAGGTAAACCCAGACAGGGAACCAGCATCCTCCAAATGGGATGACGTGATACTTTCAGAGAAGAGTGGTGTCAGTGGGAACCACAGGATTCTTGGATACAGCCCTAATCGTCGCTCTCGGCTTGTGGCTGACCAGGTCAGGGCTGTGCAGGCACCACTTTTAGATGTTCAGATTCCTTTGTGAAACCAGAAAGTGTCTGTCTCCCACACGCATGAAATTCCAGAGATGTCAGACAGCTCAAGCAAGGTTCCCATGGTCCCCCCGTCTCGGGGCTCTTGCCCTCTCTGGCTGCACCGCCTCAAAACCAGACTGTCACAGGCAGCTGTGGAGCCAGAGATCCTGGGCTGCATTTCCATCGAAGGCTCGGGGTTCTCCCATCCTCACCTCGCCATTGCATGAGACGCTCTGATGCGTCTGCACTTTGTGTGCAAGGAAACATGTGGGGAATGCATCAAGTCCTCCGCAGGCAACCAGCTCTTCAGCTGGCTCTGGCTGCGACAGAGGCAGGGCTCAGCCCTCAGCTTCTGCTCGGCTGAGCTCATGTCTGCCTGCGAAGGACTCTACAGGCTTGCCTTGAGCCATGGCTGCCGTGGAGCTTGTGGTGGTGCTGGAAAATGGAACCTTCCCCTGTCTGCCGGGATGTCCCGTGCGGTCCTGGGGTCTGTTCCTGAGAGGGGAGGCCATCCCCTCTGTGTTGCACAGTGTGCATTCCTGAGGTGCCCGGGGTGTGAGGGCAGCTGGGGGCACAAGGGCACTGCCAGGTCTCTGGTCCAGACCCTGCTTACAGCAGCCTTCCACCCTGAGCTGCGCTGATCCTGGCTTTCAGCTCTGCCACTGGAAAATGCTGCCTGAGGAAGGCTGGCAGCTGGCCTCCCAGCAACGTTCCCCTTCCCTTTTTCTGCGGCAAAGGTGCTTCCAGCTCATATTCCTAAATATAGATTTATGCTGTATTTTCATACAGAACAAATAGTCCTTTCAGCTTATCTTTTTGCTGCGTGTATTTTTCAAATAGAGGCTTTCTTTTTCCTTTTTTCCTGTTGCTTTGATTTTTCAGATTAAAGGTATTCTGTGCTAATACACTCGGAGGCTTTCTGGAGGCATGTGTTAATAGGATATATAGCAGTCGGCTTATTAGTATGATGACTCTGGTTTAGCCCTCAGAGAAGCCAAGTTGCTCTGGAATATTGTGGTATATTCTCTTTCTAGTGTCTTCCAGGCATTATTACAAGAAGATGTGGTCAGTAGCTGGAAAATCTGTTTGTGGAGATGCTGTGGGATGGTTGCATAAGGCAAACTGGGACAAAATATACAGTGATGTCCAAAAGCTCTTGGGTTCCCATTATATCTCTGTTCCCTTCTCTAAAAATATACTGGATAATAGTATTTATTGTAATTGGGCAATAAATTCTGGAAATTTATGTGGGAATTTGCCATGTTTATTTTAAGTGGTAACTGAAGCAAATAATCTCAGTGTCTGCTATCCAGGGTGGCTTGTTTGGTGTGATGGGGATCCAGATCCTTTTTCCCCTCTTCAACACTTCTTTTAAACTGCTCCAAACCGGTTTCATTCCAGTCCTTAAGGGTAGGCACTCTGTTTATCTCCTGGCTTTGTCCCACAGCCCCTTGTGTTGCCAAGTGTCTCCTCTTCCTCGTGGAAGGATGCTGGGAAACCAAAGAGATTCCTCAGCTCAGAGCAGCTGTAAACTGGGAATGCATCGCTGCCTTGGGTGAACTTGGAGAGTCTGTACTAGATAAGCTGCTAAGATTAGGCTCTTGACAGGGTTAATTGGGAAATCCATTAAATGGAAAGCCTCAGCAGCTTCTGAATAAATAATTTTAAAAAGAAAATGACTAGGGCAGTGTTGGGGGATGTTGTTTGTCTTTATTTCAGGATTTTTTTTTTCAGTCTGTTTAAAAAGTTTTATTTGTGTTTTGGACTTTGCTTGGTTTTGAATAGCTTATGGGGGATGGAATTCTCAGGCTGCCGAGAAGCTGAACTTTCTCATCCTTTAAGGTCATTTTGGAGGAAATGTCTTTCATTTTTGGTTCCACAGCTTTCTTTATTTTAACCAACTTTCCTTATTCTCAAAAGCAGCTTTCATGTTTGCAAAACACTGTATGTATAATGCCTGGTAAATCCTGCTTTGCTCCATTGTAAATTTCCATCCAGGACTTGTGATAGAGACAAAATGCCCATTTAATCCTCTCACAATTAATTAATTAAGCTTTATAAATGTTATAGGAAAATCACTAAATAACAGCTTAAGAAAAAGAAGCACGTGGGAATTTTGCTTGTAGTGTAAAAAAAGAGAGGAATTTAAGCCAGAAACAGTCAGTTTGTTTGCAGAAAATTAAAACTGATGTTGCCTTCACAGGTTGTGAATGGATCATCTTGGATGTGTGTGGTATAAGAAGATGAGGAGCTTTACTCTCCCTTGAGACTTGGCTTTGAGCATCAGCAAAAACTGATGTTACAAACCTGTGCCTTTGATTCAGTAGGATTTGTATTTTGCGTCCTGCGGTTTGTTGTGTTTTTTTGGAGGAGGAAAGGCTGCTGGGGCTGGCGTGCAGCGGAAGGCAGTGCCCTCGGTTGAGCTGTGTGCTCCGAGTGTCGAAGGGAGCGGGCTGGTGCAGGAGGGGAACCCCAGGAGCTGCTCCTGGCTGGGGCTTGGGATCCAGCACAAGGTGTGCCGCAGGAATCCACCCGCCTTTGGCACCGCTACCTTGGAGACAGGAAAGCAATTAAGGAGTTTGCCTAAGGAGTTCCTCCCTTCAAAAGGAGCTTGTCTTTCTCACTTGAATCCCTGTCCTCCACCTTACAGTGCGTGCTCAGCACTGGGTTTTGCTGGTGAGCAGCAGAGCCTTTGCTTCCCCGAGACTGCCCTGGAGCACACGGGACATTGTGAAACGCTGGCACCGGACCAGTGGTTTTCTGAAATATTTCTTTTCCGTAGGTGCTGAGCGTTGCACTTCAGTGTGAATTCAGTGGTCGCTTGCTGGTCCTAAAGTTTGTGAATAGCTCTTAAAAATGGGTCCAAAAGTTAAAGGCAAGAAGCTCAGCTCTTGAGCCTTCTTGCCTCTGTAATGTAAAGTGGGTCTAATTTTTGCTTGGCATGTCTTGGTGGTGACTCCATATGTGGTTTCTTCAGTGATGTTTTTGCCTGCCTGGAGTGCAGCTGGGAGCCAGGAGGGATACGAATAAAGGCTTGAGTGTCTGGGAAAATTCTTGGCATTCTTAGAAGAGCAGTTTAACGGGGGAAGGGGTGGGGGGGGGCTGGGAATTATGTTGGTTTAGTGTGAGGTTTTTTGGGGGGACTCCAGTATGGGCTGGAAGCTTAATGTGAGCGTGCAGCAACTGGAGCTGGCTGGCTGGCACAGCGTCCCACGCACGGAGAGCTGGCTCAGATGGGGCTGTGCTCCCCTGTGCTGCCTGCTGGAAAACAGAAGGAAGGGAAGGCACTTGGGGCTCTGCCCTGCCATGGCTGGAGGGAGGAGCAGTGTTGTGCGTGTCACCTTTTACAGCTCTTTAGGGTTGCTACAACAGGGAAAAACAGCAGTTGCCCTCCCTGCACAGGCATGGAAGGCTCAGGGTCTCAGGTGCATCCTGGTTGACTCACCCTGTACCACCACCAGAGTGGGCAGGAGGCAGCAGAGAGGATGAAACTCTTCACCTTCTCTTGTTGATATTGTAAGGCGAGTGGTAAATCAGCAGAAACCCCACGTCTCTGAGCTTGTTTTTTCTTCCTTCTTTCCCCAGCCTGTTATTAAGTGCTTCATGATGGGGATCTGAAATTTTAAGCCCGTGCTTAAGATTAACTGAAAACCTTCAGAACCGGGTGTGTGCTTGCACTTTGCAAATCTCCTTGGGATCAGATGCCATTTAGATGTGACAGTTTTAGCCTAAGAGGTGGTGAGAGCTCCACTGGCCTCAGCTGAGTGTGCCTCGTTTTGTCTGCAGTGCCAAAGGCGTCCGCAAGGTCACACCTACTCCACCTCTGTTGAGCCCTCTGTTAAGATTTACAGTGCTCAGAATCCTCTCATTGTCAAATCTGGTCTCATGACCTCCCTTGGACCGTCTCCTTCTGCTTAATAGGCTGCAAAGTGCGATCTCATTCACTGATGCTGTTATGCATATAAAAGTCATTAGTCTGTGAGTACGGGACAGGTAATATTTGTGTGTGTGTGTTAGTGACTTTCGAATGTGGCTCACACCACAGAGGTGTTTCTCATAGGTGAAGTGTGGAGTTGCTGTTAGCTGCCTCTCAGCTCTGAGCTAGGCAAAAGAGATATTTTCTTCTTGGAAACATGAGTCTGTACTCACTGCTGTTGCTTTGCAAATGTCAGGTGGCATTTATTGAGCCAGCATTCAGAGATGGAGAGATTCTCCAGAGAGAGGTAATTTGTCAAATTTTTCTGCATTGATCCAGAAGCTGAGCCAAGCCCCAGGGAGTGCCTGCTTGGACAAAGAAGCTGAATTTGGCTTCTGACACTGTTTGCCCAAATGTCTCCAGGCAAGTACTCAACTGCTCCATGACTCAGTGTACTTGTGAAATGATGATAACTACAAGTGCCTTTGTAAGGAATCTTGCAGTGGTGGGCATTTGGGGGAGGTTGAGGGGTTGGGCTGGGAACCTGCATGTGCTGGACCCTGAAGCAGCCCCTCTGTGTTTGGTGGTTTTGGAACTGCTGCCCCAAGTGCCCAGCCCGAGAGGGGCCAGACGGTGCCAGCACATGAGAGCCTGTACCTGGGACCAGCTTGCGTTGGGTAAACAGCCAAATACCACTCAGTCCTTTCTCTGCTCGCTTGCAAAATGAGACTCCCCGCGTGAGGATGGAGCGATTTCCCGATTCCGTGTCTTTCCCTGCAGGAGACAAGGGAATGGCATCCTGCAAGCCTCACTGGTGCATGTATTAATCTCTGTGTTGCACACACTGTTGTGGATTGTGGATGGGGCATCGGGAGGGTGAAGTCATTGTTTTGTGGCCAGCAGCAGTCCCCAGCTGTGCCGGGTGCCGGGCCAGCCCCTCGAGCAGCAGCAGCATCGTGCCTCGGAGCCTCCTCTGCCCTTCCTCCTGCTGCTCCCAGAGCCGCTCTGCTCGGGAACCTGCAGTCTGCTAGCACCGGCTTTTCTTTGGTTTGATTTGACTGGAAATCAGAGCGGAGAGGGTCTGTGTGTGCTCCGTGTCCACGTGTTCCCTGCAGGGCAGAGCAGTGTTCCCCTGGGAATAGCCAGTGCCACAGACCTGCTGCAAGGCATCGGTGACACAGGACCCAGGCTGAAAACACTGGAGGATTTGTCATGGCATAAGGTCAAGGTGGCATCCAGGACTGAGGAATTTTAAAACAGGAGTGTGCCTCAGTGGGAATTGAAGTGCTGTGGAAAAGTGCCATGCGGACTGTGTTGTTGCCTCTTTGTGTTTTCCAAATGTGTGTGTGTGAATGGGAAAGCTCTGGGAAGAGAAGGACGTGAAATAGAGCTGCCTTGTGAGCTCTTGGAAGCTTCTCCCTGGGTGGGGCTGGCATGTAGCCTGGCCACAGGTCCCAGAGGTGGCACAGAGGTGCTGGAAGGAGAATTTGGGAGTAGCAGACACCTTCAGGTTGAAGGTCAACTGATCATGTGTAAGCCCTATACATGTAGCAGAAAGGAGAGAAAACTTAATTTCCTTCCTTCTTTCCCTGTAGGCTTTTGCTGTTTGGCCTTGGAAAATGTCAGCTGTTCATCTTTCTCACTTATGTTTTGTTGGGCTGTCGAAATGGGAAAGGGCAGCTCAGATACAAAAAAGTTCTGTGCTATCCCTCAGGGCATATACCCAGGAGTCGTCACTGTTTATCAGCTAAAGCATGTGATTTTTTTGTTTTCCCTCTTGGTTTTATTTACCAGTTGCTTGTATGCTGATGAAGCAGGGCCTAGGGTTTACATTACAAATCCCATCATGCCAGGTTCTTAAAAATAAGTATCACCATTTGTTATTGTGGCATTCAATTACGCTTTTGTTTACCCATGTGATTTCACCTGCATCATTCACAAAAAAGAGCCCAGGGGTTGTCTCAAGCGGGAAACACAAGCATATTGTATTGTAAGGAGAATTTTGTGGGGGGATTATTTGAAAGATGATACTTAGAGAGTTGTTGGTTTTTTTTTTCTTAAACCAACTGATACCAGAATGATCTTCTCTATACAAGGTCCACTCTGTTCATAGTGCTCCTGGTGAAAGCAAAGGAAGCAGGGCAGCACATTTAAAAGCAATAAGCTGCTCTGCTCTGCACCAGGAGCCCCAGCTAGGAGCACTCTGCAGCTGAGGGGCAGCTGAACATGGGCCTGGTCCCACTGCTGACATCCCCCTGGGTTGTGCAGGCAGTGGTAAAACCACTTTTCCTGGAACAAGCTGCTGAGAAATGTAATGACGCAGAGTGAAACTGATGCTAATTTGGAGGTGAAGCATGAAGAGAAACTGTGATCGGGTTTTTATTTTTTGAACAATCACAGACACGCAGTTTGAAGCCTGTGCACTTCTCACAGGTTTCTTTTAATCACTGTCTACAAAGAAGAGCTTAATTAGTATGTGATGCTGTGTTGACCCTCTTATGGCGATCTGGATTTGGTCTCTCTGTGTTTCTCTGCTGCTTTCCTTGTTTGAGTGGCAGTGAAGGGCCAAATAACACATCATCTGCAGTGGAAGTGGTCTGTGGCCAGCTGCCCACAGCAGTACTGCTCCACCTTCCTGCCAGCCCTGCGGTCCACAGCCTTGGAACCCTGCTGGGGATGGGCTCAGCAGCCCATGGGGGTTTGAAGCACAGTCTTCGGTTCCCTGGGCAGCTGTGTGCTGGTGTGGCCACAGGAATGGGCTGGTGTGCCAGTGTGCATCCCAAATGCATCCTCAGCCTCCAGCAGGGTGTGTCCAGGGGCTGGGGTGCCTGCTGCATTACAGCACATTTGAAGCGCTATGGTTAGAGGTTTTGTTTCGGTTCTTGTGGTGCTCAGCTAAACGTGTCCATCTGTGCTACCAAGGACTCGTCTGTATTTCTGCTGCATGCTAAGAAAAGGGTTCTGCGGTGTTGCTGTCAAATCAGAGCTGATGTCCTCCTGGGATGGCTGTTGTTCCTGTGGCCATGCTCCCCAATGCCATTTCTGTGCCTGTTGCCTGGACAGAACATTTGTGAAAATGCTTAAAGGACTTTAGATTTGAAAATACATTAATTCTGCTCTGACCTTATGATGAATCTTTCATTTCCCACAAAATTCCAGATTCAAGATATGATTTATTCCCTTGGCTCTCTGCTTCAAGCCTGAAGACCAGTTCAAGGCACAGAAATCTTTGAAGAGCGTGTTCAAAGACTGGAAGTAAAACCCTGGTAGCTGCCCCATTGTAGGATGCTATTAATGGCCCAAGAAGGCATGTTCAGGGCTGCAGTGGCTATTTGAGGTGAGAATTCCCACCTGGAGCCACTGCAGACTCTTAATTACCATGTTGTGTAATGGTGAAATAGGCTTTGGGAAGGGTTGGGTGCCTCGTGGTTATTTGCAGCCCGGGACAGAGCCCTGCCTGGTAAGAAGCAGCAGAGCTGTCTCTACAGGCCGTGAGATGGAGGGACCTGGTTCACACCGAGTGCTGTGGAGGGTGGGAGTGTTGCAGGGACCAGCACAACTGGAAAGGGCAGGGCTGTGTTCCTGCCTGGCTCTTGCAGTGGCTTATCCCATCTGGCTCTGCCGTGTGACCTGCCCAGCTCCTGTCCTGCAAGGCAGTCTCATGGCTGGCACAAAGTAGGGAGAAAGTTACACTGAAATCCTTAGCTTTTGTTTAAAACAAACAAAAACACAAACACCCCCCCCTACGCTGCTGCATTACTGCTGCCCTCGTTTATTGCAGCATTTGTGTTCCGGGTTGATTATTTATGCTGTGTGGCAGGCTGGGAGGGGTTCTGTTTGGAGGGTGACCTTGCCTTTGTGAGCAGGTGAACTGGCTGGAGCTGACCTTGGGCCCCCCTGGTGCTTGGGAGGTGGCCAGAAGGGCTGGTCATTTGGGGTGCCCATCAGGATGCAGGCAGGCTCCTCTCCAGCACAGGTCCGCACACCAAACTCCACAAGTGAGCAGGAGTAGTGGTTGTATTCACAAGGCTGTCAGGTTTCCAAGCTTGATGGATTGGAGGGAAAATACAACGGTGAAAACTTTTTCCCCCCCTTTCTTTATTTTCCTAGTCTTATTACTTCCCAGCAGCTGTTGCCATTGTTTATCCTAACACAGCAAAATCCCTTTGGAGCTGAATGACAGCTGAACACACTGCAAGCACAGCAAATGGTTTTCTGCTTTGGTATCAGCAGTGCCTTGAACTTGAACCAGGTTATTTCTGCTGCCTACAGAAATAAAGGAAACTGCATTTCAAGGTCACTGGCAAAAATTATTCCACTGAAGTTTGGCTCATTGGTTTAGCAGCTTTGAGAGACGGCAAGCAGTTCTGAGTAGGTGTATTCCTGTCCTGTAGTCAACAGCGACCGAGTGCCAAAAAAAGAAGAGAAGAAGCCCTGTGTGGATGCATTTGGGTTTCCTGCAGCCAAGGCATGACTGAGTTCTCAATGCAGCCTTGCCTGGCTGGAGCCTATTTAAATGCAGCCTTCCTGAGCTGGAGCCTATTTTAAAATCTCGAGCAGTGGTGCTGCCTGTTGCCTGGAAACCTCCTCCCAGCCTCAGGCACTCTCAGCCTAATCATAGCCATCGGCAGCCTTTATTTATTTCCCATCCAAAATGTCATTCCAGGCTTCTGGTTTGTGTTTTTGTTTGCTTGTTTTTGTTTATTATTTAAAATGAAAAGACACAAAGTGTAACCATCAAACTCGGTGACTTTCTGTGGGAACAGCTTGCTGGGCTGTCACCGCATTGCAGTGGTGGGAACTGGCACTTTAAGCTTTGTGAAGTGGTGGCTCAGAAGGACACGGGGAAGATGAGAAGCGGGGGCTGAGAGATTGGGCTGAGAGCCTGAGGAAGCCCCCCAAGCTCAACTGGTGCCTGCAGTGGCTTCCTGTGCCTTGTGACAGCCTCTTGCTCAAGGGAAAACCAGACCTAATCAGGTCTGAGTGTTTTCTCAGCACGCGTGTCCCAAGTTCCCCTTTCCAGTGCGGTTGTGCCACCCCATGCGAGATCCACAGCTCAGCATTTGGCTGACTGGAGCAGCACACATTCACTTTTTAAACACCTGGTGTCCTCGGGTCTGAGTTGTAGCATCTCCCTGTGCTGACAGGTGAGTGGAAGAAAGTGAAACTTGGAGATCTCCCTGTCTTATGGGCCATTTTCATTTTTAATTCACCTAAACTCTGGCCATCTCAAAACCTTAATTGCTGACATCAGTTACATGGAGAAACTTTAAATGATTGCTCTCTATACTAAGTTAGTGAGTGTGATTGATCCTGACTGGACAGAATAGGATGGATCACAGGAGCTCAGCTATGGTTCAATTGTGGTTTTGTCCAGGGAGTCTCTTGAGAGAGCACTGGGCTAAAATCGTCTGAAAGTAGGTAAAAAATACTAAACAGAACAGCCAGAAGGTTTGTGTGTGAGGCATGGAAGTTGCTTCAGCTGTTCGCAAGTTGTTCTTGTGATTTAAATGGTTTATTTTACAAGGCTGAGAATATTTGTTCTACCAAAGGCAGAGCTAAAGGAGGCTTTGACTCAAGATGCAGTTGAACAAAGGTTTGTGTTTTGTTTCTCAATCTTACTGCAGGCACAGAGCAATATGCAAGGCTTATCACATCACTTACTTTCCTCTTGACTTCATTTAAGTTTGACAGGCAGCTTAGGCTCTTCTCAGGGATGCTCTTGTCTCTCAGTCTTAGTGCTGGGACATTAGGTTCCAATTGTTAGGAACAGACAGAAGAACCAGAGCCAAACCAAGGGCAGACATTTTTTCCATTCCCGTCTTCTATGTGTGATTAAGAAAAACAATCAATTAACAAAGAAATTGTGAGGGTGAATGAATCATGATTCATTCTCCTTTTCCATGGGTGGGTAAGAGTGCCTGAGGGGCTCCAAGGATGGTGGTCTGGGTTCAGACATCATTGCTTACTTGTGCAGAGACGTGTGCAGCTGTTGAAATTCCAAACTTTCCTGGGTTTAGCCCCTAAGAAAGAGAAATTATCCTTCTGTCAGCTCCTCTTTGCTGGACTTTATAGCTGCTCTGCCTTTCAGCACAGGCCATGGAGCTGCTGTCTCCTTGGATTTTGTTATCTTAGTTCCTAAGCAAAGCCTCTACAGGTGATCATCTTCTCTGGGGGAGGGAGGAAACAGAAGGGAGAGCAAAGTGCACACGGGGGAGGCAGGAACAGGAACAGCAGAGGAGCGGTGGAAAGCTCTGTGGTCACAGATGGTGAAGCAAGAGGGTTCCTTGTCCTGCCTGTGCCACCGGCACACCCAGCGCCTGAGTGAACAAACCTCGCTGCTTGTGGCAATAGCAAAGGGGGAAGGATGAGTGCTCAGGGAAAAATGCAGGGTCTGTCAAGCTGAATTCACTGCTGGAGGGTTTAAGAAAATAAAATACAAAATAAGTAGAAGAGAAGTGAGTGCTAAAACACAACTGGTGGGTTTTCCTCTGCTAATCTCTCCCAGCTGCATGTAGTTGAAGCTCACACTAGTGGTTTTGTTTTCTTTTTTTAATTTTTAGCCTGATAGCTTTATTTTCCCAATTCCCAATGAATATCAGTATTTCACACCCTCTTTCCTCTTGATGATGGCTATTGGGGGATTTGAACTGTGGTGTGCCAAAACACAAGCTCTTGAGGGTTTTGCAGTGCCCAGGAGGGTGGGTGATCTTGGTCTCATCAGTCTGGTTTGCCATCTTAGTTTGCTAATCTGGCTTCTTCTCCCTGCCAGAATGAAGAGAAGAGGAACCTTTCCCTGGGGGGCCATGTGGGCTTCGACAGCCTCCCTGATCAGCTGGTCAGCAAGTCTGTCACACAAGGCTTCAGCTTCAACATCCTCTGTGTGGGTGAGCATGGTCCTCTGCAAACCAGGAGGGGAGGTTGGGACCAGGATGTCTGCAGTGTTCTGCTATGCCACAAGCCTTGGCAGTGACTTAAGCAAAGCAGAAATGCCAAACTTTTAAAAAATACGTTGAGTCTAACCAGGAGAATTTCTGTCATCGCTGGGGTGTTGCTCATGGTCTCTGCTGCAATAGCTTTGCAACAGGAAGGATCAAAGGAAGGCTGTATATAGCAAGTTAAGTATTTCCATATGTAAACTGGGGTAGCTGGCACAAACAGCTTTTCCTGGGTAGGATGGGTTAGATGCAGTCATTTGCACCATGGGCTATGTGAGAGCTGCTGTTGGTAACTTGGTCATTTCTGAGTGTAAGCCTGCACCCCAAGTCTGGGCCCAAGAGGTTTGGGTGTCAGAGGGTGTGAAGCATGGTCGTCTCTGTGCTTGGAAAGGGAGGGGGAGCGTTCCTTATTGACTTTAAAATAACCTCATTATATTCTTGGCTTTCAGTTTTGATATTGATGTGATCTAGCAGGCAATGCTGGCTGGAGTACTGGAGACCAATTCCTTTCAGTGATGAGATGAGCATCATTTTTGCTTTGGCTTCTTGTATGGTGTATGAGTTTTTAAGTTTGAAATCTGCTAGACCAGCAGAAATATATCAAGAGACAGCGGCTTCTGTGGCTTTGTATAGACTGTGCAATGACACCTTCACAATTTCCACAAGGTGCCTGTGCCATACCCAAGTCACTTTTGCATATCCACACCACAAATAAAAAGCATGGCTGAAATCACAGCTGAAATTCACAGATTTGTTTTTAGCAGAAGGGCAATTGCAGCAGAGGTCTATATGGTTTTAATTAATGCCATTCTTGGGAGTACCAGAATGGATATTCCTACATTCCCATTTAGCTTTTTTTAAATTTTTTTTTGGATGAGAGAGAAAAAGCCCCACCCTGTTTGCCAGTTCCTACTTCCAACAGTGCCCACAGCTGAACAGGAGGATGTAGCTTACATCAGGAAGTGAGTTCTTCATATGCCAGCTTTCAGATTAATCTAGAGCACCAACTGGCTTTATTTCTATGCACAACTCTTAGCCACAGCTGGTAGGAAATAGTGCATTCCTCTGCCCTATTCTGAACACTCTGAGTTGTTTATTCTCCTGTGAAGAGCGCAGCCTGAGGTGCTGGAAGATGGAGAGAGTCCGAAGCCCTTGGGAATACTCTTGGCACCTCTGTAGAACAGAATCTTTCCCACTCTTCTGCTCTCCCACCAGTGTATCTGCCGTAGGGCTCCTCAGCAATGCCTGTCTTTGCTAAAGTGATAGCAGGATGGACTGCCTGGAAAATGAACAAAGAGTAAAAGGTTATTTCCTTGGATTTTGCCTCTCTTCATCCCCATGACCAATAGTGCTGTGTGTAGTGAATAAGGAATTTAAATGAGACCCCTTCTAGGCCAATCTGGAAAATATCAATCTTGTTTCATTACCAGGAACAGCAGTTCAAAGCCTTTCTGGCTCACAAACAGCTTGTCAGCCAAATACTCTGGGGTAGAAGTTGTAGTGATGCATCCCAGGTGTCCTTCAGTGACTACTAAAATTGTCCTCTCCACAGGTTCCCTAGTGCAGAATCCCAAGCAAAGTCAGGGGTCACGGAAAGGAAGATAGTGTGCTTTGCTGTGCTGACGTGTTTTGTGTGATGCTGGGAGACAAGACCAAAGTGCTCTGTGTTGTTTGCATTAAGCATGGGAGGCCTTCAGGAAGGCAGACACCTGTGTGACAATGACACGTCTGTCCACAACCAGTTCGTGGCGACTTTCCACAGTGTAATTTAGTTCTCTAATTAATGTGCTTCCAAGTACCCGTGGCAAGCTCATGCTGCAGTGACCTGATGTTTTGTCCTCCGTAGGTGAGACTGGCATTGGGAAATCCACGCTGATGAACACCCTGTTCAACACCACGTTCGAGACGGAGGAAGCCAGTCACTACGAGAGCGCGGTGCGCTTGCGGCCGCGCACCTACGACCTGCAGGAGAGCAACGTCCACCTGAAGCTGACCATTGTGGACGCAGTTGGATTTGGGGATCAGATCAATAAAGACGAAAGGCAGGTTCTGCTCGGTGTTGCCTGGTGCTTAGAGATCACCTGCCTGCAGTTCCCCTTGCGGTGCTGCGGAGGTGTCTGTGTTTCTTGGAAGGAGTCGCTGCCTGTAGCGGCTCTGGTTCTGGGGACAAAAGGTAGAGGGAAATGGGTGAGCAGCCAAAAAGAGAGGTCACAGGAGATGTTTCCAGCAGAGATTGCTGTTCTTCCAGGAGCATGAGCTGTTAATCAGCTGTCCTCAGAGCAGGGTCAGGAATTATCTATTCTGAACTTGTCTCATTTAACTACACAGACATCTTGTTCAAGCCCGAGGTAAAGGTTTTCTGGGATTCCTGGGTGTCTCCTTGCTCGTGTTGCATTGCTACAGACAGATGGCAGAACCCTGAAATCTGGGCAGAGTTTGATATGCGGAAGTAGTCATCTTTTTGTGCTCCACTGTCCTTAGACTTTGCAGTGCAGCCTCAAGAATCTCCAGCAGCCCTTGGATTGTAAGGTCACCACACTTTTCCCATTGTAAAGCTAAATTGTTTTGAGTCTTATTACTTGTTTTTAAGTGATGTCGTGGAATGTCTAGGAGAATTCCTTCAGCCTTTTAGATTTGTGCTCCGGTAGCTGGCTTGCTAATGGGATGGTTTTAGTTACAGGCCAATCGTAGAGTACATTGATACGCAGTTTGAAAATTATTTGCAAGAGGAGCTGAAAATCCGCCGGTCTCTCTTCAACTACCACGACACGAGGATTCACGTCTGCCTCTACTTCATCACCCCCACCGGGCACTCGCTCAAGTCCTTGGACCTGGTGACAATGAAGAAGCTGGATAGCAAGGTAGGGGGTTGGAGACTCTGGTCCCTCTTTCTAAATGCTTCTGTTGGTACTGATTGTTATGTGGAAGGCTTTGTGCCTTTTGTGCAAGTGTTGGGCTCCTTCCTGCAGGGCAGCTGAGCCATTCATACGATTCTGGTAAAGCTTTGTCTGGCCTGGGGGTTCTGAAGTCCTGTGCTTGTTTTCTCACTGACTTTCCTGAAGAATGTCAGGAAAAGCCTGTTTTCCAGTTAGTTGTGTAAATTCCAGAGTGTCCCTGTACTGTAAGAGTCTTACCTGGATTAGCTGATATTTATCAAAGCCATCAGCTGCAGCTCTATTGGGTGTGCAAGTGAGGATGCCTTCCAGCTTCAGCAGTGAAACTGTGGAGTCCCTTTTGCTGTCCTGACCTGTCAGCAGGGACAGAGGGGCTGAGTGCCACCAAAACCATAGTTGTCCTAAGGTGGTGGTCACTGCTGAGGAGCCAAAGGCTGGGCAGAAGTGTTGACTGCGTGTGCTGGTGCACAGGGAGTGTGTGAGCTGTCACTGCTGGCTGTGCCAAGTGATCTGGATAGGAGATCGCAGTATCTTCCTAAAGTGTAGATGTGGTGAGGAAATCTCAAGGTCATAAGAATCCTAGAAGCAGGTCATGAGAGGGTCCTGCTGGGGTTGTTTTTTTGTGCATAAGCTGTTCTGCCTTAGGGGGCAGGGTCTTACCTAACCAACTCCCTGCTTATATTCCTGCAGCTGCAAGCAAGTCTGACATAGCCAGCTGGAACACCCAAAACTTCCAGGGAGCTGTAAGAGGCTTCAAAGATGACTAGTGGCAGCAGAATCTCTTCATTTCTTCTCAACAATTTCCCATCTTGCAGAGCAGTGTTTTAGCAGCAGGGTGGTTCCTTTCAGATGGCAGATGCTGTTCAGCCTACAGAAGGACAGGCATGGCAGGTGGGACCCTGCAGGACCTGGGGATCCCCTGGATTACACTGGGGGAGCACTCTCTGCTCTGGCTGCTGCTCACAGTCAGCTCTCTTGGACTTTCCTGGAGGATTGATTTCCTCTCTTGCAGTCCCTGCTGCTTGCTCTCACCACCCAGGGCTCATGGCCTGCTTTTCCTTGGCCCCAGTCCAGGGCAGGCACTGGCTTCCCAGTGCAGTGGGCTGTTTGTAGCTTTAGAGGCTGTTACACTGACTTCATCAGGAATCCAAAAACTTTCCCTTAATAAACTTTTGTCTCTTGGTACAGTGCCAGCATTACATATTCCCAGAAATATTTTTGGAGGAAAGCTTTTGCACTATTCCCCTTGGTGCTGGTGGTCCCACAAAGCATTTCTCTCCTTCTCCTTCCCTACTTTTCACATCTCCCTGTGGTTGCCTTTAATGTGGTCCTTTGGTAGTACCAAAATAAATCCTTTGTACTTTTGCACAGATGAAAACTTTGTGCGCAGGCAAACTTTTTATATTTCCAAACTTCCACTTTAATAGCCCTCTTTGGAGTCATTTTATGCCTTTTACTCATCCCCCTTCTTGCCACAGCATGAGAACATCCTGGATTTCATGCTGTGGTGGCCTCACACAAGTGAGCACAGGGAAATGAATAAGCAAGTGGAGCCCATTGATATTTTCTGGGCACCAGGGATTTCTGTTGCATTTCTGCACCCGTGTCATCCCAGGACATCGGGGTGCTTTCCAGGCACTCCCTGAGGGTTTGTGCACGGCAGTGCTGTGTCCCTTTCCCACTACAGATGAACCACCTGTGCTGGGGCTGGCGTGTGGGCAGAACGTCTCAGGGTGTCAGCAAAGCCCAGGCAGCTCTGCCCTCTCCAGACAGGAGCAATGAGTGCTTGCATGAGCAGTGCCCTGGCTCATGTCTGCTGCTGTGTGAGCCCACCTGAACCTGCTGCTCTGCTTGGAGAGCTTTGTGTGGCCCGTTTGAAGAGGAGCTTGTGGAGATGGAAGGTGCATCAGAGGCGATGCTTTGCTCTGTGCTCTGCTGGCTCAGCCTCTGAGATTTATTTAACAAGGAGTTTGTACAACCATGGTTGATTTCCACCTTTGCTTTAGCCCGTATGTGGCACGATGTGTGGTCCTGGGCAGGCTTTTGACTCCTCTGTGACAATTTCAATAACCAGTCGTGCTTTTGGTGTAAAGTTTACGAAATCCATTCTGGATAAAGCTGTTTTGTAAACAAAACCTTCCATTGTACTGTAAGACAATATCTGTTTGGCTGAGCTCATGGCCAGCTGTTATCTGGGGTATTTAGTGACAGCCAGAGAGCAGAAGCATCTTCAGGAGTGGTTGTAGATAGATGCCATTTGGCTGGCTGCCTGGCTGCTAGTGGGAAGCACATAGGGCCTGACAGGTGTAGACTTTCCACTGGGTTTAACCTGGGAAAAGAAGGAGATAAATAATCGTGCATTCGTATCAGAAGAGAAGGTGATTTATTGATTTAAAACCCAGCCCTGTAATGGGAAATGGTGGCACAGTGTGTGCAGCCATAAGGGTCCTGGGGCTCGCTGCTTGTCCCTGGATGGTTTTCGGTCAGCATGTGTTTGAGCTGTGGCTAATGTCTGCCCTCCCAGAGATGCCACATCCTAGGCAGGTGGGGATGCTTCAGGCAGCCTCAGCTCTTTGGCTTCCAGAGTAGGATTTGCCTGTTGGCTTCACTGCAGCTTGCATTCAGGAACAGTTTGGAGATGGGGAAAAATTCAGCTGTATTTCACAGGACAGAAGTGTCTGCATTCTTATTGCATCAGCAAAATTATTTTCTACCAAATGACTAGGTCTTGTAAGTTTTATTTTTGGAGCT
Organism: Regulus satrapa; assembly: GCA_013396955.1. Classification (NCBI taxonomy): domain Eukaryota; kingdom Metazoa; phylum Chordata; class Aves; order Passeriformes; family Regulidae; genus Regulus; species Regulus satrapa. The sequence continues at coordinate 341,954 of VWZN01018308.1, forward strand.
GAGAAGCAACTCTGGTCAGAAAGACTTGAGAAGGAGGTGCATTTTTGTCTGTGTGCATGGGAGTTGCCTGTCCTGTCTGAAGCATAGACTTCTTCTGGTCATAATTCCAGCTCCAGGAAAACCCTCCAGCACATGGACTGACAGGCAGGGGGACACTGCACCCCATCACATTCAGAGGGGTGACATGCCAGTAGTCAACTGCATGATTTCATTGCTAGATCTTTAAATAGACAATATTGCTCTTCCATCATGAGATACAAGAATGTTGCTCTAGGATTTCACCTTCAACCCAAGATCAACATTATCTGTGTAAAAAGAGTGGACAGAGAACCCTCATGTAGTTCTGGGATTCCTTCCTTTTATTGGGGTTTTAAAACCTGTTCAGGAGAAGTTAGTTTTCTTCTTTAGCTAGATGAATACCAGTTTGTCACTCATGTCTGTGCATAGAGGTGGGTGTGTGGAAGGTGCTGTGGGGAGGTAGGATTAGACAGTTCAATAGCATCTCATGTCTCCTTGCTTTCTTGTTTCCAGACTTCCATCCTTTCCTGTATTGTGAAGGCATGAACCCATTCTAGACTTAGGACTACACTCAGATGCCATTTCCATGCCTCCTCAGTATTGATGTGGCTATTGAATATTTGAAACACAACTTGTAAAACCCCCTTGTGTTGTGAACTCTGTGTCAGCAGGTGTTCACCGAGTTGCCTTTTCAGAATACAAGAATTCTGGTAGAGGGCACTCGAACCAGCCTTGGTTTGTGCTTTCTTTGGGTAGTGCTGAGACCACGGGGGTGAGCACAGGAAGCCACTCCAGGGCTGCTCCTCCTGCATTGCTGCAAGCAGGGCTGAACTGGTGCCCCTTGGAAAGAGAAGGGGACATTGCTTGGGCCAACTGCAAAGGGATGTGAGCCCTGAGCTGACCCTTTTTCTGTGAGAGATGGTGAATCCAAGCCTCCTCAGCTCTTAGCAGGTCAGGGAGACACCCAGCTGTGGTCATGACCCTTTTACCTTTGTATTGAGGCCATGGACCTGCTGAGCAGTGGAGTGAGCAGCAGGCCTTTTCCTGTGGGGGGCCGTGGTCCTTGGTAAAAGAGTCCAGGTCAGTGGCTGAGAAAAAGAGGAATTTATTTTCTTTGCAGTGAGCAAATTTAGACTATTTTCCTTGGGAGTAAGTAAATGATCTTATGTTTAGTGAGTGCTAAACAGAGACAGGGAGGGGGAGCGGTGGTGCGGGGGAGTCCAAGCAGTATGGAAAAAACACTGAGCTACAAAGAACTTGTGCTGGGAAAGCAAAGCCATTTATTTTAATGGGCACCCACTGGAAACCAACTGGTTGCTATGAATTTCAGCTCTGTAGGACAAAAAGCGTTGGCTGTTGGGAAATGTTAGATGGTAAATCAGACTTTCCCCTTATTTGTCTAAATTCTTGTGTTTCACTGCTATGAATTTGGCTGCTGTTCAGACTGACGAGTTCTGCTCTTTGTTTAAGCAGTGGTTTGCAGTGTCCCAATGGCTTTTCTGGGCACAGCAGCATTATCTAGCACAGGTTCCTGTGATAGATCCAGCCCCACTGTAGCTGTCTAAAGCATGAGGCCATACTGAGCCCCATCACTCCTGATGGATGTGGGATGCAGCTCTTGTTTACTTTGGATCTCCATGGGTGCTGGGCACAGGGAGACCTCCCCACTGTGCAGCTTGTGGGTGGCTTTGAAGCCCAGGTGGATGAAGTTGTGTGGGGTAGAGTGACTGCTGGCTGATGTGAAACCAAAGCTGAGTAAGAACAGCATGAAAATAAATATATCTGCTGTATGGCACCCTGCACCTTTCTCATATAATCCACATGGCACACCCGAGCTGTGATCCTCATGGAGTCCTCGGAGGGGATCATCAGAGCTGTCAGAGCATCTGAGGAGTCCCTGCTCTTTGTACTTGAGCACGGGAAAGCTTCACATCAGCTCAACACACGTTTCATCCTTGTGCTTGTCTTGTAAAACATCCTGTCAGCACAGCCAGAGTGGATGTGTGACAGCTGGGATGTGACAGCTACACTGTGTCTGCCTCCCTCCCGTGTGTAACAAAATCCAGAGGGGAGAGCTGGGGCTTTGATCTGCTCCTTGTGTACTTAGCACGGGGTGTGTGGTTCATCTGAAGTCTTGTAGCCGGGTGAGTCCTGGAAAACTCTTCCCTCTAGTGTTCAGCTGAGCGGGGCTGCAGCTCCTGTGTAAACAGAGCTGCGGGGCGATTTTAGGAGATGTAAAACAGCCAGTGGGATCACCCCCGGGCTCCACACAGCTGCTGCTCACCTGGGTGTTTGTCCTTCCTTCCTCCCTCCTGCTCCAGGTGAACATCATCCCGATCATTGCCAAAGCAGACACCATCTCCAAGAGCGAGCTGCACAAGTTCAAGATCAAGATCATGAGCGAGCTGGTCAGCAATGGAGTGCAGATCTACCAGTTCCCCACGGACGACGAGGCAGTGGCTGAGATCAACTCTGTGATGAATGTGGGTAACGCTGCCAGGTCCATCGCTGCCCAGAGTTGTGACAAATTAAATTGCTGCACAAAAACGCATTTGAAGGGCAAGTTTCATTGGGAATGTCCAGACACTGAATCTGTTGTAAAGGGTCTCACAGATGGCAAAGGCCGTTGCATACAGAATTAATTGAAATGTGGCTCATGTTTAATCTGCGGGCTCTCTGGAGAAACTTAGCTCTAGAATTTGTTTTATTCAATTTTTAAAAAATGCTTTCCTAAAAATTAATTCTGTCTGTTCTTAGGCTACTTTGCTTTAGAGGAGGAAGAAACTTAGAATAAAATGTGACAGTTAAGATTTACATTAGGCTTGTGACTTAAGGAGAAAACCCAATTTTAAGTAAAGAAGAAAAATTTTTAATCTCTATTTTGTCTTTTTTGGAATTCTGAGATCAAATTCAGACCTGACTGAAGCACATGCTAAAACACTTTCAAGCTTCCTGTCTCCCAAATCAGAGTGCAGCTATGGCAGCAGAAACAACTGAAACGTTTCCACATTAATTTTATAAATCTAAAGTAGCTTTTTCATCAAAATGAACATTTTCCTGCATGGCTGTTTCTGATTAAATTCTTTGTCTTTTCTTTCACCCTTCCCCCTACCCTTTTTTTTTAATTCAGTCACCAGTTGGTTTCTGGGTGGACTAGATACTTGTTTTCACTGCAGTAGTTCTTTTTTGCTGAAATCATGAAAAATTTGGAGGATTCACTCTTGTTGAAATAATTACAAGCTTTGTGTATTGGGGAGAAAAACAGGAATCACGCTTGCTTGGCTTTTTCCCCCCCCCCCCCCCCC
>VWZN01018308.1:345289-368508 GCA_013396955.1 Regulus satrapa
TTCTCTACGAGTTCCACACTTCTGGATCCCTTTCTTGTTAAACGGGAAGGATTTTGTCAGCCTCACCCTACTGAAACACCCACTCTGGGGCTCCTTCCTTGCAGTCCTGAGGAGGGTGTCCTGTTTCCTCCCTGAGCCTGGTGCTCTGCAGACTTGGAGAGCAGCGAGTACATGTTGTATCCTGCACATGTCCCTTGCAGTGCCCACACACTCTCTGCTCTGCCAAGGTTTGTGGATGTCCCTGCCTGTGCTTTCAGCAAGGCAGGGAGTGCCCCACTCCTGCTGTGTACAGCCTGACAGAGGGATAGAGTGGAGCAGTAATGACCACGGTGTTCCTACAGTATTCTCCAGCTGGTGCAGCCCAGACAGCATTGCTGGTAGGCTCTGCTGTGGCCTGGCACCACTCTCTGTAGTAACATCCCAGTTTGTAGTAGAGATTGCTCCGAGTACCAGAAAAACGGTAGGGTTGAAGAAGGCACTCATGGAAAAAGCTCCTGTGCCTGGCTGAGGGGGAGCTGAGGGTCAGGCTGATCTGAGGGTCTCCCTGTGCACTGAGTCCCTGCCCTTGGCTCTGTTTCAGGCTCATCTGCCCTTCGCTGTGGTTGGCAGCACGGAGGAGGTGAAAGTTGGGAACAAGCTGGTGCGAGCTCGGCAGTACCCCTGGGGAGTGGTGCAAGGTGAGGGGCTGCAAGCCCACCCCAAAGTGTGCTCAGGCAAACCCTGGCACCTCCCCAGCACTGCCTTCCACCAGCACCTCTGCATGAAGGTGCCCTGTGATAAGCAGTGCAGGCATGTCCCCTGCAGCCTTTTGGGGGTTGGCTAGTCCTTCCCTGGAACTGCCCTTCCTGCCGGCAGGTAGGAGGGTCAGCAGGAATCCCTGCATCCAAGGGGTTGTGTTATGCCCTGAGCAGAGCAGCAGGATCCTCGGGATGCGAGTGTCAGGACTGAGTCGTGGGTGCCCTTGTGCTCCCTGCAGTTTGCTGACTTGTCCCTTTGCTCTGTCAGTGGAGAATGAGAGTCACTGTGACTTTGTGAAGCTGCGGGAGATGCTGATCCGGGTGAACATGGAGGATCTGCGCGAGCAGACCCACACCCGCCACTACGAGCTCTACCGGAGGTGCAAGCTGGAGGAGATGGGTTTCAAGGACACAGATCCAGACAACCAGCCCTTCAGGTGAGTGGCCTTCACATCCAGCATCAATTTAGAGTGGGGGCCTGGTACTGACACCCCCCCAAAAATTGGGAGGTTTGTTGCTGAAACCTGCAGTGCCGGGCTGGAAAATCCCAGGGTTTGAACTTTGCAGCTGATTTGGATGTTCCCTTTCCTGCCTGTTTTTCTGAGCAGCACAGACAGGCATGCATTTCCCCATCACTAACTCATCAGTGTTCAGAGAGTCTGGATTTCATTTGCTTTCTTCCCCAGCCTCCAAGAAACATACGAGACCAAAAGGAAAGAGTTCTTGGGTGAGCTCCAGAGGAAAGAGGAAGAAATGAGACAAATGTTTGTTAACAAAGTCAAGGAGACAGAGGCAGAGCTGAAGGAAAAGGAGAGAGAGGTGGGTGTGCCAGAAAAATGTGCAAGGAACCCAAACTACAGCCAGCAGAGAATCTGGGTCTGGGCAATGCATGAATCCTAGAAAGCACATTCCAGCAAACCTCACCAGCCAAAGCACAAACACTGGTTTAGGTGCCTCAGAAACTGTGCCACGTGGAAATATGGCTGCTGGCTGGGGAGTGGAGGCCAGTGGCAGGAGGTTTAGGTGAGCATCCTTGTCAGAGAGATTTCCCTCTTGTGGCTCAGTGGACAGCAGAGTAAAGGGGGCAGCTGGGCTGGGGTCCCCAGTCAGAGTGAGTTAGTGGAGTCCCCAGTGTGAGGTGTCAGGACACAGCTGTGACTGGGAATTAAATGGAGTTAGTGGAGTCCCCAGTGTGAGGTGTCAGGACACAGCTGTGACTGGGGAGGAATTAAATGGATCCTCCTCAGAAGTACTGAGGAGCAAAAGGTCTTGTGATGTCCCCAGCCCCTGTGCAGAGCTGCAGGCTGAGCCAAATCCCCTGTACTCACCTCCAGGCCTCCCACTGCCCATGGTTTGCTGTGTGGTGCCAGGCAGAGCTCAATTTATTGTGTTTTCCTTGCTTTTGTGGGCACTAGGTGCTGCATTCTGCCACCAATTGGTCCCTGTGGTGGGGATTTGTGTGGGAGGTGGGACAGGGCTCCTGGGGCAGGGTTAGCAGAGGCAAAGCGAGCTGAATGTGATGCTCAGAGGGTCTCTCTCCTCCCAGCTGCATGAGAAGTTTGAGCACTTGAAAAGGATACACCAGGAAGAGAAAAGGAAGGTGGAGGAGAAAAGGAGGGAGCTGGAGGACGAGATGAACGCCTTCAACAGGCGGAAAGTCGCAGTGGAAACCTTGCAGTCCCAATCCTTGCAGGCTACCTCACAGCAGCCACTGAAGAAGGACAAAGACAAGAAAAAGTAAGTGTCTGAACTGGAGTCTTCCTCCTCTGCCACTGGAAAGCTGGGCGTCTGCTCAGATGCTTGAATGTTTGGTCATTTGTTTAAACATCCTACAGAAAAGGGGATTTTGGAATCCTAATTCCCATCCTTCTGATTCTTGGCTTAAAGCAGAGGAGAGGTGAGCCCCTCCCTGTGCCCGAGCACTGCCCAGAGAAGCCTGGGCAGCTGCAGGTGGGAAGGATTTGCAATTTGGGGCCATTCTCTAAAGACTGATGGTCCCATATGGTTCATTCTTGCCCCTGGGACAGCCAACTCAGGTTGTGAAATGGGGCTCCCAGGCACAGTTCTGATTACAAGAAAATTCCTTCCTCCTAAAGGCAGAGGTCTTATCGTAGCTTGCTGCACGTTAATTGACATTGCTGAAGCCAGCAGGAGCAAGGGTATGTAAATATTGCTCTTCTAGTCACCTGATTGTGTAATGATAGACCAGGAATGGGAATGGTTTTTTAAACAAACAGGTTTAAAAAGAAAAGATGCTGGGGGAGTTATCCTGCTTCCAATTCAAGCCAGTCTCTAAGGAACACTGGCTAGGGAACAACATAATGAGCACTATCATGCAAACTGGTAATTCTGCTATTGCAGCATTTTTTGTTACTTCCCCTTGCATGAAGGAGCTCAAGAGTCAGAAACTGCATTCTGTCAAACCCCGAGCAGGCTGGTGGCAGGGCTCTCTGAGCCTCTTAATGATGGCAAGAAAAAAAGACCTTGAAGAGCAGCAACGCCCAAGTTTGTGCTTGACAGCACAACATTCAGCTTCTCACTGCTGATGAGATCTGTGGTCTGTCATTTCCCTGCTGTGAACTGCAGCACCAGAAGAGCTCATTCTTGTACTGACATCCTAGCAATTTGTTTCTTCCTGTGGAAGATCACAGGGGTAGATGATTTGAATGTTTTGTTGGAATGTAAATGTGTTGGTGTTAAAACCAAAGCGCTCTCTTCTGCAGACTGCTCAACATGCTCTGGGCATGGCCCACCTCAAAGAGGCTAAATGCTTTGTAAAATACCTTGCTGAAAATAGGGTTTAATCTGAATTAGAGAACTGAATCCTAGGGCTTTCTTGGACCCAGGACTGCTTTGGGGAAGGTGAGCCCAATGATAACTTGTGCAAGTGCTGCCAGTGGCAGGGATGGACTGTGAACATGGGCCAAAGAAACGCTGCAGCTTCCCCTCCGCTCCTTCTGGCTGCAGCAGAAAAGGTTTTCCTGCACTTTGCTGGGTTTAGCTCACCTGCAGATGTGAGTCTGGACCATTCCTCTTCTGGGTAGCGATAGAAAGGAGCCATGGTCAGGAGGCAGCTTGGTGGCTGCCCAGGGGCACGCACAGCCTGTGCCCTGCACACTGGGGCAGGGGGTCTCCAGCTCTGGAGCACAGCTGGGGGAGGTGCACCATCACCAGGATGGTTTTGGATTGGGCTTTTTTTTTGTTGTTGTTGTTCTTTTCAAACCTGTGAGCTAGCTAAAAATACAGGGTTCTGGGATTTCTGCTCAAGTCAAATTTTTAGGAGAGCTAGTCAAACTCTTTATCATCTCCTGGTTCAAGGCAGTGTTCATAGTAGCTTTAATAGGTAAAAAATTGTGATGGAAGAATTGCAGAAGCTGGGAGAAAGAAGTGTTGGTGGTGTTGAGCAGCCTGTGCCAGGCTGCTCTCACCTGAAGCCTTCAGCTGCCCCAGCAGTGTTTGTCCTCCTCCTCCTGCTTTTTTTGTTTTAACATACTTCACTACACTTCGCTTTTGTTTGATTTTCATAACTTTAATTCATGCTTTTTTTATGTTTTGTTTCTTTCAGTTAATCACACACAGACTTTCAGGCCAAGAGTGGACTTGGTGCTTTCATGTGTTAAGTTGCTTGAGTTTCCCACCCTGAGTGACCCTTCTCATAACATTGTGTGAGTGGACCAAAGTGAAAATGGGCATCTCCGGTGGTTGCAGTGTTCCAACCTGCTGTTTTCTTTTCAGAATTACCAGGAGGTTTGCAGGAAGTAACCACACACATACATTTTGTTAAACAAAGCCAACTAATCCCTCAAATAAGATGTTTTGTTCTAAACCAAGTGATTGAGCAGCCGTGTATAAAGTGACCGTAACTGAACTTGTCTTACCCACCAGCTAAATAATTGCTTTCTACATTTTCTCTAATTGGCCAAGGTAACTGCTGGAGGCTCATTGACCTCCCTTGTACATGCACAGTGAGAGGAGTGGTCTGAAGAACGCTGAAATGTTTGTTTTTCTAACAAAACTCTCAAGTATTTTTTTAGAATGGGTAGAAAAACACAACATTTAGGCATTCTGCAGGAGTCTTAGTCAGAGTAACCCTCATTCCAGTAATTCTGTATTAATTCCTGAATTACTCTAAACACTATCTACATCATTTATAATATATATATATATATAAGGAGAGAGAGAGAGAGAGTGGTTAATAAAATTAATGGGACAACGTTTTGAATTTTCTTTACTGCTAAAGTAGAACATTTATAGAGAGGTTTTTCATAAGAGTTTGTTGTATAAAGTGGAACTACAGTATTTGTGTAACATTTCAGTTGTCACTTACCAATGTATTTACTGTTGTGGAAACTATTTAAGGTAACATCTTTACTTTTACTCTTTAACCTTAAACCTAATATGTGCCTAATAAGGAGAATCCCCTGCTCTTGAGCTGTGCACTGTATTTATGCTGACAGCCTCTGTTCCTCTGAGAAGGTGCTTCTTTTGACAACTCCTCATGCCTAGAAGTCACAGCCTTGTTTTCTGGGGCAACTGAGCTTAGAGCAATAATTAGGATCAATATTAATTTTTTCCACTCAAACCATTTTGTGACTAGGCAGGGCAGTAACTGCACAGAGAGTTACTAGCTGTGTTGTCATGGAAAAATAGCTGGACCCAATTCCATCCATCTATCAGATCCTAGGCTAAATGAAAGGAAAAATTTTATATTAACCCTCACATAGTGTCTTTAGAGTTTATAAAAACACTGGCTGGCTAAGTGTTAGTTGTATGTGTGTGCATTTTTATTTAGTTATTAATGTTACGGGATTTTTTGATACTTTTTTTGTTAAAAACTTGTCTTGAAGCTGTCAGCAAATTCCTGATGTGCCGTGCAGAAAGAGATGCAGAGCCTGGGCTTGAGTTGTCACAGGGCTGTTGCAGGGCAGCATTTTGCTGGATTCTGAGATTCTTTAACTCTCATATTCCATTAAAGCAGCTTTTTTTTCCCCCTTTCTAAATACATGCTCAGGTGTTAAACTGTTTTCCAATGGACATTGGCCTTTTCTGTGGATATACTGACAGTGGTGCTTGATGCTTGTACAAAAGAACCTCACAAAGATCTCACTGGTACCTTTTAGGACAGGCTTTTGTTGAAAGAATTAAAATTCTGCACTTGTTGGGAGTCTGCTGAAAGCTGGACATTAAATTTTTAAGGCTGTGCCTCCAGGTTAGATGTATTTTAAAGAGTAACTATCAAACGTCAGGAGGGTTGGTGTGGTTCTCTCAAACACAGACAAGGAACCCAACCTTCTGTTACATGCAAGAAGACAATTCCACCTCGCCTCTGACTACAGACCAATCGTGTAGCAAATTATTTTTATTCATCTTTTGCTAATGAGAGAAACTGTGCTGCACTAATTGCCTGAGCAGGCAATGCTCTTTGGTTCATTGTTTTGCTCCCCAAGGCCCAGTGCTGGGATAAAACAGTAACTGGTGGCACTGGTGTGCACCCTGCTGCCTCGCCAGTGTGTTCCCAGTCAATAGTCCTCTCCTGATCTCATGCTGCAGCCAGCAAGATCTATGCAAATGATTTCTCTCTGCCCTGGCTCATCGGAGATCAATTATTTTTTCCTAGAATAACAGGTAGTTAAGAAATATTATTATAACAAAGAGTAAAAATCTTCAAATCTACGGGCATTGTGGAGAAATTTACAGCATTTTCTGAAGAAGACATTCAGAATGTATGTAACAATATTTTCATGATGATGATTATTGTATTACTTTGACTTTATGTTGTGGTGGACATCCCTTGTCCTTGTAGTTGCTTGTTCAAAATCGTAATCTCCCCAAGGGGACTCAGTCATTTTTTTTTGTTTTTCCCCGAGTTTTTTTCCTTTTGGATGCAACAAGATTTAAGTATTGTAGTAGGGTAGGTTCTGTATCTTATTTTTATTTAACAAATTACAAATGTCTTGTGATGCTAATGTCACCTGATCTGAAGACTTAAAATCTAGTAGGCTAGAAAAAGTGAAAGCAATACCCTTCAGAAATGATTGAAACCATCCAGTCACACACCTTTCGGCTGTTTTATACATTTATCTGTAAAATGTTGGTATTAATGGGAAAAACTATCCATTTTTTTTTATCATTTAAACATTTACCGTCCTGTATGTTGTCTGCTTTCTAAATTAAATTGTGTTTTGTGGGTCTCTGAGGGGGGGTCATGCCTGGTGGCTGCCCCAGGGGTGTAGATGGGGTGGGCACCTTGGGGACCTGCCCGGCGGACACAGCCCCCCTTTGCTTTGTCATTCCCAGTGTGTTGGGGTTCATGGTTTGGATTTGTTTTTTTTTTTACATTCTTTTCTTCCCACTCACTTTGTACTTTTTTTCTTTTATTAAATCTCACATGTATTTTGAGTTTTTGTGGTGTCGTTTATTTAGCGTTGCGTTTTCTGTGCAATCTAGTTATTTTCTGTATTATCTGTCACAATAATAGTGTGTCATGATTGCAAACTTACCAGTCACAGGCTGTCATATGACTACTGGGAACATTCAAGAATATAATTAGCTAATTAATTAACAACTAGCTAATCACAGAGTATGCAGAAATGTACTTCCTGTGTTATCTGGGGAGAAATTCTTGGGTATTAATCCAAAAGCCATCCGTGTTTGGGCAGAAGGAGCTTTGAAGCTCGTTGGTACAATCTCCTTTGTGAGATCTGGTGACTGAGCAGGGGGATGCACCAGCAGCTTTGCTGGTTTTATGGTGCCCAAAGCAGTGATTTAAAGGTAGGGTTTAAATCTTTAAATTTAAAGGAAGGGGGAGCAGAAGTGGAGAGGTTTCCTGGTGGTGCATCCAAAGCTGTGTTCCTTGTCTGGAGGAGGACATCCTACACTTGGGTCAAGGCCAGCAGAGGAGCACAGCTTTAGTCTGGTGCTCTGCTTTCAGAGAGCTGCTGAAGCTTTACCCAGAGGTTTGTCAGTGTCTGTTCTCTGGGCCATTGCTGCATACCAAGTTATAGTCACTCAGCTTTGGGGTTTATTTGGTATTGGACTGAGATCAGTGCTGCGCTTCAAACACAGCCAACGTGGAGTTTGGCTGATGCACAGTGTTTGCTGTAGCAGTACTTCTGGTGGGAGGTTTTTCTGCAGCCCCAGCTTGAAGAATAAAACCAGGCTGGTGATCCTGGCTGCTTCTCAGAGCTTTTTAGGAATATACGGCTGGAAACCTTTTAGGCAAAAGCTTTAGTAGGGAATTACCAGTTGACACCAAGCAGTCTGTGTTAAATGTTTACATCCTTTTCCATCCCAATACATTTTAAAGCCAAATCTAGGAGACCAGAGAGGAGCATGTACATCAGAATTCAGGGAACCGAAGGTGGTGGAGTAGCTGGTCCTTTTAAAGATGGGCCACCTGGTGATTCAGATGATGTGTGTTGGCAAGTGTCCTCCCAGAGGAGCAGTGTTAAGAGCATTCATTAATATCTGTGTGAGGCTCCTAGAGATGCTTTGAGGAGGAGAAATGCACAGGTTTGTTAGAGAAGCAGCTCGGCAGCCAGGTAGGTGCTGCCCATGTTTGCAGTTCTAGAGCTGAAGCCCAGTGGCCAAGGCCCTGGACATGGTGGTACTTTCCTTCAGGAGACAGCCCACGAACCCAGCCTTGTCCTCATCCATTCCATGGGAGAACTGTGCAGCTGGGAGGGATGGAATGAGGTGAGGACTGTGCACAGCCTCTGCTCCGTCCAGCTGTGCGTGCTGCTTGGCTGCTCCTGGGGCTCTCCATCACCTGGATTTCTCATGTTCCATCAGCAGTCTTTTCCCATTAAAATTTTTAATCAATCCCCTACCAGTTCCAGACAAGATGTTGGCAGCTGTGAGAGCTTCTCCAGGTTGCAGTGGGTTAAACTCAAATGTCTGTACAATAGATGGGTGCTTTGACCTTTCATACTGTCTTTACTTAATGTAAATAACTGAAACTTAAACAATGATTCTCTTTTGTTCTTTCTATAGCTTTTTTAGTCTTCCCAGTGCGTACTCCATAACAACAGGAAGATATGTTAATTAGAAGATTTTTTAAGGCAAAAACATCTCATGCAGAAGAAATTAATTGGTGCTTACACCTTAAAGCTTGCAATATATTGCACAGAAGAGAATATGTAGCAAGAACTAAAATTCACCGTGTCTTTTGAAGGGGAAAAGTTTGCTTAAGCAGGTTTCTTGGTAAAGTTGAAATCCAAGATACTTGCCAAAAGGTAAACTGCTAATTCAGGCTGCTGCACGGCTGGCACTAAATCCAGAATGCTTCTTTTGGGGCTCTTACACCAAGGGAGTTAACACTGACTGACTCCAGAGAGATGAGGGACAAAGCTGGGGTAGCGTGAGGAGCTTTCAGCTTTGCTGCTCAAGCTGCTGTGGTAACGGGGTCCTGCAGGTCTCTCCTCGCTCTGGTTTTGGAGTGTAACTGGGGGACCTGCTGTCCCTGACCTGACATCCCTAATCTTTCAGCTGCATTCTCACCTTTCATAACAATAACTCTTCTGTGCAGCTTGCTTCTGTGTACTCACAGGTTTTGTAACCGAAATGCCCCAACCTTCATCTCTAGTTCACTGAGGGATGCCCGCGGTGCCTCACACCGTAACCCCTTCCCCAGAGCTCCCTGCCCACCTCCCACCTGCTGCCTGGGGACCAGGTAACCCTGCCTGGCCCCTCCGGGCTCTGCTCGTCCTGCTGGTTGGTCATGGGTGAGAAGGGAACCATTTTAAAGTGCAACTAAAAGTTATTTATTAATGGAGTGGCAATGGTTTAAAGCTGGAGGCTCAGTGTTCCTGGTGTAAGTTCTGTGTTTGTGACAGACTGACTTCCCCTTACACAAATACTTTTTTTAAAACAAGGGAAGGGGAAAAACAAAGTGTGATGTCTGTGCCTCAGTAACTTCATACAGGAACAGGGAGAGGCCCCAGTTTATCTTTGTTTTAAACAACTTGTAAATGAATCTCAGGAATGACCTGTACCAAAGCTGGGTTTAATAAAAACAAAACTGACTTGTTTAACAAACATCTGTTAAAACCATGGTTTGTTCATGTATAACCAGAACAGCGTCCTGTGTCCAAATTCACAACCCTCTGTGATCCTGGTGTCCCCTCATTAACCCTCTTGCCCTGTGATTAAAGTGTGGTGTTCCCTGTGCACCCCTGTGTCTTGGCAGCTGCCGTCCCCACTTTTTCCCCCCTGCCCTGAGGCTGGGAGGGTAGGAGTGGCCGAAAGCCAGGCTTTGGCCAGAGGTTTGAAGGATGTCTCACCCTGTGCCCCTACCTCCTGCTGGCTGCTGTGACCACAGTGGGACAAAGGCTGAGATCAGGGAGTGTGGGTGGATGTGACAGGAGCCCTCGGGGGCTCCCCTGGAGGACTCTGTAGCCCCCCAGAGATAGAGAGGCTGTGTGGAGGAACTGGCTGGCTGTCCCGGGCGTGTGTGATAAGTGACACTCTCTAAACCCTCTGGGTGCCCTTAGCCTAAATTAGAGCAGGGAAATAGATTGCAGCTGGCAGGTATGTGGCCTGAAAAGGGCTAAATTGGACACATGGAGAAGCTCTGGAGCCTCCTGTCACAGGCATTAGGGATGAAACCCCATGACAAACATGTTCACCCCGTGTTCTTCATCCCTGCCCGTCCCTGCTGCCACTGTGGGCAGGGATGAGGCACCACTTGTGCCAGGGGAAGTGGGACCAGCTGGGAAGCACCAGGGCCTGACACAGCTGTGTCCTGGGGGCCATGAATTCAGAGCTGGAAGTCTGCTGTGCAGGGCTCTGTCTGTCTTCATGTCCGTGGTGCCCTGCGTGGAGTGCAGGAAAGCTGAAGCTGTGTGTGACCACCAGGCTGAGCTATGATACAGCCTTTGCTGCTGCTTTGATGCCTGTTTGTAACTTGCTTCTGTTCTCTTTTGAGGCCAGTCGCTCTAATTCCTCTGGCAAAGTTTTCATCCAGCTTGGAGCTTTTGTCAAGTTAGATTCCCAGCAGGATAGGTGAATTGGGACTAGAAGCTTTTTGTTCTTTTTCCAAATTGCTCAGAAGATTTGATTAAGTTCAGTTTGTCATGACTATAGTTAGGTCAGTGGGGGAATTCCAGTTGCACATCTTGCTGAGGAGGGAATGGGAGTGGGCTCTGAGGCCTGCCAGAAGTTAACATATCTCTCCATCTCAGTGCCCTTTTCTGCCTTCCTGAACAATTGAACTGTAAGTTCAAATTTAAAAGAAAAAAAGAAAAATTAAAAAAAAAAAAAGAACTGTTCAAATTCAGTTTAACACACTAAAATCAATTAGCAGGAGGAAAAAAAAACCAACAACAGTATAGATGCAACCCCTCAAATGAGGTATCATTATTGTGTTACTCTTCCCTTTACAATTTGTCTCTTGGTCAATTAATTCTCTGACCTCAGTTTTCTTTATTTGTGCAACCGTGTAAATTAACTCTTCTAGGTCATCACACACCCTCCACAATTAGTGACACCGAGTCAGGTTTATTGTCAGAAGCACCCCAGTGAGTGCTGTGTTGAAATGGGGCAGCTCCCTCCTCACCTGTAATGGTTCCTGGGTGACTGCATGAGCTGTGACATGGTTCCTTTAGCTGGCAGGTGAATGGGGGACATTGTGGTGGATGGGAGGATCCAAAATGCTTTGCTGCTTCTGTAGGTGCTTTAAAACAGCCACAGAAAACAGTTCTAAAAAAGAGAATCAGAGGGGATTTCAGGTGTAATTGCAGCTTCGTTTACAAGGTAATAATGGTAGCTTCAGGTATCTGGAAAGCTGACCTGAATTGAGGCAACAGCCAGAGTCTGGGTTGGAGAGATATGCCTCACATGGGCTGAGATCCCCCTAAGTTTGGGACCTTATCAAGTCAGAGCTCCTTCAAAATACTCTATAAACATTCTCTGTAGTTTTCGTGGGAGTGAATATTCCCCAAAACACCAATTCTCACAGAGCTAGCCAGAACCACATCAGGCCTGTGCCGGCACTCACTGCATCTGGCACATTTTCACCAGTAGCAAATGGGTGCGTAGCAAACGGGATCTGCAGTGGTGAGTTGAGCTGCAGTTGGAATAAACTCGTGTTGTGCACACAGTCCAAACACAGGTGAGATGTCATCCTGTCTGAAATGCACTGGGTGAAATAATTGTTCCAGTCACTGCTGTGTGTGGGGAGTGTTCATCTTGTCCAGGCAGAGAAGGGAAAAGTATTAAAGCTTCCAACCCTGTTCTGCAAGAAAAAAAAAAAGAGAATTGATGCTGTTCTCACTATCCAAAAAGCCCCTGTAACAAGAACGGTCCTGTGTGGGAGCAGCTCCTTCTTTGGGTTAGGAGCTCCTGAGTGATGGCAGGAATGCAAAGGTAAGTGACATTTTTAGCCTGTTGAAGCCAAGACAGAAGTATTTGTTTCTTCATGGTAAGCGCAGTGCTGGGATAGGTGTGTGGGAGGGAGCTGTGCTGTCAGAGAGAAGCAGCAGTGTGTCCTGGGAGCACAGGCAGGCTCCAGGTGAACTGTTCCCATCCCATGTGGCATCTTGCCCCCTGACTGGGAACACGGAGCCCTGAAGGGCCTTCCAGCACTGCCTTTATCCATTAGAATTAACCCCTGTTAATATATACTTTGAATGTTGATCACAGAGATCTGCAGAGATTTTGAAGAGCGAGTTTGTTCACGGGTTTTAAGATCCATCACCTCCAGCTATAGGCAAGAATTTTGTAGAGAGGCTCAAAGCTGTGGAGGGAAAACACGAGGTTATGATTGTTGTGGTGTAAAGTTACAGCATATTCATTCTCTGCTGCTGGCATTTCCGTGAGTGACAATCCTTGAGACAGGGCAATGGGATGGGAGGGGAAGCAGAGCCCATCACACAGCCCAGTTTTCTGCAGAGATCAGTGTGAGCATCACCTTTCAGCTGGCCTGTTCCAGGGCCACAGAGAACAGGGAGACCATGCTTATGTTTTATTTAGTGGAAACTCAAAAAGGCAACTCCCCTCCTCCCAAAAGCCAGGCAGTCAACCCACAGCTTGTGAGAGAAAAGGAAGGTACTGCTCAGGAGGAGGGAAGAGCTGTACCATTAAATTAAAACCTTCCCTGTGGTAGCATAAATAAATACCATGTTCCAGGTATGCTGCTGCCTGACCCCCGAGTATGTGGAGACCTCACAAACCTCATGTGGTCTGAACCAGCCCCCTGAGTCCTGCCCCCGCAGCATCCCAGGCCTGGACAGAGCCCCCCTCAGCACAGCATCCTCAGCTGGAGGTAGCTCTGATCTGGCTCTTGGGAATTCTGTGGCTTTCACTGCTGGTTCACGTCTGCTCACACAGGTTATTTGCACCAGGTCTGCATTCCTGGATGTTACTGGAACACTTGGGCACTTCCATGGTGGTTTAAAGAGCAGCATGGCTTTCTCCCTGCACACACAGAGCTCGCTGTGTTCTCAGAGCTCACTCTTGCTAATTTAACACTTGAGAAAGCGTGAACAGCTGCTCAGCACATCAGTCCTGCATGGCTGGCATTCAGGAATCCCTCTCCTACAAGATAAGACAATGAGGAAGGGGAGAAGGCCAGAAACTTTCATCTTGCACTGATGAGCTCTGCTGTTACACAGCATGAGGGTTTCCCTGCTCCTGTCCCATCTGTCTCCAAGTTTTTTATCCCATGGCATTACATGACAGCATTCCTGCTCAGTATTTAGCCTGTGTCAGTCCATCTAAAAGCCCCTCCTGTTCTGTGACAGGATGGCAGGTACGGCGCTGTTATCCATCCCATACTGGCTGGATTATTCCCTCAAGCTAGGGTAACAATCACATAAAAATGCCTATTGTTTAAAACAAAACCTCCACTAATTTTAAAAGTATGTGGGAAGGTGATTTTTAGAAGTGCAAGTGTGGTTCGATCTGACCTTTGTGAAACCACTTTGTTCTGAAGATAACGCAATTTGTAAGAAATGATGTGGTTGTAGTGGAATTATTAAAAACATTTAATATTGTCTAGTCTGGTAAAACAGAATAAATTTTTAAAACCCTGACCAACACATGCTGGTTGGTGAGAGCCCAAGGCAATGGTGATCGTAGGCAAGAAGTGATTTCCCCCATTTCAAAGGAACTGTGATAGTCTGTAGTGGTTTCACCAGGACAAAGCACAGATCCCAGACCCCTGGATTACACAAGGTAAGGCCTTAAGGAAAACTGGAGGTTTGATTCAAGCTTCTCACTGCTGAATCAAAACCTTGGTTCCATCTGAGAGCTCTTGCAGAGGCAGCAGTGGGGGCTGCCCGTTCCTCGACAGCAGTGCCTGTTCCAGCTCCCATGGGCCGAGCCAGATTAGCTCTAATGAGAGAACAATGGTGTGAGCTGGATGAAAGGCTCAATCTGTCCAACTTCATCATGACTATTTTAAAAAGAAACTCTGAGCCATTTGTTTCTCCATGAAGTTTCTTGCTGCCTGCCAACTGGATCCCTGGGTTGAAGGGATCCCTCCTCTCCCCAGCCTTCTGCCTTTACATAATTTTAAAACTGAGGGGTAGCACATACTGCTTAGGAAGGACATTCAAAACAGCCTGATAATACCAACTGTCCTCATCTTCTGAGAAGCACAGTGACACTTCTGCCCTGTTTTTTCAGCTGTTCTCTTTACTGGGACCTGCTGGTTCTGCAGGTGCTGCATCCAAGGCAGTAATTCTCCACCAGTCCTTTTTGGGTGACCGTAAGGGAGGATAGGGGCATGCTGTGTTCATCCTCCCAGCACCCACTTCCCCATCCTCACTGTGCAAGTGTCTGAATCCATCACGGCATTCTTCAGTCTCAGTGCTTTGATGGGGAATTTGGGCTGCAGTAGGAGTGAAAGGTGCTGGACAGGCTGGCTCACAGCAGCCCCCCTGGATGGGAGCCCTTCCATTCAGAAGGGTGATGGCAGGGTGGCCTTGCCTTGGGGTGGCCCTGCACAGCTTGGCTGATGGGATAGACAATTTAAACAGCATTGGGTGGCTGCAAGCACATGAACTCTTGATCCACAGGCTCTTTGCAGTGGATGAATTCATTGCTGTCCACCTGTAAAGAAAGATGCAGACGTGTTGTAAGTTCTGGATAAATGACTCTGTTGTCTGGCCACTGCTCCTGTCCCTTTGTAGTTAGAGGGCAGGGACAGGCTGCATGGCTCAGTGGATGCATAGCAGCAATATGCTGTTGATCCTGATGGAAAACACTTATCCAGGAGCTCGTGGTAACTACTCCTATAATTACTACTACTCCTTTTACTCCACAGAACATGGGCAAGTGCAGGAAACAACAGGCAGCAGGGACAGCGGGAGGCCAGGTTATTTCAGACAAATTCAAGGCCTTAAAATGGGTGGATGGCAAACTGACAGCCTGGGTCTTTAGCCTTCTCCTAAAAGGCATGTGTTTTATGAAACTGGGGAAAAGCTTTGAAAAAGAAAAAGAAAAAAGTAGAGATTGTCTTAAATCATTAGAAGCCAAGCTGATTATATTTTTAGAGCAAAATGACTGTATTTAAAAGTTTTATCAGTGTTCGGAGGAAGGCTGAGGCTGGGCAGATTTCTAGGTGCTCTCAAACTCTCCCATCATGAGAATCTCTCCTGGCTCAGGATTCAGGCTATCTGTGGCCAAGAATTTGGAACCCTCCCTTCCCTGCCAAAGGGATGTCCCTCTCCCCAGTCCCACCCCTGAACTGCACTTTTGTTTCCTTTTGTCAGCACCAGCAAGGTGTGCAGCAAAGGCAGAACAAGGACACAAGTCTCAGGAGCTGCTGAAGTGCAATATTGGCTGTAAATACACATGGCTTTATTCATTTATTGTGTCCTGCCCTCAGGATTTGTGACCAAAGGCTATTTTGCTTCCTACCTGTGCTTTTTTTAGCAGATCAGTAGTAACAGGAAACCAACCAGGAATCTGCCTCTCCAGCTCCAAGGTGATGATCACCAAAACCAACGTGGAGCCCTTAAACTGCACGAGTTGGTGGCAGGCCATCCAGTGCTGCAGCTGCTTGGTCAAGAGTGCAACGTGGAGGGAAGGATTCCTCTGAGGCAGTCTGGGTGGGAGATGGGGCCAGCTGGACATCACCTGGCATGGAACTGCAGAGAAGATAAAGTGTACATATATATATATACACACACACATATATATATATGAAGAGAAAAGCAGAGGTTAGTGAAGTTTATATGTTTTTATGTCATCATCCAGAAGTACAGATGAATTTAATCTCATATCAGGAAACTTGAAGGCTTCCCCCCCCTTTTTTTTTTTTTATTATTTTTTATTTTGTGTGTGTGTGTGTGTGTGTGTGTGTTTTGTTTGTACTTGCCAATCATTGAACTGTTTATTTGAGCTGATAATGAATGTATGAGGTCTGAGTTTCCTAACAATTTCTGAGGTTTCTACATTATTCAGATTGCTGTCCAGGAGATTCAGTTCAGGACAGCAGCTCCAAATCCAGTAAAACCAGTAATACTGCACTCAATCCACCAAGGAAACAAAGCACCTATGAAAGGCAGTTTTTACAATCAGCAGCCTAAAATGGCTTAATATTTGCACATAACCTTAAAATAGGGATCCAGGATGTGTTCGTATCATATGAATTTTGCCTTACTAGCACATGATCATTTCTTGAAGACAAAGTTCAATTGTTTCTATTAAATGTTTAGTAACTGCAATGTGAACTAAGTGCCAGATCAGGGTAGTCTCATTGCATAAATGAATAATTAGTGGGATGAAAAGGAAAAGGGTTTTAAAAAAACCTGTGTGTGAAATGTAGCAAAACTCTGACAGCTTCCTATGTACAGTATTAATAGAAGGGAAATAGTTAGAAATATTTTTGCAGCTTGTATTTAAAAAAAAAATAAAGAAGGCATATAGTTGTTCATTATGAGAATCTTTTTAATGTCTATTCAGTTGTCCTTTAAAGATGAGAGTAAATTTTTTTGAGCAAAATAGGTTTTAAATAGTAGAAAATTTTAAAAAAAGTTTTAAAATATAATTATTGTAATATTATTTAAAAGGCTTGAAGATAGGTAGGAATAGGTACTTTGCCAAGCATCTTGGGAAGGATGTGTGGGGGTGTGTGTGCGCATCTGTGGTTTTTAGTCTTATTTGATAATGAGTTGTTTCTTTAAAGAAAAAAACATTGCAAAACATAGTGCTTACGATGTTTAAGAAATCCATTGGTGTTGCTGTGTAAAGATCCCACTGAAGCTTATCCAGTACAATTCTTTCCATTCTCAAGATCTCGGCTGGAGAGTGTTTACATATGCTCTGCACCGCTAGCGTCTGCACTGATGGTATTACCTGTAAAAAATTTTTAAAAATTAAAAAAAAAAAAAATAAAAATAAAGAAACCAATGTCCTATAAATTGCTGTGTGCGCTTCTCTGTATGTGAAGGGATCTGGCAGGTTTAAATGAGTTCATGTTCTGCAGAATGCTCATCCAGGTGATCTCATTCCTAGGAACCTCCTATCCTAAGTGGAGAGTGCTCCCTGCTCAGCCCAGGGCAGCTGCTGCAGACCCAGCCCGCAGCAGGAATGGCTCTGGGAGCCTCCCCATGTGCCATCAGTGATGCACCTTCCCTGCCACCCTCGTTTTGCTCAGAGGAGGCCTCCTGTCAGCCTGTTTGACAAGGCCTGCTGTTGTTGTCTTGTTTCCTGTGGTCACTGATGCAGCTTCTCCTTTGTAGATGAGAGGAAAAGAATAATAAAACCACCTAAGAAAGGCTGTGAGAAACATTTCACCACCACAGTGGCTCTTTGAAGAGATGTGGATGTCCAGCTCCTGGCTTTTCTCTTTTGCAAAGGAGAAGGAAGAAAAGAGGAGGAATGCAATCTGAAATGCTTTTAGCTAATGCCTGCAGAAGTCTATCACTGCATTTTTGCCATGAGAGATAGCCTGTGTAATTTCTCACTGGCTGCTGACTTTGCTTTCTCATCTTGAGGTGCAGACCTGAGTCTCTCTGTGTTCAGAAAGCAGTTTAGGCTCCGAGCAAGCTCATCTATTTAAAGCTTCCTGTGAAGAAGCTCTGTTCTGTCACACCTGCTGTGCCCTCCCAGGAGCAACAGGAGATGACAGCCCTCTGCTGTGCATCTGGACTGTGCCCTCAGACTAAGCTCTACTGTGAGCCACGGATTCTGAAAAGAGCAGAGATGTTTGGGGGCAGGACAGAAACACAGCCATGACATAAAATAAGTCCTTGATCCCTAAAGGTCACAATTCTTCAGAGTAACAACGAAACAGGATGAATATGCTACTCTCACCTCTTTAGGACTACTTAGGGTAAAGAAATTAACGTTTTTTCATTATGTCCGGGTTGTTGAAAGACCTGGAAACATCAACAACTTTTAGTGTGTTCAAAATGAAACATACAGACCTCATCTTCATTGATTTTTGCTGCAAGGACAAGGCAGGAAATTGCAGTGCACTGCAGATATTTTAATTGGGCCTGAAGGGAGAAGAAGAAAACACTGAGTAAAGAAGATAAGAGTCATGGGGGAAATAATTGTCATTCTCTGATACATACACATACACAAGTTTCAAACTTTCATTTAAGTTACAGTTACTTCTGAATTAGTTTAGTTACAGAAGCTGGAAATAGAACAAGCAAATTAAAAGTGAAGCAGAATAAATCCTCTTATAAGTGCCATTTTTATTCATGCCTCTCTCAATTTTTAGACTAAGCAATGCCACAGTTTTTATACCCCATTGTTGCTCCTCACTTTCAGATATTATTTCAGGTTGGACTTCAGGGAGAATTTCTTCATGGAAGGGGTTATTAAACATTGGAACGGGCTGCCCAGGGAGGTGGGAGAGTCAGCATCCCTGGGGGTGTTCAAGAAACAACTAGACGTGGTGCTGAGTACTGTGCTTTAGTTGATACCGTGGTGATCAGTCAAATGTTGGATTTGATGATCTTAGAGGCCTTTTCCAACCTTAATGATTCTGTGATTCTACATATCAGTATCAAAATAAATAGAATTGGGAGCTGCAAGGCTCGGCTCATCTCCTACCTTTACTGTTGTTTCAGTGCCAGTAAAGGTCAGGCCAACAGTTGAATTAAAAATAGTAGTCTGAAAACCAGAATATTAAAAATGATAATGTGAATAATTTCTGTTTAGCAGAGAAAACCAGATGAGTTCTTTGTACTTACCACAGAAGCTGGACTAAGTTCACACAAACAATTCTAATGATGTCAGTGGAACCTCATCAAACACTCAAGTTCATACGTGTGTGTGTGTGTGTGTATTTGCTTAATGGCCTTCCCCAGCAGTGACTCTGACTGCTCCCTAAATCTGCTGCCAAATATCGCCCCTGCTTTGTGTATTAACTGATTATATGCTGATATATAGAACTCCTTACGCTCCCACTCAGTAATCTGGCCAGGAAAAAGCTGATAGAGATCTTTACCTTTACTGATGCCAACAGCCTGTTGAAGATTCTGATGGCTAAGGTGAATATTTATGGGTAAAACTGGAACTGGGAGCTGATTTCTGCAATCCAGAGAACAGCGTTTTTGTAACCTGACAGAGAGGGGAAGGAAAAGTTAGAAGAAAAATAAAGTTAGTGCTTTGATGATTTTGTTAACATATCTCCAAAGGAAGACTCAAATCTTTTCAAGTGCCCTAATTAGCATTTCAGATGGCTGGAGGCTTGAAATGAAGGAAGCTGTTGGCTGTGTCCACAGAGGGAGGGCGAGGGCACATTTTGGAGCAGTTTAAAGCACTCGCTGGTGTTGCCCAACCCATCTGGCTCTAGCTGTGCTTACGCAGGCCTGGTACTGGGTTGTACTGGAGCACGGTGTGGGGAGGCACCCAGCCTCCCAAACGGAGCTCTTAGGAACAAGGTCCTGAGTGTGCTCGTTATCCCCACCCTGGGAAAGCTGAGGCCTCAGTGCAGCGCCTGCTCCACTCAGCCAGCCTCAACAGAGAAACTGGATAAGGCTTTGATTTACTCTGCAAGAGTTTTAACAGCCCTTGCATTTGCTGAGTGTTTGTGACTCCCCAAAAGTACACGGCAAAATGTACTGAGTTTTCTCTTTCTTCTATCTTATTTGAAGCTGCATTCGGGTGATAGGGGGGACGGTGGCTGCTGTGAGAACAGCACCCAGGAGCCATGGAACACACCTGAACATTGCTGCAGAAGGGCAAATGCCAAACAGCTATGCAGAACAGACAGGACTAAACACCAACTTGTTTAATATTACTCTTGGCATTATCTGTTTCAGTCTTTTGCTTAATTTGGTAGTAAAAATACTTGGTAAAAAGTAGCATTTCTAGACTATTGCAAAAGAGAGACAAGGCTGTTAAGGCACTTCTGTGCATTCTTCCATGGTTCTGATGGACTTATAGAAGCAGCCAAGCAAAACTGTTTGCACTGTACTCCATGAGAGAGACCGTGGAGTCTTGAGGCTTCCTCAGCTAGCTTGGCATGGGTTTCTCTTAGGCCTCAGTGAATTCCATGCTCTCCCATATTTATGGGTTTACCATCAACTGGCTGCTCTTACCTGCTCTACCACGTTATCCCAAACTATTTCACATCTCCCAAAACTGCTATTCTTCTGACTGTGCCAGAACAAAATGCAAAGGCCCTAGTTTATACAAGGCACCAATAAAATGTAAAATGGGACAAATACAGACCCTCCTCCCTTTCCATTCCTTAAGCCTAGTCCATGAGGGGTGTCTTTTCATTCAGGCGAATCATGACCAGCACCACACCTTTGCAGAGTTCTTTAGGGAACTCCAAAGAAGACAGGGGAGGATACATTCACAGTGAGAGTCTGGAAAATGGCACTTTCCAAATCCTGGCCTCTCTGGCTAAGGCCAGGAAAAAAAAAAAAAAATAAAAGGCAAGTCGTGAGCTCTCTACATGTCCAGGACTCTTCATGGCAGATGTTTGAGCCAGTTTCCTGATGGGAGTCACAGACAAAAACAAATAAAATTATAAAACAACATCCCAGCTCCTTGTATTAAGCATGCTTTCCCCCTTCTGATGCTTTTCGAGCAGTGAGAACTGAGAAGCAGCCACGGCACTTGTTTGTTTGCAGACGGAGCAATCCCGATCTGCATTTTCCCTGGAAGCTCCTGGTGAAAGGAAACTTGTCAGATGGCTGAACAACAACATAGTCCAGCTTCTTCCCTCCTGGGCTGTGCAATGGCTTGAGAAACCTTGGGTTAAGCAGTCCAGATTACTCCATATATCGTGTTTCACACGTTTGGTTCTCCATCTGCAGAGCTGCAAACTGTTGTCACCTGATTTCAAGTTTCTGGCAAAGAGAGGCCTATGGTTTCTATACGAAGGTGAATGTTTCATACAAATAGAGGCTTATGGTTTCACTCACAGGTGGCTGTTCTTAGAAGGTTTATGAATTCCCAATTAAAAGTTTTCCTCAGAGCAGTTTAATCTTTGGAGATACACTTTGGAAATCCCGCTCTCCAGATTAAGGCAAATATTTACAGGAAATAACCATCTCTGAATCGTATCAGTACCAAGTGAATGAGAACATCCAGCCAGAAACTATTTCAAGGTTTACATTTTGGTGTCTCTTTAACAACAGAAAAGAGATGTGACTAGATACAAAATTTCTGCTTTTTTTTTTTATTATTAATTTTTAAAGAGCGTGAATGTAGGCTTCCTCACCTTTATTTTCTAGAAGCTCACACCATTACCTCTGCAGTTCCATTAAAAAAAAAACCTCAAAGTGACATGAATCCTCTGGAAACCACTCTGTGCATTTCTAAAGCCGGAGCTCTGTGAGGTTTCCCTGAAAGCAGGAATCGCCTACGACTTTAACTTCGGCTGCCACTGGATGTCAGAGCGTGCAAAGCCGCACCGTTTCAGCAGAGGAGGAGACGGCAGCGAAGCGGTTTGATGCACTGAGAAGTTTACTTTTGTGTAGCTAGCTAGGGGGGGAGAGTGAAATAATAATTAAAATCTCGCCCTCTGGCTGGTTTTGACTGTCCTTGAGATCGACAGCGAGCCAGATCCGCTCTGCCCCTTCCCTAGTGCCGGTTATTGCCTTGATAGATGTGCTGTCCCTTCTCTTCTCTCGGCCCTGTCCGAAACACTCATTTGCTGGATCCACGCAATCCCAGCCCCTGCCAGGACCTGTTTTCCTTGCAGTCACAGAAAGTATCTTTTCTCTGCGTGTTTCATGGAGCATATGCATCCTTGTCCCCTCCCGGGGCTGGACCTCTCTGCCGGTATCCGTATTTTCACCCTACGTTTTCTTCCACCCAGGATCTCTCCATGTCTCAAAGCCACACTCAGCTTTCCCCTCAAACCCTGGACGCCTTTGTTTTCCTCCTGCAGCATTTCTTGTGGGAAGCCGGTTCCAATATTTTAGGATAAACCTTTTCTCGTTCCTCAGCTTTTCCTGCCTACACATGACTTTCTGTTCTCTCAGAACCAGCCCCTTGGGTTACACATTTTCTCGTGCTAAATTATTAGTGCATGAATCTGTGCGTGCAGCGCAGCTCTGAGAAACACCGTGGCAGTGTGTAAAGAGCAAAGACACTGTTTGCTGAATATCTGCTCTGCCTGATGGCGCACACCTGGGGCTGAGGGAATGGCCCTGTCCTGTCATTACTGCTGTGTCCTGGCCCTGTGATACACCGGTCAGTCTGCAGGGGCCAGATCAGCTCTGTTCACATTCCTGCTCCTGCTGACATCCCTCCGGCAAAAATACCGCAGAGCTGAGCTGCCGCCCTTGGTTTGCGTCTGTGCCTGGTGCCGGGGATTCCTGGCCTCGCCCGGAGATCCCCAGCACCAGTGGTCCGCAGCAAAGGTAACGAGGGCAGAGTGAGACTGGAACAATCTGGCCCTGGGACCTGCCAACTGGCCTTGGGTGTGCAGAAATGCCTGGGGAAGAGAGACAAGTGTAATTCAGGGCATCAGGTGCTCGGGAAACAATTCATGGACCTCTCCTGTTGAGTAAAATTGTCTTTGACTCTTAAAGGACATCGATTACGAAAGGACAAATTCAGATTGTTGAAATAATTTAATTTAGTTCTTGTAAATAAGTGACACGTGGACTGTGGGATGTTGAAATGCTGAGAGTAGGAGAGGAGCAGGTGAGGCTGTGGAGGATCCGAGCAGTATGCCCCGAAACTTTACACTATATGACAAATAACCTGGAAACGTACCTTATGAGTGCAGGACTAACTGATCTATGTGCCGCTTGGACTGTACTGTTTGTTCATACTTAAATTAGTCTGCAGCCCATCTATTTCATCAGCAACTGAAAGCGTTACAGTCAGGAAAAGAAGATAGATTTTCTTCCTTGTGTGGAGAACAGGTTGAGGCTTGCAGCCCTTTCAGAGACCCAGAGTCCCCTCAGACCCCTCTTGGAGTCCTTCCAGAGCAGCGAAGTCTTGTCAGAGCCTCTACAGAACGCTATCAAACCCCCTGGAGCTCCGTCAGAGCGCTGCCCGCCCCTCGGAGCCCTGCCCGCCCCTCAGAGCGCCGCCCGCCCCTCAGAGCCC
>VWZN01018308.1:369086-423244 GCA_013396955.1 Regulus satrapa
GGAGACGCCCGAATGCCGCTGCTGATTTTGGCCGGCGCCTCGTGTGCCGCTCGTCCCCCGCCCCGGTGCGGCTGAGCCGCTGTCTGCGCTCGGCAGAACATTAAAAACCGCGTTAAAAACCGCGTTAAAAACCGCGGCTGAGGCCCGAGAGGAATCGGGGCAGGTGGCGGCTGGAGGGAGAGGCGCTTGGAAGGAGGGTTTATTTCGGCTTGCCATCCAAAATAGCTGCTGTAGGAGTAGTTAAAGGCTGCCTGCAGCACCTCTACCCCAGGGGAGTGTCTCAGGCTGAACTCGAGTCATCAGCCGCGCTAAGAGATTTGTTTTGGTAACTACAGGAAAGAAAATAAAAGAATTGAGTTTCTATAATACAGCATTTAGGTTTTCTGAACAATTTAAACTTAAGCATGTATTCTTAGTCTTGTAATTAAAATAAATTCTGTCAGCCTGGTAACTATAGGAAAGAAAATTAATTAATTAAGTTTCTATAATACAGCATTTAGGTTTTCTGAACAGTTTAAACTTAAGCATGTATTCTGAGTCTTGTAATTAAAATACATTGTGTCAGCCTGGTATCTGGCTGTGTGCTCTGTGAGGTTCGAGAGTGTATAGTCGGTGTGACTGAAAAATAATGTCATGGCTGCACTGAATTCCAGCAAGCTTGTTTGCAGATTGCAAGGTGAAGGTGTTTATTGGAAAGTTCCTTCGATTATGTTGAATGTGAAGTGCTCGAGTTTTTTACTCGTTCAGTTTCCATGTTGGCAAACAGAAGAAGGTCCCGTTGCCTGAATAAGTGTGTTATTCTCTCAGCTTTAATTATAAACCAGTTCTGGTTTTAAGTCCCCAAGTTCACGATCCCATGGAGATGTAGCTGCACAAGCTGATTCAACAGTGTTTGTGCTTAAACACACAGTAGTTTTATAGTGGGAGGCCTTAGCAGGGTTAGATTGGATATTGGGAAGAAATTCTTCCCTGTGAGGGTGGTGAGGCCGTGGCCAAGGGTGCCCGGGGCAGCTGTGCTTGTCTCATCCCTGGAGGTGTCCAAGGCCAGGCTGGAGCAGCCTGCTCCAGTGGATGGTGTGTCTGCCCATGGCAGGGGCTGGAGCTGGGCTTCTTGCACCCCAAACTTCCTGTGAACACTGTTCGTATTTTTGTTGTTCCGATCACAGATTAACAAGCCGGAGAAACTGGAGAAGCCGGAAAGCTGTGACAATGTCAAGGTGGTTGTTCGCTGCCGGCCTCTCAATGACCGGGAGAAAGCTACGGGCTACAAAATGGCGGTGAGCGTGGATGAGATGAGGGGAACCATAACTGTTCACAAGACAGACTCGTCCAACGAGCCCCCGAAGACATTCACCTTCGACACAGTGTTCGGACCAGAGAGCAAACAGCTGGATGTCTATAATTTAACAGCAAGGCCTATTATAGATTCTGTTCTAGAGGGATACAATGGTAAGTCCCTTATTGTAAGGGAAGGATCCCATCCTGTCTCCTGTTCTTTGCTTTGTTGTTTAAGGGAGTTTCACCTTCTGAGGGCTGTAGCCCTGGATCGTTTCTGTTGTGGCCTCTAACTTAAAATAGCCTGAAGGTACTTGCTGTTCTGAGTGCTCAGTGGTTATACCCACTACTGTCATTAACAGTGGGAGACGGGTGATGAAGGAGACTCCACTGAGGTCAGTTAGCTGCACGTCTTTATCCTTTATCTTCTCTTTGCAAAAGATAATGCACTTATGTCACTGTCAGGATTCTCAGTGGCTCCTCTCTGTACAGTTTCAGTACCCAGGAGCTGTCACGCTGGGCTGTCACTACGTGTGCATAGAGCTGCTGCATTTTTTTCCTCTGAACTTTCCTATTTTCAGCTGAG
This sequence comes from Regulus satrapa, assembly GCA_013396955.1. Taxonomy (NCBI): domain Eukaryota; kingdom Metazoa; phylum Chordata; class Aves; order Passeriformes; family Regulidae; genus Regulus; species Regulus satrapa. Next base: position 370,948 of record VWZN01018308.1, read on the forward strand.
AAGACTACTTAAAGACATCTGCCCTTCCCCACAGATAGTCTGTTGCTTCCTGCAGCTGGGAAAAGCACGGCCATGATTTGTGTGTGTTTGTGTTATGCATGGAAATGTAATATATAAAGGAAAACTGATTACTGTTTTCCATAACAGTACACCGCAAACAACAACAGTTCACGAAGTTTTACAGGGTTTGTAAAATGCCTGATAATCTTTTGTGTTAACTGACACTGATCTCAGCTGATTAAACTCCATGGTTTGAAAATTAATGATTTAAGGCTGTGGGGGTGGGGGTTAGACTGCACATTACTGAGACACTGGAACAGGCTTTCTAGAGAGGTGATCAGTGCCCCAGGCTGAAATTTAAGGGGCGTCTGGACAATGTTCTTAACAACATTGTTTAATTTTTGATCAGCTCTGAATTGCTTGGGCAGTTGGATCAGATGATCACTGTAGGTCCCTTCCAGCTGAAATATTCTATTCAGTTTTTCCAATCTGTAATGTCAGTGGCTTGATAACAAAAACTTGAGTTTTCAGCAATGCTAGGCTAAGTCTAAGAGCTGGGATATTTTTGGAGTTCCAGAGTCTGGAATTTAAGTAGTGTTTCTGGAAGCTTTCCCGTGCAGGCTGGTTATTTAGTCCAAAATGTAGCTGCATCTCCAGGTTCAGAGCTAGGGTTTTGCTGTGGCTCTGCTGGGGAAGCCTCTCACCATTTCTGCTGTGGCTTAATGATTAGGAGTAGTTGGGTTTGCTGTTGGTGTATAATCATGTGCTGCTAATTGGCCCTGTTATTAATTGGGCTTGCCTGCATTGTTTGTACGTGGAACTGAAGTGTGCCAGCATTCCATGCTTTAGTCTCTCCACACTTTTAAAACAAGCTGATTTTTATTAGACATCTTGCAGGCTGGATTAAGCAGCAGATAGGTCCTGTTTGCTGTGTTTGCCCAGCATTTCTGTTGCTCCAGCCTTGTACTCCAGTATCCACTGGAGTGGGTGGAAAATTTCAACTCCATAAAAATAGCAATGTTTGGGGCTATCAGGCTGAGAAGGGATGAAGTAAAACTTCAGTTAGAGTTTAGAGAAGTCTCAGCCTCTTAATGTTTGCTTTTTTATCCTTCAGGTACTATTTTTGCATATGGGCAGACTGGAACAGGCAAAACCTTCACCATGGAAGGAGTCCGAGCAGTTCCTGAGCTCAGAGGCATCATTCCCAATTCCTTTGCCCATATATTTGGTCACATTGCCAAGGCAGAGGGGGATACAAGGTAAGTGCCTTCCCTTGACTGCCTCTGTCTTTTTTCTTTTTTTATCTTTTTTTATCTTTTTTTTTTTTGAGTCCATATGTAGCAGGAGCCTGACCTTGACAATGACAGCAGAAATGGTACTTCTCCCAAAATGAAAGTCTCCCACTTAGGCAGTTGTTGAGGGCAGCAAGACTGTGTTGGTATTTCACTGTTTTCTTTGCTCTCCGTGTTTGTGGCAAAGGTTTTGCTAAGTGAATTACCCTGCTGTTTATCTGCAGGTTTTTAGTTCGTGTCTCGTACCTGGAAATTTACAATGAGGAGGTGCGGGACCTGCTGGGAAAGGACCAGACACAGAGGTTAGAGGTGAGCCTCCTCTTCTGAGTGTGATGTTTGTTCTGAATCAGAGCAGTCTTCTGGCTTAAAGATCAGAGAAGCACTTACAGGGAAGTGGGAGGTTGGGTTCCTCAGCACTCCTCTTTGAATCTCTTCCACTTGGTCAGTTGAACAAACTGGCTTTTCCACCTGAGGCAGTTTTGTACCTGCAGTTCTACCCCAAAGGCCCCTCAGCAGTCCCAGGAATCGGAGACTGGGATTTAAAATCATGTCCTTCTCCCGGAGAAAAACAGTAGCATGTTGTCGTGCATTTATTCCTTCTCTGCTCTGATTGCAAGCGGAGTGTTTTATGTGCAAGCCAGAAAATGGAGGAGTAAACTGCTATATTGTTACAGTGTCACTAGAATTGTGACTCCCAGGGATGCTCAGTCTGAACTGTTTCTCTCTTAGGTGAAAGAGAGACCTGATGTGGGAGTTTATATCAAAGACCTTTCAGCTTATGTTGTAAACAATGCAGATGATATGGACAGAATCATGACTCTGGGCCACAAGAACCGTACGTAGCCTTGCTGTGGGCAGGTTTGTAGCTCAGACAGAGTAAAGGTCTGGTTGCCAGACCACAGTAGGAGATCCTAGTCCTGTCGCTGGGATGAGTATTTGGCTGAAAAGAACAAGAAGGGCATCTCTTCCCAAACCCCTTTTGTTCAGGGGCAGGTAGAGAAGGCTGTGCTTCCTACATCAGCCAATGCCAGTGGGGATCAGCAAAGAGAGGAGGGCAGTCAGTGTTGTCAGAACTGATTGTGTGTCTCTTGGACCTTTTTCCACTTCAGTTCTGATCAGGATGAACATAGCCCTGTACTGTGAGTGGGAGGTAGTTTGTGTTCTGGAAGACTTCTTAGTTAAGCTCAGATTATTTAATGACTTCTGACTCCTGTTGCCCTTGGCATGGATTGCTACGTTCTTATTTCCCAAAGTACAACTGTTTTAAGGGATCTCCTGTGAACACCTTAAGCTACTGATCTTTAAACAGAGGAGGAGGACAGTTGCTGGTCTTGGAAGTCTGTGGTTGGCTTAGAGCTATAGCAGGCTGCAGGACCTTCTGCTAGTCCAGGCTGGAAGTGTAGTGCAGCTTCAGTGCCCAAGAATAGACTTTGCTGCTGAGTCTGAGCATCCTTCTGCCACCTTCTGGAACACAGGGTCGGGTAAAGAGGTGGGGATGAGTCTTCTCTGAGAGCAGGAGGATTTAGAGGAAGGTGTGAATAATTCTGAAGGCATCACTGCTTTTTCCTCTGTTAAAAGGTTCTGTTGGTGCCACGAACATGAACGAGCACAGCTCTCGCTCGCACGCCATCTTCACCATCACCATCGAGTGCAGCGAGAAGGGGGTCGATGGCAACATGCACGTGCGCATGGGCAAGCTGCACCTCGTTGACCTTGCTGTGAGTCCCCCCAGCCAGGGCTTTGGCCACACATCTGCTTTGGGTTGTTGAGGTTTTTCCAGAGCGGTGTGACCGTGTTGTTCATCGCTTGCAGGCTCCTTCCCTCAGCGTCACACTTTGAACCAATGTGATTGTGTTAGTAAAACATGGCTTTAGCCCAGAATTTATGCTGAGGTAGCTTTCCTTGGGGAAGATGCTTAAAAAGTGAGACTAAAGGCATTCAACTTACTTAAATGTGTTATAACTTATTTACGTGATGCGTGTATAGGATGCTCTGCGAAACTTGTTAAAATAATTGCAGTGTTGCTGTTTGTTCTTGTTCTGCTGATGGGAAGGGCTATAGATGGCACTTGGCAGCTCCAGCTGGGGTGTTTTTTAACTGCTGGCTGACTTTCCGTAACATTTTTGTTCATGGGGAGGAAAATCTCAATTTTCTCAGCTGCAGTGCTTCAAGCAATCCAGGATTTGCTGACACTGAAAGCTTCTTTTTAAGACCTGTTTGACTTGTCTGTTTAACAATGCCTGAGGTACACAGCCAGGTTCTCTAATAATGCATGAAGTGGTTAGTGACATGGCTTGCTAGCTAGATTGCCCATCTAGCTGATTCTGTTTGGAGAAAGATGTATTAGAGAAAACGTTTTAACTCCTGCTTCATGTTCCCTTTGTAGGGTTCTGAAAGACAGACAAAAACTGGAGCCACAGGGCAGAGACTGAAGGAAGCCACTAAGATCAACCTCTCTCTCTCCACGCTGGGCAATGTTATCTCTGCACTGGTGGATGGCAAGAGCACCCACGTGCCCTACCGTAACTCCAAACTCACACGGCTGCTGCAGGACTCCCTGGGGGGCAACTCCAAAACCATGATGGTAAGCCAAGAGAGGCTCTTTCCAATGTCAGTTATTGAGCTGCATTTTTTACAGGAATGGCACAGTGATTTGAACAGCCTGGCATTTACCTCACTAATCCTAAGATGTTTGCAGCTTAGAGAACCTTCTTGTGTTGTCTTTCTGTCTTTTCTTTTTGTCTCTGTATAGATGAGGTTCTAAACTCAGCACACAAATGTGTACAAACACATGTGAGATCATACACAACCTGTGCTTGGGTAGGCAAAAGTGGCTTCAGTGTAGAAGCAGCAGAAAGCTTGGGAAAGAGTAGCAGTGTGGGACTGCCAGAGCTGGGGTCGGGTTCCTGCAGTGCCTTGTGCTGGGCCCTGACACTGTCCTCCAGTGACTTGGTCTCCACGTTTGCAGTGTGCAAACATCGGACCAGCAGACTACAACTACGATGAGACCATCAGCACTCTCAGGTATGCAAACAGAGCCAAGAACATAAAGAACAAGGCCAGGATTAACGAGGATCCCAAGGATGCCATGCTCCGCCAGTTCCAAAAAGAAATTGAAGAGCTTAAGAAAAAACTGGAAGAAGGTGAGACTCTCCTTCCCCCTTGTGTTCCCCTCTGCATGATTCTGTTTGGATGGGAACATTCTTTGCTCCTTGAATATGTAACACATGAGGTTGGCCTCTGGCGCAGGTCGGTGTTGTGGTTTTGTTTGCCCTGCTGGATTCCAGGTGAGGTGTCTGAGGCTGCTCGTGGGGGCCCGGCTTTCCCACTAGGTGGCACTTGGCCCTAGGGAGAGTGGTGGCCTCCCAGCTGGGATCAGTGTGCCTGGGTTTCCCTGGGTTTCTTTAGCAAGCATGGGGGCTCTGGACACAACTGACATGGTACAGGGAATTAAACTGAACTGTAACAACAGGTCACACTTCTCTCATTGGGGAGTAGGGATGCATTTATTCAGGAGGAAAATGGAAGCAGATTTGGGGAGCTGGAGCTGTGTTTCTGTACACTGTAGAGCAACAAGAAGCTTCTTTATAAGCCATGTAACTTCATGGCCTTGTCTCTTATTAGTCCATGAACATGGAGGGAGCCTGCTAGAGGGATGCTTGCTAAACAGTGAGCAGATGTCACAGCATCTCTTTCCAGAGATACTCACAGCACAAAACAGCTCTAGCAGTAACTCCAGGATGACTTGCTGTTTGTTGTGTGCCCCATTCAGGAGAAGCAGGAAGCGGTCAGTAATGCTTCTTTCTTCTTCTTTCATCTGAGATAAAAGTGTGAGGTGGAAGAGAAGGTATAGTAGAATCCTGCTAGGAAAACTTTGTAGCTTCAGCTGTGCAAAGATGCTCTATCTTCCATGAAAAGCAGCTTCTTGAGCTCTAATACATATACACTGACATCACAGCATTCATTTGCTTATCTTGATTGTCCTTAAGTTTCCTGAGCCATGGCAAGCTGTCTGCTTGCTCAACAGTTAAGGACTTCTGCAAGTACTCACAAGCTGATGTCAGGCACCGCTGTGTTTGGACAAATGCTGCTGTCAGTAACAAGCTGATAGGAGGTGAGAGAAAGCTTTTGATGAAAGCACACTCTTTCTCTTCTAGGGGAAGAGATCTCTGGTTCTGAGACCAGCGATTCTGAAGAGGAGGATGAAGATGGGGAGATTGGCGAGGAGAAGCGGAAGAAACGGCGGGGTAAGGCCGTAGAGATTCCCATCAGGGCCACCAATCTCTGACCCACAAGCTGGTGTAGGAAGCGTAGCCAGAGCCAGGCAGGGACAGGAGGAATCGTAAAGCTGCCCTATGCCGCTGCAATTATCATGCCTCTCCTAGAAACAAAGCCCTTTGGTGCTGTCTCTGCAGATGGACAGCTCCAACCCTGTGTAGTACCTGCTTCCACTTGGGTAGCTGTGCTTGTCGTGGCATCATCCTCTGTGGTGGCTCCCTGGGTGCCGCAAGGTGGCTGCGGATGGCTTGTGACTGGTGGTTGGAACTTCCCCTGCTCACTGAGGTGGCAGGAAGAAGACACCAAAGATCATTTGTAGGCAGGTGTGGTTTTTATAGCCATGGGTATGATTGGAGGGGAATTTTGGCTGTGGTTTAGGCAAAAGATTCATCTGTCTTATGTGTCTTCGGTAATTGACTCTTCTGGTGTCCTGTTTCTTATTAATAGAGGGAAAACTTGACCTTTGGATGTCTTTGTGCTAGCTGAAAAGCTTAATGGGACCTGCAGATACTTTTTTTGGGAGCGGTCTGAGAATCTCATGGTGAAGTTTCCTTTGTTCACATCAGTGTTAAGCTGCTGTGTGTCATCTAAACTCCAGGAGATGTTGCTGAACCTGGAGCTGCAGGTCACTACAGTGTGTACCATGGACACTGTGGCTTCTTAGGAGCTTGCTGTTCTCCTAGAGCCCTGCTGGTCATTCCCGGTGGATAGTAGAGAAGTCAGTGCTACATCCCAACTTCCAGCTTCTCTAGTAAACTTATTTTGACATTCAAGCTGCCTTCCTGTCCTGAAGCACCCACATCTGTTGAAAAAATTCCTGTTAAAGCATTCCTGCTTTTAGATGTACTCTTTTCATTTTGGTGTCTGTGCAAGTAGTCATGAACTACTTTTGCCATGCCTTTGATAGTTGTAACAAGTTCATTTTTCACCTTTTGGTTATTTCTAGAAATGGAAAGCTTGACCACTGTCTCCAAATGTCCTGCCCAAATCTCCTCCCAAGAGGAGACCACCTTCAAAGTGCTGCTTGGAAGGAGTAGAGGGTGGATAACTGACTTACTCAACTCCCAAGCAAGCTACTCTAGTTAAGTTCCCTGGGGAGCTGCTTCACAGGAGCACACCCTGGCTGTCCCTGTGCAAGCTGGCTCTGCCTTCCAGAGTGAGAAGTGCACATTGCCATGTGCGTGAGACTGGAAAGGATTCATGGTCACTGAATCCTCTGCTATGGCAGATATCCACAGCCTTCTCCACTATGATCTGGTGTTCTCTGCTGTTGTTGCTTGAAATGGGAGCTGCCTTGGCATGTTGTTTGAAGCTGTAGTCCGGTTAAGATGGGTTTTAACTGAAATGTCTTTCTGAGCATGCCTTTTTTGCTGGGAAATGGTGGCTTTGCAAGCTGAGTCTGGGAGGGATCCTAGCAAGTGCTTCCTAATGGGAACTTGTGCTTTTTTGAACTAGGTTGCTGGCTCTTCTGGGTTTCTTTCCTTTAGAACTAACTTCCCATCTGCATGTCTCTTCCTCTCTGGGTTTTTCTGTGGGACGCATTTCTGTTTTCCAGGCAGTAGCAGCAGCAGTAGTTCAGACTCCACATGCTCTGTCATAGAGAAACCTCTGGATAAGTCCTTCACTAGTGAGTGGGAGCTCTTAAGTCCTTTAAACTTTGGCCTTTCCATAATCTGCACAATCCATTTTGCAATGTTGCACTCTTCCCTGCTTTGTCTGTTGGAAAGATGAACCTCAAGCTGTAACTCTGCTAAAGCATGCCTTTCCTTTGCTGCTTCCATGCTTGAAACAGTTACTCAATGTGCACTTGTTAGCCAGATACGTGAGAAATAGGAGACAATGTAGTAGGCTGCTTGAGCAAGATTTAAAGGTAATTGAGAAATAATAGGTTAAAAAAAATGCAGTTTGTGGCTTGTGTTAAATGCTCCTTTTAAAATACAGGGGAAAGAACTGAGCTGATTTTCTAATGGGAATTGCTGCAATATGAGTTCATAAAAAGGACAGCTAGATATGTACTCTATTATATTGAGCTCTGCCCTCTCAAAACTAGTTTTGGAGAACAGTCAAACAGCATGAGGCTTATACTAGCAAGGAAAATGTGGCAGTGCTTGGTTGATCAGCTTTATTTTTGCAGATACTTAAAAAATATCCTCGGTGGCTGGGGTTTAAGTGCCTCATGATTTTAAGTTCTTGATCTCTGTAGGGTTTAGTTCAGAGGAACAGGAGATCCAGATTTTGATGTAGTACTGAGGAAAGTCTGGGCTGCTCCTGGTCAGAGAAGTCACCGTGCCTGTAAAAACCCTGCAATCAGTGTGGGTTGACAAAACAAATCACGTCTCAGGACTCGACTTGTGGGGACTTCACCTGGTGTTGTTTTTATCCTGGACAGAAGCATTCCACTCTTTTGGTGTGGAGAGACCCTGGGCAGTATTGCTTCATAGTTCACTGACTTTCACACTAGTGATGCGAGTGGACAGCCTCAGCTCAGAAGGATGGTATCAGGGTTAGGAGCACAACCCAGGGGAAACCTTTGACAGATCATATGACTGTAGCCTGGGAATTCAGTTGCTTCAATCCTGCTCCTTTAAAGCTTGCTTGGAACCTGAATGTTTTATTTGGAGGAGGACAGTTAATAGCAAACTGCTGATGTGTCAGCAGGTGGATGAGTCCCATCTCCTGCAGGTTTGGAGACAGCTCTGTTGGGGAAGTTGTGCTGTGCTTTTGGCAATTGGGATAAGTGTAGCTTTTTGTGGTTTGGGATATTAACTGTCCTCTAGTGTGACCTTTCTGCATGTGGTGTCTTTCATTATCCCTTTCCTGTCCTGCCTTTTTTTGTTGCACTTGCTTGAGTAACCAAAAGTGGCTTTATACCTCTATGGAAGCACCAGTTACTGCAAATTAACCTACTAATCCCCTATGTAATGAAATGGAGAAATCCTGTGTTGAGACTCCCTGTGTGCAAATGTCTTGTATCTTGCAAAGAATTGGCTTGGAAATCTTGGTTGAAACTTGGAACATGTATTCTGGATGCTAATATTTTACAGGTAATGTAACAGAATTGTCTCTCTTGAGTGTGGAGAGCATTAAGTTTGTTAACTGAAGGAGAAATCCACCCCGTTTAACTGTTTCTTAGGTCATGATCCTTGCAGCTGGCTCATAATGTTGTGTTTAGATCCAGCATTGCATTGAATGGGCAGAAGAATGCAAGAGTGAGCTGAAGATTATCTGGGATTTGCAAAGCCCTCTGAAGTACAGACACATTCTCTGCTTTAGCTTAACATAATGCATTAGTGTTTGCTCTAATAGAGGGGTTTTAGTTATGATTATCTCTTGTTTTCTACCCTAGAAACACGACTATAAAATCTGATGTTTGTTCTGGTGCTGATGATCTTTGTCCAAAATGATCAAAGCAATAACATTTTCTCTCCTCCTCTTTTTATGTGTTTGCTGCCTCTCTGCGATTTGCTTTCTACTTCCTCTTAATGCAAGATCAAACAGGTTGGTGTAATTGATTTTCACCTCCTTACAATTGTAAAGCTTGTGAAAGGATCTTACAACTTGCTTCACTTCACCTTTGTGTCCTAAACTGAGAATATATAGGGCTACATCCTAAGAGTAAGAAGCCTTTATCTGGCTTATCTCCTATGATGAGCTCTGTATAGCACTTCCAGAAAGCTTCTCACTCAAAGACTAATTAGTGAGAGATATTTGCACCACAAGCCCAGAAAGAAGGGCTCATTATCTGATTCCGAAGTTGAGCAGATGGCAATGAAGATGTTGTTTGCTGTAATGGTAAAGTTTGGCCTCGCAGCAAAATTAATTGGAGCTCTTGTGCACATGAAGAAATATATATGCAGATGTGAAAATATGTGCATGCGTGTTTACACGTGCAGTACACCTTGCTGGAGTGTGTATATGATTATTTATAAAGTACATGTGTAGATGTACAAATGAAGTTGAATATCTTGAAGACTGGAGGAAGAGAAGCCTTTCACTGAACAGCTTCCTTGAGTGCTTTCTGACTGTGGGCATTACATCACGATGGAAAACAGTCCAGGCACTCAGTAGCTCCTGTTAGTTTCAAGTACAGCTGGATTTTACAGGGTGGGGTTTTTTCATGTCTGGAAAAGCAAAACAAGAAAATTAACGGATTCATTTGCGAATAAATGGATATTTAGGACTTGTGGATTTGAGGAAATGCATTCTCATTCCATATAAAGCCTCCAGGATCTCTGTTCACCTGCCTTGGGCACTCCTGGGATTGCGATGAAAGTTGGCTCAAGACTTGCAGAGTGGCTTTCAAAAGCAGGAGCCTCACACTTCGTTACAAATTTAGGGTGTTTGGGACCAAATCTTGGAGTCAGTAGGTTTAGTGTTGCTAGTTGCTCTAGGCCCTCCCTTTGTAGCCCTCCAAGACATGGACCTGGTGTGCTGCTGTGGTAGTTCTGTTGTAAAGACACAGTTGATTAAGCCAGATCCAACTTAGGTACTTTGGAATCTGTGGGTAGTCACTGTTATATAGACCAAATATCATAAAGAAGTTTGTTTAGTTGCCTGGTTTTCACAGGGCTGTTCTGAATTTCATTCTATTTTCCTAGTAGTTTGTTCTTAAAAATATCCAGATGCTCACTTTGGGACAGGTAAGCCCGTAAGGTGGGCACTGAATCAGGGGAATGGTAGAGATGCTAGTCTGAAGTTTGAGTCTGTAAGTCTTGGTAGCTGAGCTCTTGTAGCTGTAGGTCAAGGCAGTCTTGTGTTTTCCTTCTTGTGGCCTGATTTACATGGTGAGAACATCAGAGTTTCCAGATTTGGCTTCTCTTCAAGCAGTGTTCCTTCTCCAGGTTCTTTGTATGTTTTATATTTTGGGGGCGTTAGGTTCCAGTGACAGATACACAGCACTGCTGCTCTGTAGGAGCTGGTGGCAACTGGCCAGTGTTAAAATGGGATTTGAAGGACTGAGTTTTGCCCATTTTGAAGCAGATAGCCTAATTAAATTTTTGTTAATTGCAAGTATTGAATCTGAACTTGGAAAAAATGCTGTGGTACAGGTAGGTTGTTTTGCTTTTCAGTGAACTAATTTGTTTACCCCATGTCTTTCAAAGGCAAAAAGAAAGTTTCCCCTGATAAGATGGTGGAGATGCAAGCAAAGATCGAAGAGGAGAGAAAAGCTCTTGAAACTAAGCTTGACATGGAAGAAGAAGAAAGAAATAAAGCCAGAGCTGAACTGGAGAGGAGAGAAAAAGACTTGCTCAAAGCTCAGTGAGTACTATGCTTTGAGCAGTTTGTGTGGTCATGTGAATTGTCCCTTCCCTAATCATAAGAATATCTGGAGATGCATGGTAAGGTGCCTGTCAAACTTTGTAGAAAGTGAACATCACCCTTTGTTATTGTCAGGGTGAAAGAGGAGCTTATTCTGCTTTGAGAGACTATATGGGAAAGACAGACTTTTATTCTTTTGCCACTTCTTTTTAAAACTTTACTTAGTTGTGTAAGATAGCCTAGAAACATAAGTTAATCTCCCAAGACCTGTGAGGAGCAGCAGTGCTGTTGTGTAACAGGCCAGGTTTTCTGCAGCACAGTAACAGCCATGTCATTTTGGGTGTAGGCCTGTTCTGTTCTGAAGCCAAAAAGCTGCTAAGGTTGCACTACCTGATGGAAATAGACTGCTCCAGCAGCAGCCAGCATTCCTGGTTTGCACTTCAGCTGCTCTGCCTTGGTCTCTGTTCACTCCCATCTGTTTCAGGAGCTGCCCCTGGGCACTGCTGTGCTGGCAGGGCCCTTTTGGGCAGCAGGTGCCTTGAGTAGCCTGGTGATGTCATTGTGTACTTGCAGCCCCTCACAGAGGTGACTTCCAGCAGAGAGCACTTCCCTGCTGAGCTGGTTTTGCTTGAGAGAAAGTGGTGGGAGCTGGAGCTTGGGGAACTTGCTGCTTTCACTTGCACTGCCTCACCCCCACTTAAACCCTCAGCAGCAAGACAAGTTTTTCCAGCCCTGTGAGTGCTGTCTGGGCTATAAAACCAAGCTGGACCTGATGCCTGCTGAGCACAGTAGGACAGGAAATCTCACATCTACCTGTCTGTCTAGGCAAGAGCACCAGTCCCTGTTGGAGAAACTGTCTGCATTAGAGAAAAAGGTGATTGTGGGAGGAGTGGACTTGCTGGCAAAAGCAGAGGAGCAAGAGAAGCTTCTAGAAGAATCAAACATGGAACTGGAAGAACGAAGGAAGAGAGCAGAGCAACTTCGCAAGGAGCTCGAGGAGAAGGAGGTGGGGTTATTTATCTGCTGTGGCTGTCTCCACACAGCAATGGCAGGACACACCAGGATGTGTTACCCGGGTGTGGCTCTGCTCTGGAGGCGCTGCAGAAGCCACCCCTCCACAGGTCACTGACTGGCAGTGCAACCCCTGCAGGTCTGAGCCAGCCTGGCTCAGCCAGGGCTCTGTGCTCCTGGCAAACGCTTTGTCTGTTCAAGTAGTTTTTCCTCTTGTTCATACTGTTGCAGAGACTTTCTGTGATTATTAATGTCTGTGTGCTAAATGTTGTCCACAGCAAGAACGTTTGGACATAGAGGAGAAGTACACCAACCTCCAGGAGGAAGCGCAGGGGAAAACCAAAAAACTCAAGAAAGTTTGGACCATGCTTATGGCTGCAAAGTCAGAGGTTAGTATCTGAAGTCCTCAGCCAGTGATCCTGGGAGGCACTAGAGCTGGGAAGGGTGAGCCATCAGCTTTGTCATGCTGGAAAAGTGCCCTGTGTTTAGAAATGGGTGTCTGTGCTGTCCCTTTGGCTCACATAATTCAAAAATACTGAGTGTGGAGTTGGAGCTTTAGAGTGTAGAGCTTTTCCCCCACAAGGGTTATGTGTGAGATCCTGAGATATCGAGAACTTCAAGGAAAACCACTAGTTATTTCTGAAATAAAAGGCAAGTTGCTTGCTGGCAGCCCCACGTCCTGCTTTGCTGCAGCCCAAAGGCTTCTCTGCTCTGAGCTGCCTGTCCTTTTTGACTGATGCCCTTGGTACCTCATCCTCAGTCACTGATCAATGTGTCCTTTGGCTGGTAGCTGGAATTCCTGTTTCATAAAAAATGCATTTGGTCTTTGGGATCAGAAGTTTTCCTTGAAACCTTGCCAGGGATGCAACTTGTGTCATGTTTTTCATCTAGTCCTAGCTGAAGCAGCTTGGATTGGCAGAAGGCCAGTTTTGGTTTTATGAAACTGAGAACTTGATGCTGTTTTCAGACATCTCTGTACTGAAATATTTCAGAGGGTTTATTATTCAGAGATATTTTGGTACTAGTAACCAGAGTTTGCTTTGTTTTGTTTCCAAAAACCTCATACAGACAAAAGACTGGTCTCTGTTGCCATGTCTTAAATCTGATGCCTCTCAAATGCCTGTTTTGTTTTCAGATGGCAGATCTACAACAAGAGCATCAGAGAGAGATTGAAGGGTTGCTGGAAAACATTCGGCAGCTGAGCAGGGAGCTTCGTCTCCAGATTCTCATCATAGACAACTTCATTCCTCAGGACTACCAGGTGAAGGCAAAGCACCTGAGCCTGGGCAGGGGTTGTGCTGTGCTAATCTCAGTTCTCTTGCAGCATATTTTCCTGAAGGCTTATAGAAATAAGAAAAGCACATTCACCACATACTTAACTGGTATATTCAATATGTGCCCATGCAGTGGGTCTGTTAAAGATTTTTTTTTTTCTTTCCCCACTGGCTTGAAGTTGTGTTTGCTAATGTCTGATATTAACAGAAAGACTGGATTTTTACATCTTTGACATTCTTTGTGACTCGAGTGTTCAGAAAATTCACAAAGATCTTAAATATAATGCACACTATTTAATAGGAAAAGTAAGGGAAATTCTTTTTATAGTTTTCATTTCTTCCATATTACAGTGTTTGATTACTGCTGTCCTGATGGTGTTGGCATAATGGAAACCCCATGCTTTAGGGGTCTCTCCAGTGCATACAATTTGGGAGTGGTATTTTTCTCTTCTATAGTCTTCAGAATATAAATGTTTGGGGTTTTTTTGGCACGGGATATAGGAACAACTTGGAAGGGATCAAGGCTATTCTTAAGCAGCTTGTCCAGGCCTTAGGATGTGTGTTCTAGAAAGTGCACCTAGAGAGTAGATTGTGCAAGTCTAACACTTACTGTCCTGACTTCTTTATAGGAAATGATTGAGAACTACGTTCACTGGAATGAAGACATAGGAGAGTGGCAGCTGGTAAGAATGGCTGCCTGACTTGTGCACAAATTAATGTTAGTATGAGATTCTGAGGGGTTTCATTGAGCTCAGGAAAGAACTGGTGAAGCTGTAGTCAGTTTTACTGTGCACAGTAGACTTTACTAACAAACCTTTTTTTCTGCTTACAGAAATGTGTTGCATATACAGGAAACAATATGAGGAAACAGACACCTGTCCTGGATAAAAAAGAAAAAGATGTGAGTGACTGTTGAATTGATGTATTAAACTGTACAGACCCAAGTCTTGACACTGCCATTCTCTATTTAGAGCCAAACTGTCCAATTTCAATTTTCTCATCTTTTGAAGAAATGAGTCCTTGTAGTGTCACGAAAGCACCGTTGATCACTGTATAAAATAATTCTGATGCTGTTGTCTGACGAGTTTTTCTGGTGTTTTTATAGCCCTTTGAAGTGGACCTTTCCCATGTTTACTTAGCTTACACTGAAGAAAGCTTGAGGCAATCTCTGATGAAGCTGGAGAGGCCAAGGACTTCAAAAGGAAGATCCAGGCCCAAGACGGGTAGAAGGTGAAGAACTCTGGGGTATTTATATGCAGTGAGGGATTTACCCAAGGGAAGGCTTAAGTTCGTGTATGCAAATTTACCACAAGTCTTCAAACATTTGCTAAATGAGAAAGCAAAGGACAACATTTTTGCATGGTATAGTTCAGTGTCGCCAGGTGTAACAGAACCAAGTTGAAATCTCTTTACTGCACTAAATCTTGTCCAGAAAGACTTGTCTGGGGATTTTCTGACATTCTTTTGCTGCATTCTCCTCTTCCAGCCCCTTGCTTTATTTTGCTGCATTGGGTGGTCCAGTTCAGTGCAGTCACTGGTGCGATGGAGGGGAGAGGGCTGTCAGGGGAGATTTCAGCATTTGCTTCCTTGTGCTTTTTGTTTGATTGGTGTTGCTTATGGAGAAGTCATGTCGTGTAGTTTGGACTTGAAATGTGGCTGGTCCCTGTCTTTCCTAGACAGCATAATGATGTGTGTGTGGTGTTGTTTTTTCCCTTTCCTTTCTGCTCTCCAAACAGAAAACGTTCGGCCAAGCCAGGAGCTGTCATTGATTCCCTGCTGCAGTAGTGTGACCTGGTCAGAATCCCTATAAAAATCAGTGAGTGTATAAGGTTTGGCCAGAATATGGAATTCAAGAGATGGCACAGTTTGACATGGCTATAATTTTTTATTTTAAAAAAAAAGTATTTTTCCTTAGTTGCCTGTATATTGTATGTTATATTAACATAATATTAAACTGGTATATATGACTGATGGTTGTGAAACTCCATATATTAAATGTGTCGTGCAGGGAAACTCGTTGGCAATCCTTGTTGAAATGTATAGAAAATAGGGTTCTAGATGTGTGTTTAAGTGCTAGATGTTAGTTCAAAACAGTTAATGAAATCCTGAAGTTAAGGCTGATAAATCTGACTTATGCCCTGCTTTGCACATAACTGGCAGCTTTCACTGTTGTCTTCTGTTGCACTGATCTGTGTTTGAATGTAGTTGCTGCAACCCTTTAAGAGCATCAAACCTTTTTATTTAATATTCCTCACTGTGGCTGTTAACCCAATGGTGTTGTGTGTTAAATACAGTCCTTTTCCCTTTTTGCTGTCTTGCTGTACAGAGAAAGTAGCTGGGTAGGAAAAACACAAACCACAAAAGTCTTGAGATTTCTGAAAAAGGGACCATGCTCTGTGTAAGTGCAGCAGAAATCAAGGGTGTTTAATAGTTCCTTTACTTTTATCAGTTTGCTTGTGACCTGCTGGCACTGTGGAGAACGAGACCTTGGATATTAAGGCAAAAGAGAGCTTTTTTCCTTCTTTTAAGGCTTTGTTACTTTGGCAGCTTTTTATGCTTCAGGGCTAGAATTTTTGTGGGAGCGGTTTTGTAATGTGAACAGCTGAGATGATTGAAGGAGGATGCTGTAACACCAGGACTTGGTGTCAGCCATGGGGCTGTGAGCACTACGGCTCTGTTTCCTCATCCCTGGCTACAAGGCACTGGGCTGCCACCCTACACTGAGGATTAATTTGACTCTCCTTTAGTGAAACAGAATGAATTGCCACATTTTCCCAGAACAATGTCTCCTGACATAGCTGGTGCTGTCTGTGTTCCTGTGTAGACTGTGTGCATCTCTGTCTATGCTCTGATGAGAGGAAAAAAAAATTTTTATTTTGAACATAATGGTTAAATATTTTTTAACATAATGGTTATCTCTGATAATAACAATTTATTTGTGATGGCTGCTCTTTTTATTTGATATTTATGCTGCTAATAGACACGTATCACTTTAATATGTTGCTTTTGTGTCACAGAGAAAATGCATCTCCTTCAGACTGTGTGTATTTTATAACTTATCACATCAGCTGTGGGTATCTCAGCAACTCCTGTGCCAGGGTGGAGGGCCCTGCAGGAGTGACAGAAGGCAAGGCAGCTCCTCAGGTGTCCTGAGTCCTTGCTAGTAGCCACATCTGCTTTTACCAGAATGTTCCTGTGAAGTACTTAAAGCAGTTAAATCCCCTTTCTTCCTGTCATCATATTTATCTGGAGGTACCTTGAGCTCTGTTACAGCATCTGTAATAGTTAAAACTGGTTTTGTAAGGACATATTTTGCTCTGAAGGATATATTCAGTGCTATTCTAAAGAAGCTATAAGCTTTTTTCCTGGTGTTTTTAATGGTTTTTTTTACAGGATCATGACTTGGGAGATCATACTGCCCTCTCTGTTAGGGAGTCACCTAAATTCATAGAGCATACTGACACAAACAGTGGCATTTGTTTTTTCTAGCAGGCATTTAGAGGTAAATGCTCAGAAACCTTTTTGATTGAAGCTGTAGTTGGTTTTGCTTGGGAAGAGCTGACCTTACATTTAAAATGCTTGAATAGAGCTGGATTATCTCTTATTAACATACTTTTCATCAAACAATTCAGACTGAAAATGGCTTAAATGCTGCTTAAAGGCTTTCAGTTCTGACTTCAAGCAGGTAGATGTGTCCAAGCATAGCTGTGGCCTGTACTAGTTCTCAGAGCCAGGGATAGCTTCTGTTTCCTTTTTTGTGTTATATCTTGTGCTAACATTTATTGAATGATCTGCTTTTACAGGAGTTAAATCAGAACCATGCTTTCAAAAAGACCATGAAAAGTCTTTTACCTGACAGGTATCAGTCGCTTCAAGATACTGCTGAGAACCATGGCATTCTATTTAAAATATTAAAATATTTAAAATACTTAAAACATAAAGGCATACGATTTACAATTAAAATAACAGTCCTGCTGCTGAAAACCTCAGTACTCTGCATGTTTAAGTGAGCCTTGGAGCAGGGGAAAACAACAAGTAATTGCTTGCACACCTTGAATTGGCAAATTGGAGAAGCTCCTGTTACAGTGGCTGGAAGAGAAATTATTTGCTCTGTAAGAGGACTTTATTTAAAGTGGATCATTCTCATGGTCATGTGCCCTATCAGTCTGGCTCACTGGAGCAATGTTGTGTTTTGTTGAAGTTCTGGGAAGTTTCTTGTAAAATCAGGAAGTTTGACTTGTAGATTTACCACATGGGCCCTCTCTATAGCCCTGCCCATCTGTGAATGTCTAATGGGCCCATAATGTGTTATAATAAGGAAAGGATTTTATTTATATGGACTTCTAAGAGCTTAAAACAGCCTTTCTTGTTGCAGGTCAGTATGTGCTCTAGAGTATTTATCAAAACTCCTATTACATAACTTATACTGTGTGTGCTCATCTTCACATCTTGCTAACAGAAGAGTCTCCTCATTCCAGAACGTTGACCTTAACAATGAGATTTTTGCTTAATGTTGTGGAAATGAATTATTTCATATTTAACTTGTTCCTAATCCTTTAAGAGGAGGGGAAATGGTCCTTAGTGCCTTTCACTGACTACGCTGTCTGCACATGTCCAGCTTTCACCTTTCTCCACAGTTCTGCTTAGCCAGGCCTGTCTAGAGGGAAAAACTGCTAGTCTCTCTCTATAATTTGTCTTTCTGTTCATTGGTTTTTAACTCTGTTTATTTCTGACTATTTCTTGTTTTATTAAAGTTAATTCACTATACTGTATATATCAATATTGTATCCCTGGAGCATGTTCATACCATGAAATAAAATTCTTGATTCCTAATTCCACCCTGCGTGCATGTTTTCCACATAACATTATACACAGCTTATCTTTTTCACTCAGTTATGTCAGGAGCTGGCTGAGATGCCTCTGTAGCTCTGAGCTGCACAGAGAAGTTCCTGCAGGGAGTTTGCCAAGCCCCGGGGCAATGGGGGCAGCAGGACCTTGTGGAAGAAATGGACGGGGCAGAACAAAGAGCATTCTTTGCAAGAGTGCAGAGAAAACCAGCGGGGTGAGGCTGCAGATCTAGAGATGTGCCTGAGGAGCTGCTTGTGCCTCTCTGTAACCCTCTGCTGGGCTGGTCCTGGGCTGAGCCAGGGCACTGCAAGAGGAGCTTCTGGGCCCCTGCGTGGTCAGTGCTGGCCCTGCTCTGCCTCCGCTGCTGTGTGCGCTGCAGAGGGGCTCAGCTGATGTGCACACTGTCCTGGCTCGCTCTGCTGTGTAGCACAGGCCAGCCCCAGGCCGTGCTGCTGCAGGCGCTGTGAATTCAGCTGCAGTAGTTGGAAATGTCCAGCTGGTTCCTTTGCTGCATGCACTCTGTAGGTTCCAGGTGTTCTGTGACTCGGCTGATGCATGAGCCAAGCCCTGCACAGTCCTGGCCTCTGCTCCTGGGCCACGAAGGGCTGTGCCATATGTGCAGGTGTTATAACATAGGCTGTAAGTAAAGTGAGGGGAGAACTTGCTTGGCTCCAGACCTGGCTTCTCCCTTTGCAGCTCCAGCATGTACTTTGAGTTCCCAGCTTTCAGGAGCACGCCCCATTTGTGGCCTGGCTTTTCTCCTCTGCCTTTTCTTGGGCTTTTCCTTCTGCTTAGACCTGTGTTCCTCATGTTAGCATGAGCTTAATTCCATAGGAGAACAGATTGTTTGGCAATTCCTAGCCCCATGACCCTTGTTCCCATAAACTTGGAACTCTCTTAACTGTTGCTTTGTGTAACGTCCTATACAATGCCAGCACATGAAGTCCAAAAATATATTTATTTAAAGAATTCTTATAAATAATCTTTGAAAAATAGGGTCCTAGTTTAAAAACAAAAGTGGTTTTTCACTTCTGGCTCTTATATTCTTCCTGGAGGACTTGGTGTAATTCCTTGAGGAAATTCTTCATTGAGGTGGTGATGCCCTCTGCCACAGGACATGGCTTCTGGAATGGGAAAAAGGGGCTGTTAAAAGCTCACCACGGTTCTGCAGCTTGGGTTGGGCTGCTGGCGGTAGTGGGAGAGTAAAACAAAAATGGTGATCAAGGGAGAAGCTTGAGGGCTGTGGGCAGTGCAGGGAGAGCTGTGCCTCACCTTGTGCCTGGCTCTGCTCCCCCGGACCAGGCTGAGCAAGTTGTGGTAAATGCCCTCGAGGTACCTGTGGCAGCTCTGGCCCTCCCGAGCAATTGTGGCAGCTCTGCATAAGATCTCCATATTGTTATCTCTCTGGGAAAATACACGTGACTTTTAAAAAAATTCCTTTTGTATAGTCATGGCTTATTAGCAGCAGATTTAAACACTACAAATAATATATTTCTATTCTAAAGGATATGTGAAAATTGTGGTTTGAGGTGCCAAAACCTCCCTGAAGCTTCCTAGCTCCGTCCAACTTCAAACAAATGACCATCCCTGTGAGCATGAACAGCTCTGGGCGTGGGGCTGTGCAGCATCTCGGGCATCTCTTCTCCCTCCCAGGGCTGCTCCCTGTGGCAGGAGGGGTGTGGGGATCCCCTGAGGGGTGCTGAGCCCCAGCCCTCCGGTGAGGGCCGCTGTACCCATCGGATGCCACCGGGTGTGGCATGAGGTGAGGCCATGGGCTTTCTGTGAAAACAGGAACTCGGGGGCTCCTGAGCTGGGATTAGGCAGCAATTTTCAGAGCAGAAAGAGGCCTTATTATCTGCTATTAAATCTTGTGCTGTCTACAGAGCCTTCCCCCAGATAAGGGGCTGAAGAGGGATCCTGCGGCTCAGGATGCTGTGCTACAGGCGTGTCTGAGCTGGCGACAGTGCTCCGAGGCAAAGGGACATGTTCCTGTCTCTGAAAAGCTGAAACCTGTTTGCTGCCCAAGCACACGGTGGCCAGAAGCCAGCAATGCTGCTTTGGCTGGAGGTACAGCTGGGTGTGGGTGGGTGAGGGCACCTGTGCAGGGCATTGGGAGTGGTGAGAACGAGATGGGCAGCCCAACGTTTGTGCTGGGAGCTCACGGTGGGTTCCTTGCACCTCCACAGCACCACAGCAGGACAGGCAGGATCCCAGGCTTCCCACCTGCCTCCCACTGGCCTGTGCTCTCTTCTGGCCCCCAGCATCCTCCCAATACCCATCATGGCTATATGGCTGGGGCTTTTTCTTACCTTATAATCTGCAAAAATATTTGTCACATTCATCTTGTTACAGGAGACCTTTACGAAGACACAAAGGAGAGGAGCAGTCAGGCTCCAGGCAACACAGCTCCATCCTGATGTGCACACACACAGACACCCACCCACCCCAGGAGCACTGTGAACCCCGTGCTCATCGCCTTCCTCTGGCTCAGCATCGGTCCCTCCGAGCCTGGTGAAACTGTCTGTGCCTCCCATCAGTGGGGAGAGCACCGAGCAGCCCTACCTCCATCTGCTGGAGCTGGTCCAGCAGCTTGATGCTCTCCTTCAGCATGTTGGCCCGTAGCGTGTGTGTCCGTAGAGTGACCACGTCACCCAGGCAGGCTGACAGCACCAGGAAGGTGAGCGGGACCTGGGCCAGGATACTCATGGCTTGCTTTGGCTGGATCCCTTCAGCTCGTAGTCTCTGGATTTGTTTCTAACTGTGTGCACCTTTCTGGAGGAAGCACCTTAATTTATTACTGTAAAATTGCTGAAGCAGAAGGAAAATCTTATTTTTCCCTTATAGGCACTTTCCAAAGTTGCTCCCGATTAGGAGAGCAACAGCTCTTTTTTGTGCAAGTCAAAATTTTCTTCTGATCTTGCGTTACGAAATTTCCACTCTAAGATGACAGTGACAGGAGTCAGGTTATGTACAATACATGAGCTGCCTGGTTTGGGATTCTCCATTTCTCCAAATCTCAAGGCTTTCTCTACACCGGGGAATGGAAGTGGATGAATGGGTAGCCCACTGCTCTGGCACACTCCAATGTTAACACTTTTTATTTTCCTTTGAGTATCCTGAGAGCTCTTCTATCGTGTTTCATTTGAATATCTCCAGATCATGTAAGGTATCCTTCATCTGCACGCTGATTTCCGTCCCTGAGTAACCTGGGGAGGAAACAGAAAATACAGCAGAGCCGTGTGGGGACAAACCTGGGCAGGAGCAGGGCATCAGCCTGGGGGGTTTGTGGAGAGCTGGGGGCCCTTCTGAGCAAACAGGATCCCAAGCCAGTGTGGCATCCCGCAGGGGTGTGTGCAGGGAGATGCTGTGGGTAATCCTGCTGTGTCAGTGCTGGGAAACCCGGGCTCTGTGGCCCTATTGCAGCATTTCAGGGAGGTGGAGGCTGCCCTGTCCATCCTGCCCTGCTTGGGGAACAGCAGCCTGAGTTTTCAGACAGTGGGCTCTGCCAGCCCCACCAACCGGTGCTGCCACAGGAAATGGCACTGAGAAACGCTGAGCTGGGAAACTCTGGAGTTTTGTAATAACTAATAGGGATTTTTCTAACTCAAACAGCAACTTGCCACCAGATAACAACTTGTGAGCACTTGATGAATCCGGGAGTAGCCAGACTGAGAGTAATTGTTTGTCTGGTTGCGAGATGTCCCGGATGAAGTCAGGTGAAGTCACTGACACAAAAAGACCTTTGTGAGGGATTTGCCAGTGGAGAGCTGTGCTGTCTCCTGCGATGGAGAGCAGATGATGCTCTGGCTGTGTGACTGCATCCGTGGCCTCCAAGGATGGTGGGTCCTCACAGGCTGTCCCACTGGTCTGGGGTGAGTGGTGGTGGTGGCAGGATCCCTGCCTAAAAGTGATCCTGCAGAAGGTGATGGAGCAGTAGCCCCATCCTGCAGATGCAGGGATTTCTCCAGTGATCATGGTGGAAAGCTCTGAAACTGGAATCAGTGAAGAGAAAATGCTCAAATCACAGAAAAAGTTAACCTTTGGTCCGAAAGGTTAATCTAATCTGAAAGATTCAGCTCAGGCTGAATCATGGTGGAAAACTGCATCACTGTGTGACGAGAAAGCCACCTGTTGTGTTGGTTTGCATGGCAAGGTTTTGATAGTGGGGAGCTACAAGGCTGAGTTCTGTGAGAAGCTGCTGGAAGATTTCCCAGTGCCTGATGGAGCCAACTCCAGTTGCTCCAAGAGGGATCTGGTGCTGGACAAGGCCCAGGCATTGGCAACAATGGCAGTGCCCTAGGGAAAATCCCTGCACAACTGCAGCTGGAGGGGAAAGGAGAGAAAATCAGGAGCACAGTTAAGCCTGGGAGGAGGGGATGGGTGAGGATAAAGCGTTTCAAGATTTCGTTTTCATTTCTCGTTATCCTACTCTGATTTGATTGACAATAAGTTGAATTATTAGATAATTAAACTAATTTTCCCCCAAGTTGAATCTGTCTTGTCTATGACAGTAATTGCTGATTGTTTCCCCCTCGTCCTTACTCTGACTCACAAGCCCTTTGTTATGTTTTCTCCCTGCTGCCCAGCTGAGGGTGAAAGGGATGCTGTGGTGGGACCCTGACATCCACCCAGGGTCAATAATCCAACACAAGAGCAAATGAAAAGATTCCCATGTCCTTTCCCAAGGGTGGGATGGAGCTGATAGCAGTGCTGGCCCCATCACTCGCTGACGGGACAGCTCCAGCTCCAGTGGGGTCCCCACTTCCTAACCTGCTTTCATGTTACAGCAGTGACCTGTTTCTGGAGCCCTGGCTGTGCCTTCATCCCATCACCACCCAGGGATGAGCCCTGCCCTGTTTCCCCTCCAAAGAAAGGCGTGTGTTTCAGAAATGTCTCCGTTTTTCTCCTCTTGGGGCTCCTCGGGCTCTGTGATTTAAAGCATCTCCCATCTCACAAGAATCCTGCCCAGGCTCTCAAGCACCAATATCCCAATGGCTGCTAAGCCCAGGCTCTGCCAGAAGTCACAGCCACCAGCTCAGCTCTTCCCTCTTTGTCCCAAACCAGAAAAGATTCCGGGACAGCCACTGAGGCAGGGCCTTGAGGGTCTGCCTGGCTGTCACACCCCGCCTCTGATGACTGGCAGCTGCTGGCAGCAGGGACCATGCAACCACAGAACCACTGAATAGGTGGAAGGGACTCACAAAGGTCATCGAGTCCAGCTCCTGGCCCCGTCCACCACCATCCCAAAGGTCACACCGTGTGGGTACTGCCCACGTTCTGCCCTCATGCATTTCTGCTGCTGCCATGCCTGGTGCTGATAGTGCTGGGGTGTATCCAGGGCAAACCCCCAGGCTGCAGCTGAGCCCCTATTTCGTGCATTTAGAACATGTATAACAATTCCCAGCAGTTATTTGCTGGATTTGCATCCTACATGGGTGCTGCTGGCACTAAGCAGGTTCTGGTCCAAAAGCCAGCCCCCTCCCTTCCCTCTCCCGTCAGACAAGCCTTGCCCTGCCTGCAGCTCCACTTCGGCTCCTGCTGGCTCCCCCTCCAGCCCCTGCTGCCCCCAGACCCCAAAATCCCCTTCCACCGTGGCCCCATGCACAGGGTGCTCTTCCCAAACAAAGGCTCTCATCATTTCTCCTCCAGCCCTTCCTTTCCCCAGTTTCCTAAGCTACAAGCTGGGTGGGTTGTTTGGTGCCTTTTCCTCTCTCGAGGCCTTGCTCTCGGTGGCAGAGTGTACATGGCCCCAAAAATGCCAGCATTCCTGACCAGGGAGGCAGCTCCCCCAACGCTCCTCCTTAACTGCTGAAGGTAGGAGAGAATTGACAGCATAAACTATGGACACCAAGAGCTCTTAACTCAGTTGTTTATTGCTTAAGCCCAGGGACACTTCAATAAAATCAGTGCATAGTTAATATGAACAAAATAATAAAATGAAGACATTCAAATACATGGTAATTTGAATATATTAACTCTCATAATACAAATATTTTAAATAGAGAGAAGAACAATAAATTACAAATGTAAAAATTACATGTTCATTTGTTGTTGTGCAAAGGCAATCAGGCAGTAAGAGATCCCTAAAATGAGGTAGCAGTATTTTAAATATGATTGTATTCCAAAGAACTACCATGTAATTTAAAAATAAACCTTGAATACTGGCTTTTCCCTTTTATTTTGAGTCCCAAGCAAAGAAAAGCTCTCAACGGTCAGGAATTTTTGGTCTTGAATCTTTAGATTACACACTATAAAAATAAGTTATTTAAATAAAATATAATAATAAATAAACCCCAGAAGTACGATGCCAGCGAGCACCCATTAGATTCAAAGTTATCCTACAAACTCCTGTCCTCAGTATTAATAACTTAAAAGCCGCCTACAATAGAAGAGACACGCTGAAGTTGCAGTAACAGTTCCAGCCCCTCTGACCCATTTCCCCGACAGCTTTTGCTGCACGTCCCCAGCTCTGCTCCCAGAAATCGGCCTCCCCCTCAGCTGCAGCAACACATCAGTGAAAAATTCATCATTTCAGCCTAGATTTTGATCTCTTTACGAAGAGAAGATGATTGCAAAGAAACCCCCCCCCGTCACTGCGTGGAACAGGAAGCAGATAATCGGGTTTTGGTTTTGATACAGGCCCTGCAGGAGCAGATGGACGAGTTAAGAGCTCGGGCCCCTCGGCAGCCGCTCCGGGATGCTCTGCCCATCCCGCATCCCAGCTGGACGAGCCGCAGGGGAGAGTTAAGGGCGGCCTTGTCCAAAGAGAGCTCTCCTGCTGAGTGACATCCAGCACACGGCCCTTGGACGGGAATTTGGGCCATGCCCAGTGCATTCCCAGCCGGAGCCGGGTACCCCCAGATGGATCCTCTGGCTGCGAGAACTGCCTGGGTTTAGAGGGCTGGAGCAGAGCTGAGGAAGTGCACAAAACGAGAAGCAGAAAGAAAACAAAACAAAACAAAACAAAACCACTCGGCAAAACCTATTTTGGAGGAGCCAGCAGCAGCAGGAGCCCCCAGGGCGGCGGGCTGGCAGCGGCGCCCGTCTCACTGCACGCTACGGTGCCTGAACACCGCCTGGCTGAAGTTCCCCAGCTCTGGCAAGAAGTGGCTCAGGTAGATCTCGCTGTCATTGCTCAGGGAGCAGTTCTGGGGAAGGAAAGGCATAAATACATTAGAGCTGGCAGCACGGTTTAGCAGCTGGGACGGTGGGTAGCTGAGCTCCCAGCCCAGACCAATGCCTTGCTTGCCCCGTTGCCTCATAAATCAGCAAATAACTCAGAGTGGTGAGGGTGCAGGCCCGGGAGCTCAGGAATTGTCCTTTGCTCAGAACAAGCCACTGGCCCCTGTGGCCACCACAGCCTGGGCTGGTTGGGGCTGGTGGGAGCTGCCATCCTCCTCCCCCAGAGGCAGGCTAGCCTGGGCCACTGGCGGGTTCGCAGTGCCAGCTCTGGCTGCGTTCAGAGCAGGCTCTGCTCGGCCCCGTGGTGCCCTCAGAGTGGGGGCACAGGCACCGTGGGGCCCGTGGGGCACAGCTCAAGGAGCTGCATCCCCTGCTTACCTTCTGGCCGTGCAGGTGCCTCAGGTTGGTGATGAGGGGCTCGTAGATGTCCTTGCAGCTGGTGACTCTAGTGAGTGCCATGTCTGCCTGGCACAGCAGCTCCAGCTCCTTCCCCAGCAGCTGGGGAACACAGAGGGGAATGATCAGAAACATGTAGCTGAATTAAGCTGAAGTTGCTTATTCAGGTGTCCAGGACTGGTAGGAGGTTCCTCAGTGACTTCCTAACCTGCTTTCCTGTTACAGCAGTGACCTGGGCTGTGCCCCACGGCTGGGGCAGCTGGGGGCAGAGATGTGGGCTGGGGGCAGGTGCTTGGGCACAGCCAGGATCCACAGGCACGGAGCAGCCCCTGAGGGGCTAACAAAGCTACCTCAGCTACAGGGGCTGTGCCCATGGGGAGGAGGGCCCTGGCTGTGTCTGGATTTATGATCAATGTGTTTTCTGCCTGTCTCAGCATAGGCGCTTACCTTTGGATCCTTGAAGGCAATCTTCGTCACTCGGGTGTCATTGCAGGGGACCTGGAGAGGGGACACAGGGGGGAGTTGTGGTTATGAGACTGCCATTGTAAAACCGTAATTAGGAAACCATCTCCAAGGAGTCCCCAGCTGTGCCCTCCCTCTCCCAGGAAAGGACATCCTGTCTCCATCCCTCTCCAGCAGGCCACAGAGTGGAGGCACCCTTGATCTTTTAGCAAATTGCTTCCAAATAGGCTCCTGGACACGGGGCCTGGGTTTGCACAGCACTTGTTTGGGAAGGTGCAGGAGAGGAGCACTCCTGCGCTCAGCAGGAGTAGAGCAGGGACCCCTTGGCAGCTCACACTGCCCAGACCACCATGTCCATGTCCTTGAGTGCCTCTGTCACCCTGACACAGATTTTCTTGTTCCTCAGCACTTTTTTATGCAAAGTACCTAATGTCAGGTGGAGAACTTCATCTGACCCGACCCCAGGAGCTGCTTGTACCACTAAGTCAAGTGCTGAACACACAAGGTCTAGGCTGAAATGGGCCACGGTGGCCCCAGCAGTAGGTGGGATGGATTGAGCCAGCAGGAAGGGCTCCTGCCACCCAGGCAGGACAATCCAACCCCAGGCCAGGGCACCAATCCCTGTGGTGGCATTGTGGGTACCTGCCCTTGGGCACTGAACATCATCATCATCATCATCATCATCATCATCAATAACGAGGTCAGAAAGCAAAGCAAAGCCGAGAGGTGTAGCAGCATTTACCTGCACTCCTGAGCTGAACTTCTGGATCAGCAGGATGACCTCCTTCAGCATTTGCTGGTGAGATGGAGTCACGGCTCTGGAAGAGATGAGCTGGAGCAGGGAGAGTAGAATGAAAGCTGTCTTCAGAGAGGGGAGCATTCTGTCACCGCTGCCTGAGCACTCCCTGTGCTGTCTGGGCTGGAGGGCCAGGCTCTCTCTGCCTCTCTGCTCGGGACAGCACCATTTTTATAGCATGAAGAAGGGCCTGCGTCTCCATTGGGACTGCCAAATATAGGTGTCTTCCTGTGAGCACAGAGGATGCAGTGGGAAGTGAGACACCCCAAAGAAGGGCATTACGTAATGGTGGCAAAGACTTCTCCATACGTTGGATAATGTTATCTATTATTCTATATATACATGCAGATTTTAATCAGACAACTGGCCGATGAGGAGATACTGGGATGAGAAGATGAAAACTTCTTTTCTTCGTTCAAGGATCTATTTACTATTGAGCATGTTTGTAACGTGCTGCATTTGGAAAACCATGGACAGGTGCAGGACTGAACCAAGCACGGCTTGAATAAAGTCAAGGCACGACCTTATGTGCAGAGAAATATCCACTGGTGCTTTCCTGGTCTCCACAATGGCAAAGACAAACAGCTCTGCAGAAGGGTCTGCTCTGGAATGTGCATGGCTGGATGCCTGCCAGCTCCTGCCTTGGCTGTTGGTGTCCCTGGGGGAATGACGTGGCACCAGCAGGTGCCTGGACCTCTCCTCCTGCAAGGCTCCTTTTCCCAGTGCTCCCTGGGCCACGCTGGGGCCACAGCACCCTGTGCTACAGCTGGGCCACCACCAACAGAAAGGGGCATCGCGGGCATCAGCAGAGCTTCAGGGAAGAGCCTGTCACAGGGATGCTGCTGGAGAGGAAGAGCTGAACTGTGTGCCAGAAAGAACTCTCGTCCTTGGGCCATAATAGCAGTAAGCCCCAGCAAGCTCAAGCTCTCAAAGATATGAAGGAAAACCTCAAAATTTTATCAAGATGTTAAACATACTAAAAAAAAAAAGAAAAAAAAGAAAAAAAAAAGCTCTAGTTTGTAAAGGAAGAAGTAGCTCAGGGTGTTTTTTTCTGGCATGTGGGTATTTGGTTTCAACCAGGACTTACTCAGCTCTGTAGCACAAATCCCACTGAGGGAGGATGGCTCCTGTAGTGCCCAGCTTGGTGTCCCACACCATGCCATGGTGTCCCACACTGCTCCATGCCATCCCATGCCACGTCACATTGTCCCTCTCACGGCATCCAAGGGGACATGAGAAAACCAAGAGTAGTTCAACCCACTGTATTCTTGAGCAGGAGAACAGAGAAAAACCCATTATTATTTCCCACCATGGTTAGTCTTGTCAGCAGAAATTTTGTGGGGAGAAAAGTTGACTCGACAAAATGGCTCATTTCTTTTCCAAATTCTTAAACTACTTTTGCTGCTTCCTCCTGCATGCACAGGTGAACCAGCACCTTGTGGTTCTGCTGTCACCAGCTCCCCACAGCCCTGCAGTGCTGCTGCCCCAGCAGGGGCAAACCCTGTCCAGGGAAGCCCAACTTCAGCTGGTACCTACTTAGAGGCTTATAAATAGTGCAAATTGTTAAATTCATTTAGAAAATATAGAAAAATTTGTTTAAACCTTATTTTTTTCCCAATTTTTCAGTGAAGTCAAGGTATCACAGAGCCTGAGGGAACCTGAGGAAGCCTGAACTTCATATTTCAAACAAACCCGTTCCCAATTCACTGCACTTCTTCTCTATGGGATGACCATTGACTTAAGGTTGCAGTGTGTGCAACCCTGTGGACTGCAGCACTCACATTTGTTCATTTGTTCCTGTATTAGCCTGAAAGAATTTGTTTCCCTGAAAGAAATACGGTGACAATTGCCAGTCATTAAATCTCCTGTGAATTGGAAAGGCTGGGTCAGAGCCAGGTGGAGGGGCTGGGCTGCACAGTGCACTGGTTATGTCCAGCTGTCCCAAAGCCACTGTCCCTGGCTCTCTCGAGCCAAGCTGCTGGAGCAGGAGGCACCATGAGCCCAGGAAAGGCTCCACGGTGCCCCCACTGTGCCCTGGCACAGTGTCCCAGTGGGATCCCAGGGCTATGGAGGCCTGTGGACAGTGTTCCCATGGTTTTGGATTCCCCCACTCTGCAAACCATGCATGGGAGAGTGTGTGCCACCTCCTCCAAAGGCAGATAAAATCATTCCTCCAGCTACTGATATCGCAGCACGTACCTGCTGATGGGAAAAGCTGACAAGTACCAATTTGGGTTGTGGGGGTAGAAAATGGTACTTACAAAGTGGAGCCCAGTTCTAAGAAGCAGCATTGAGGTGAGTCTCATGTGAGAGGGGATCTGAGGTACCAGGAGCAGGGAACCAAAACAGCTCCTTCCAGAGTCCTGGTCAGGCAAGCTGTCCTTCCCAAAGGAACTGGGTTGCTGGGCCACCACAACCATGAGCCCAGTGCTGCTGACCAGAGCAGACACAGAATCCAGGGTATGTGAGCCTAGCCTGAATTGGGTCTCCTTGTCACGGAAGAGATGGTTTTGCTTTTGCTGGTTTTTGCCATGTATGTCCAGCTGTGGCCAGAAGCAGAATACAGATGTGTCCCAGAGGTCTATGCCCACCCTGCCTTGCCACCCCATGCTCTTCATGCTTGATTTAAGCCTGAGTAGATCCCAAACAATTCAGAGAAATTGGTTATTTTAGGTACATCATGCTCCTCTTGCCCCTATGTGGAGGAGAGCCCGGGGGTGATGGTGCACATTGGGCCAGCACTGGTTGGGCCTTTCCACAGCTGCATCTCTGATGATGGCACCAGAGAACAGAGAAGTCATCTGAAGAGACCCTCAGTGCAACCAAACCCAGAAATTTTGCTTTGTTCTGTATCCAAAGCCATAGCTTACCATACATAGCACCCAAAGCTTTTCTGTTTCCAGTAGCAAAGCCAAGGCTGGATGCCACAATCACCGCACAAAGGATGAGCAGAGGGGCTGGCTGGAGTCATGGCCGCAACCAGCATGGGATGGCATTGGTGGACATGGATGGAATTGATGGAAATCAGTGTCAAGAAACGGGTATGACCAATGGCTGTCAGATTTACAGGGGCTACAGCTCCCCGTGGCAGGGTCCCCCTCTCTACCCTGGCTCTATAGGGAATGGGGGAATGCCAGTCCATAATTTGATCTGTGCTGAATTTGTGCCTCCCCAGTTAAAGAGGCTGTAACTTCACCTTGGTACTGGGCCATGCCAGTGGCAGTCGGCTGGCAGGAGGAGTGGAAATGTCCCCACCCGGCTGCTTTGGCCACGCCTGGCTCAGGACAGCAGGAGGACCCCAGCACAGCTGGTGAAGAAGGTACCCACTTGTCCCAGGTGCCTTTCCTTTCCCCGCAGGCTCCTCATGCTCAGCTCCCTCCCCCTGGCAGGTTGAGCAAAGGAAGGCAATTGAGGCTCCTTCCCACCTTTGCTTTAGCAGCCAAATTCATCCCTGTGGCAGGCGGAGGATTTGGGGAGGGACAGGATGGGATCATGGCATGCAGAAACAATGCCAGACCTCAGGAGGTCCAGCGGGTGCTTTAACCGAGGTGATATAAATGGTTTCAGTTTGTCCTTGATGGCCTGGTTTTGGCTGACCCTACTAACCATTTTCTCATTTCCAACGCTATCCCAGCGTTGCCTTCTATGAAATCCTCACGGAGAAGCCATCACGCATCTTCCAGGCCATTCTCTCATGTGTGCTGTTCCTTATTTAACAAAACAATCAAATAAAACATTTCACAAGCTGAAAAAACCCAAATGTGGGTCAGGCATAATGTAAAGCATCAGCACATGTAGTATCTCTTGAATCAGTGGTTGGGTTTATTGGCTTTACAAGCAGCGAGTTCTCCCTTGTGCAGGGCTGGCAGTGCTGGAACCTTCCTGCTTCCCTCAGCCGCTGCAGCTGGAGGGAAGGGTGCACTACAGCTCCAGCAATTCACTTTTCCTGCCTAGATCAAATTACCCGAATAGGATGGAGCCAGATGAAAGAGAATTTGCAGATTTCATGGCATTCCCCAAAGGTGTCATCCTGCAGTAGGCAGAGAGTAAACGCTGGCTCCTGGCAGGCTGCCCAGAGGGGCAGCAAACCCCGTCATTCTGAAATAGATCAGATGATACTTGGTGTGACATTTAAATGCAAAGTTGCAGGGAGACAGCAAATGATTAAGCTTTTGAAAGCATCATCTATAGTTATTGCTTTGGTTTGTGGTGTTTAATTGTAGATAATCTCATCTGTGTTTTTTAATGTAATTTCTAGGGCACGTAAAAGCTCTTTGCCTAAAATGTGCCATGTAGGAGGAAGCTGCATGAAGAAGTTGCACCTGGGAGTAGTGAGTTAAGTAAGTCAGGATTTAACTTCAGGAAGGTCAAAAAGCAGGTTTTAATTAAAAATATTAAAAATTATTCTTCTCTGAGTTTTTCAAATACAAAGTACTTCAGGCCAGGTCTTATGCAGCAGTCTGTAAACAGGCAGCAGAGTTGTACTGCAGAAATAACGCTGAAGGAAGCATCAGAAAATCAAAATATTGGTTTCTTATTGCTAATGTAAATTCCACTTAGAAACAAAATGTTTAGACGGGGGTGTTTTGGAGACCTCTGGGTTTTCTTCCTAGTGAAAGTAGCTGGCACCCTGCTAAGTGCAAACACAGCAAAAGCAATCAGGGTACTGAGAAATGGATGCTGTGGCACCGAGCTGGAAGGGGAGCCTCTCACCTGAGCAGTGCGTGCCAAAGCCCTCCATCTCCTGCAGATCCCTGGCTTCAAAAGCATTTGCCAGGGCTGAGGCTGCAGCCAGACTAAATTACCTGGGAGGGATTCGCACCAATCAACCCTTCCAGGCCGACAGGCACAGCAGGTGTTTGGTGTTCCCAGGTGAGTGGCTTTGCACTGACCACCCCAGGCAGCTGCCTGAATCTCAGCTCCATTCCCTACAGCCGTTCACTAAATCGATATTTTCCTTCTTTCGCAGCTGTTATTTTTGGCTCGTAACCAGCTCCTCTGAGCTGTGCATGGATTGCTGGCTGGCGGTCGGCTGCTGGGGTCTCCCTGCTGGAAATCCACTGCCACTCCCACCAAAACGGGAAGAGGACAGACCCCGCCCAGCAATAAATCTGTGCCTCGTTTGCCAAGAACTGGCTCTGCTTGGCTCTGCACCCGGTGGATCATCAGGTAGGGCAAGGATCCCACTCCTGGGATGCTCTGCTCCTGTGCCACTGTCCCCTCCAGCCCTCCCAGGCTGGGTGGGGGCTGTCCCCGCGGGGCAGGGCAGGGATGCCCTCGCCGTGGGTCTGCCCCACTGTCTGCTCTGCTTCCTGTGGGCAGGGGAGAGCACAGAGCAGAGCAGCCCTTGCTGCCCCCGCCCTGTCAAGGTGCCCACCAGCAGCAGGATACCATTAAAGGCTTTAAAAATTTCTCTTATTGCACATAAACCCGTATTTTATTTTCTGGTCCAAGTGAAAACCTTGGGGCTGGCAGAGTCTCTTTTCCCATGCTGTTGGCTGTCAAGGAGCCTATGGTTTATTCAAATAATTCAATGAACTTTTAAAATAATTTTAATTGATTTGATATAGGAGAGGTTGGTGTCCCCACTACGCTTCCTGCGTTTTCCCCATCTTCTGGAAAAATGTTTTATGTCAAAGTATGTGTGAGGATAAACTTGAGAAAGGGCAAAAATGTGCCCAAAGTACTTCATAGAGGAACTGTGAGCCACGGCCTTGACTTGGGAAAAATAGCAGGGCAGAATTTACAAAGGCTTGGGAGTTGCTTCTGGTGACAGTGCAGAGCTGGAGTGTACATGTCATGCTAAAATAAACTGGTTGTACAGGCAAATTTGAAAAGACAAGGCAATTTTTTTTTTTCTGTTGATTGTATCTTTCAGAAAATTTCCCTTCAGGAAGTAGTACTAGTCAGTGAAGCTTCTTTTCTAAAACTGCAAACATAATGCAGGTTAGTAGCATTTTCCTATTCCTGTTCATTGCTTTTTTTGAGGAATTGGTAAAAGGGTAATTGCTAGGAAATCCCATTCATTTTCTTATCTGTGAGTGGTTTCCCAGTGACTGGGGTCACCCTGGCACTGGTAGCTTGCCGTTTCAGGAAATTTAGGTGGAAATAATCCTCAGCTGAAGATCTTGCTTTCTGCCATTACTCTTTAAGGCACCTATTGCCATCCACCCTGGCCAAGGCCGAGGCCTAAGAGCCTCTGCCACAGAGGGAAGCAGAGCTCGGGTGTGGGGGGCTCTGTCCTTTCCTCATTTCCATGGAGGAGCAGAGCCAGGCCCCTCAGCAGGAGGGGCTGGAGGTGTGTGCTGTGAGGTGAGCACAGCGCCAGGGGCAAAGGCCCTGCTCCATCCTGCCCCATCTACACAAGCCAGGTCTGCCTGCACCCTGCCCCTGTCAACTTCTCCTTGTCCCTGTAAAATGAAGGGATTCCTGCACCCTAGAAGAGAAGGAAAGCATGCAATGTCCTTAGGCTTGTTTATGCACCTGCCAAAGAGAAATGTCCTGATGTTAGGGAAATTAACTTTCTTTCACGGTGCTTTAAGGATTCTCCCTCTGAAATTGTGCTTTGTTCATACACTGCTGATTGTAAGGATTTAAAGAATTGCAAGTCCAGATTCTGTTTGTGGACTCCTACCAAGCATCCAAAGTACCCCTGACGTGCTTACAAAGACACAGGGACCCAGAAATTCCTTCCCTTAGGGCTTGCAAGGCTTCAGAAGCAGCAAGGCATGGTTTGTGCAACCTCAGGACTCGTGATGATCAGGCCCTTTGCATTCTGTAGCAGGCCACTCCCATGGCTTCTCGTTGTCACTCTCACTGAGAAGCAGATTCCCTGAGGCTGCCAGGCTCCAGGGCCCCTGGCCGCTGTCACACCAAGGGAAAGAGCTTCAGGAACATCTCAGAGTAGGGCAGGCGAAGCTCAGCATCCACACCCAATCTCTGAGACGCTTATGCATGTTCCATTTTCCCATTTGGAGACACTGCCATGAAGAATCAGAACATGACATAATGCACAGAGCGGAGAATTCACTCATTCATCTGGTTAGGGAGGGGCCTTTGCTTTATTCTGAAGCAAAACTGGCCTGGGGAAGATTCTGTCTTTGAACAGACAGTTAGGTTACCTCATACAGAAAGCAGTAGAAGTTCTCTTGGAAGCTTGTCAATTTTGGGTAGAATAGGGGGGGAAGCAATGAACACACCTTCAACCAAAGTGACACCCACGAGTGCTGACCACGAGATGAAGACAAGGTGTATTCCACTGGCAGAGCTCCAGCTATTCCGGAGAATCTGCAACTGGATCTCCCCCACAGCACATGCACAAAGAACATCTCAACTTTATTTTCACTCTTAAAGCATAAAATAACTCCAATTTTAACTGTGTGGTATTTGTTTAAAGTCTTTCAAATTATGGTGATGCCTAAGCCCAGGTACAGAAATAGCTAGGAAAGAAAAGATAAGAACATAATGTAGAAAGAGAAGTTTAAAAGTCTTCTAGCTTTAGACACTGGCCAAAATTGGTACAAATCTTCAACCAGAATATGATAGGAAGGAACTTCATTTTCAGACACCTACACTGAGCCCTATCAAGAGTATAATGTATCAGGTTAGGCTCTCTATAATATTTGTAATATTATTACAAGTAATTGTAATTGGCATTCTAATGAACATAGGAGCCTAGGGAGCTGACACTGCATTTCATGATCTCAGAGCACTGGTCAATGTTCTTCTTTATCCTGTAGAATGTTTCCACATACTCAGAACGGCCCAGGAGTTCAACAAAATCTTCATCGTGGGTGATCACCAGAAGCTGAAAGTTGCGTTGGTGTAAGCGGCTCTTTATTATCCTACAAAGAGACAGTACTGAGGGTGCATTTACCCAAACGCCAGGCTAACATGGGAGAACTTGCTAAGACATAGCACAAAGCCATTTCATTCTTGATAATGAAGGACATGAACCAACAACTAATCTAATGCTGGTCACCTACTCTTTTTACCCACATAAAAACCCCCCCTCAAATCATGTAAGAAATACCTTTCTCTTTTCCTTTTTCTTTTGCAGAGAGAGAGGGAATCTAAAACTACTCACAACAAAGATGTGACAGCTTAGAATAGAATTCACTCCTGCCAAATGGGTATTGAAAAATGCCCATTGTTAAGCACCACAAGGAGAGCTCACTTACTCTACCAGGGCGTGAGCCAGGGACTCGATGTTTTCTCGGTCAAGGTTGGTTGTAGGCTCATCCAGGGCCAGGATGCCACAGTTGAGACAGAAGGTTTCTGCTAGAGCAAGGCGAATGATGAGAGAAGCAAGCACCTGAGGAAAAGGAAAAACCAAAAAAAAATCACACAAAAAAAATCTCAAGCTTCAAACTGTTTAAAGAGGATCTACATGTAGCAACCTGTTTTACTGCCATTACAATCCATGACTGAAGTTTACAGTGCTGACCATCTACAAAACGACAGTAACTCATTACTGAAACACTACATTGAAACTTCGAGTTTGAATTCAAAGACTGACTCTACAAAGGAGTACTCAGAATTCAGAAGACACTGGAAGTAAGGATTCTAAGCTAAAAATGTTATGACGCTGCCATTCGCATTCTCCCTACACTCTGCTCCAGCCCACCCCACTGCAGCAGGGGGAAATTTATCTGCATATCAGTAAGTTTGAGTTACTGAACTCCTGACTTCTTACTAAAATGGAAGACAGTAGGATTTACCACCTTCTATGTTAGTTTTGCATCAACATGCATAATTGTATTTATAAGATCTTCTGAACTACTAAAACCTACAGAACCCTCAATGGAAAGAAACCGTGCTGCCAAAAATATTTTCCAATTATCATGATTGCTGGCATCACATTTCACGATCAAAGAAGAATTCTCAGAATTTCAGCTAAGAAACTCTTTCAAGTTTCACTCTCATTTACATAGGACTCCAACGCAACATCCTAAGCTATTCCAGGAGCAGCCACATTTAATAGAACAGACAGGTGGAAACAACCCTCCACATGTGTGGGTGTGGTTCACTGTGATGAAGCTCTGACCACAGGTATTGTCACAGCTGAAGTGTCACCTGGACAGTGTGTGTTACTGAAGCTGAATGGGCAGACCACAGAGTTGTGAGCTGACAGCAGAGGAGGAAATGCAGTGCCTAGAAGTACAGCTAGGTGTGATATTGGTGACATGAACTGAAAGGTTACAGTCAGCAGCAGGTGAAAGCAGCGTAACGTGGAGGAAGAGAGGTCCTATCAACTTAGAAGTAGATGCAGTTGCAAAAAGAAGACCAAGGGCTCTGGAAGGAAAAAAGAACGGGGAGGAAATCGATAGACCTGAAGCTGAGGTAACCTCAGTGGTAACTGGGAAGAGACAAAATGGGAGGACTTGAACTTGAGGAGAGAGGGAAGTCAAACCCTTCACTCCTGCAGGGCGTCAGCCTAGAGCCCATCTGAAACAACAGATTTTGGCAGCCCAAAGCAGGGCTCAGCTCTTCAGTCATCTGTTGTGTAAGAGCCAGCCAGAGCAAAGGGAAGCTGCACCCAATAATAAATTAGAGTTGGAGCTGCCTGCTCTTTGGTCACTCCACTCCTCTGCGCTCACGTGAGTCGGTTTTCAGAGTGCCTGTTGTTGTGCACTGAAGGTGAAGAGCCATTACCTTTTGCCCAGCACTACATCTTCCTCTCATATCCAGAGCTGTATCTCCCTTCACCATCACTACCCTGTAATTGTAATTCCTTCTTTTGTCAGTGGCTGAGACATTCTCATCCGCATCAGAGCGAATTTCTATGTATTCAATGTCTGAAAACAGGAAGGAGACAGTTTGCATGTTATCAAAAATAATAAAAAATGCCATCGGATTAATAGTAAATGAGAGGTAAAACATGTAGTAACACCAAAAATTCTGTTTAGAACTCCCACTAATAGATCCATCTTGGAAATGAACTTTTCCAAAATGGAAGGAATAAATGCACTGCCCTGTGACAAAAAAAACAAACCTTAACCTCTGGAAAACACAGAAAAGTGGGAATTAACTCTATTTATCCTGCAAGTTACTATATAATGTGCAATAAAAAGATTATAGTAGTGAAGAACAGACACAGCCTTTGGAATGGAACCAGCTATTTCCCATCTTGTGAATGAACAATTCCACATGCAGTGCTCAATATCAAATGGATACATATGGGTAAAACTTTAAAAAAAAGTTATTACATACCTTGTCCTCTGTAAATACTTCGCCACAGGTCCCGAATTATTTTGTTAATTTCTTCCATTTTCATGCTATGAAATGTCATTATTGCTCTAAAAAAACAACAGCAAACCATGTAAATTGTTAGAGATGCAACCAAGGAGTGCTATGAACTGCTGGGGGCTTTAAGGCAGGTGGCAGCTCCCTTTCCATTCCCTTAGTACTTTTACTAAAAATATAGAAAATACTAGTTTATTTTGGACAGAGAAGTACCTAGAGAGTAAGAACATGCCATTGTGTAATAATTCTATGCTCACAAGCAGCTCAGTTTTAAGAAGTAGGAGGCAATGACAACAACTATACTTGCAGTCACTCAGTGGAGAATTACTTTACCTGACTTTTAAAGAGATTTATGATTTATGTGTGAGGTTTATTTTCGCCTTGACACCAGGAAGATGAACCTGATGTTCAGCTTTCCAGAACAGCAGTTACTCTTTAGCACAGTCCACCAACAGGGCAAACAACAGCAGGAAAGGAGAACCTGGAAGTCTCCCCAGAGCAGAGAATTCCTACTGAGCATATAATTTGTAATTACCCAAACAGATATTATGACAAGGACTACTTCTCTCTTCAGCAGCAAGAGTAACAAAGGATATAATTAGTAATTTTTAATTAAATGTCTCTGCTTAACACAACAGCATGACTTTAGCTCATTAGCAGATCAGGACACTGCATTTCTAACTTGGCTTTTAAACTTTCTTATGTAATGAAAAAATGCTCACTGACTTTATGGCAATGTCTTCTTTCAAAAAATGTGGTGGAAATAAAATATCCTTTTGAAATGGACTTTTACATATACTTTTTCTACTTTTGCTCTTCCACATGTTCTGGGGAATACTGAGGTATCAACTCTAATAGATTTTTTAAAGTAAAAAAATAAAGTGTTTTCAACGATTTACTTAACCCCAAGAATGCATTCCTCATCAATATTTATCATAAATTTCTAAATCAAGTCAATAAAGATGATCTGATAGCATGGAGCACCCAAAATGTTGGCTTTCCCAGCCACAGATGCAGCTTTGGCCATTAGAGTTAGCATTTTGCCTCGCTGATTTTTCAGGTGATTACCGCTAAGTGATGCTTATCTATTTTTCTTGAAATTACAAGACTGTTTTCTTGTTAAGCCTTAAATAGGAACAATAGATGGTTTGATAGCATATAAAAAAAATTCTAAAAAGGAAATTCTTGGAGTGCATTTCCATTTCAACTGAAAGGGAAGACTTATACATGCTCTGGCCAACTTAGACCTTCACACAATCAATTTTGGATTCGCTTACATTCTAATATTATGTTTAATTTATTTAATGTTATTATCAAATCAGCTCAGAACAGGGTTCCTCTAGAATGTCCTTTCAGCTTGGAAAGTTCTCATTTATTTTGTTTCTCTTCTTGACCATTATGCTGTATCTTCAACCACATAATTACTCTTCTGTGCTCCTTTTTCCAGCACTTTTAAATAGAAGGCCAAAATTCCATACTTTGTTCAAGACATGGATGTATTGAGAATTCCTACAGTGGCCAAAATGTTTTTCTTTCTTTCTTCCTTCCTTTCTCTTTTTTCATTCCTAATATTTATCTTTCTGCCACTGAGCATAATTTTTCTGAATTACATTTCCTGAAATGTATTCACTGATTCCAAAATCCTCTCCCACTGTCCATCAAATTGTTCACTGCTAATTCCATCATTATAACCAAACAAACAGGGTTTTTAGGCAACCACGTGTTTTATTTTGTATATGGTTACCAATTTTGAGATGCTGTTTTTGCCCAGTCTGTCCAACACTAGCAAACAAGCTTCCAGAGGAAACATAAACAAGAACAAATTTGCTACACTTTCCATCAAATGCCAGACATATTTATGATCTTTCTTTCTTTAATATAAGCACAAAACCACCCACACTGAAAAAGGGGAAAAAAACTCTTCTAGATTGTAATATTCTTTATAACATAATTATTTACCTGAGAAAATGCCATGGGAAACAAGAAATCTACCTGGCATATCTTACTCATGTTAAGATATGACCAGAAGATGCTAAAATATATTGCTACAGAAATGAAAGCAGAAGGGCTCAGGTTCAAAATGAAGGATTTAAACATGGATTTCACCTTTTCTTATCTCTCTCCTACTGTTGTACTGCAAATATAAGTCCTACCGTGTACAATCAAAACTTCAAATAAGTCTTTCAGAGAATTGAGAATACAAATATCAGACTTATCTATGACTGTCTTAAATCCCGATCATTACCACCAATGCATTTAATACATGTACATTACAGACATGAACTTACAAATTTCCTACATCATACCCTGTGCAGGACAGTTTCATTTACTTAGGAAGTGATAGCTTGTTATGTTTTCTTAATATTTAAATGCCAGAATGTATAAAGAGAAATTATACAAGTCAAGGAATCCTATCAATGTACTCTAAGTTACCCTGGAAGCCTGAAACAGAAAGCTGCTTTTGCATCAAGGTTATCAGTGCAGATAAAGATGAAAACATTTAAGAATCGCCCTCATTTGACAATACTTACTTATCAAGAGCCTTGTAATAAAGGTCCAGATCTTTGTTCACCAGCTCTGTTGTTCTCATGACAATCATCATGTCCCTGTATTTTTCTTCTGCATCTTTGAACTGGGGCTCTCTGAGCTCCTTTCTGAAGCGAACAATCTCCTCCTCAAAGCCTCGCTGGCGGCCCAGAGCAACGTGATGGTTCCTCTTCAGAGATTCTATTTTCTCCTCCAAATGTTTTTGTTCGCTGCGAAACCACAATTGATACACAAGTATATTCGTATTCAGTGTTTCAATTTTTTAATCAGGGTTTTAATTTTGAGTTTAGGTTAGGCAACAGCTCATGGTATCACAGCTAGAAAGTGCATAACGGTACTAATGCCACTGAAATGAAGACACTGTTGAAATAAAAAGAGTTTTATGTTTGTTAAGAACATATTGTAATCATTATTCTGAGTGGGAGAAGCAAGTTGCCAAGTTCAATTGCTAAAGTGCTATATGTAGAAACAAAAAAACCTCATTTAATGGATGGATACTGAGCAAAATAAAGATGAATTATTGGATAAGCTCTAGCATGCTTAATAAATATTTAACATGCAAGAATCAGCAAAAGGGTAATTACTTTTCAAAAGTGTTTATTATCTAAACAATTATTACTAAACTACTGAAGAAAACAAAATTTGCTGCTAGGAACTAAATGAGCAGACTGAAAATAAAAACTACATACTCTCCTCCAGAAGCATGAACTATTTAAATGTGGATTTCTCAGTAAACATGATGAAAAGGACTGGACTGGAACAGGTATGAGCAGGTATCTATTTCTAGCCAGAAGCACTGTATAATTTCACTGAGTCACTTACACTGATGTCATAGGGATATGACACAAACACAGGTGTGAAGGAGGAAGTGGTCTGCACCAACGGGGTGAAAAGGGGACCAGGACACACTAAAACAGAGACTACAACATTCAAATGATGTGCAAAGCACACCATTCTGTTTTGAAGGTGCTTACTTTTTCATCTGGGGGACTTTCATTTCTCCCATCTCCTTCATAAGTTGTTTTATATTGTCTTCAACTTCTTTCAGCTCTTCATTTCGCTTCCTCAAAGTGAGGTTATCCTCCAGCCACCTTTCCCTTACCTAGCTCCAAAGCAAGCAAGAAATTGTAGAATGTTTCAGTTGTTGGTTATCAATTACAATGTATCAATAGTGCACGACTCTGAAACATGCTGCAAGCATAAAACAATCGACAACTCCAAAAAATATCACAGCGAAAATTTACCTTGTCCTAGAGATAGAGCATAATGGAAATCAGCAGTGTTATTTCATCTTTCAAACTGGAATAGCACTTAGCAGTGTTTACTACCGCAAGTGAACACAAGAGTGATTCTTTTTAGGAATATTAATCCATGTTTCTACCAGGACAGGCAGTTTTAACCAAGGATGGGATTTAAGCAAGTCCCCTATCTCAGTTCTGCAGCAGTAGACAGTAACTGAAGGGGTAGAATGGGGAAAGACATATTTCCTAAAAGAATGTAAACAATATTTGAAACATATGCACAAGAATTTAAAGGACACAATAAATCTGGAGTAGCAAGCAAGTTCTGGTACCTGCAGTTTGTACTTTACTTAGGCAGGTGTCCTCCACATAAAGATTCTCCTGAAAATGCTGACTACTATCCCACCAGACTTAACTCTATAAGATGATAGTTAGAGATAAATGGTTTTTAAATTTGCACATACAAATCTCAAGACTATTTTCAGCCTAATGCATGGACAGCAGCTATGCTGACTAACAACTGATCAAATAAACCAAGAGGAAGTTAATTTCACACCACTACAGGCACAGGCAGACAAACC
Organism: Regulus satrapa; assembly: GCA_013396955.1. Classification (NCBI taxonomy): domain Eukaryota; kingdom Metazoa; phylum Chordata; class Aves; order Passeriformes; family Regulidae; genus Regulus; species Regulus satrapa. Next base: position 412,360 of record VWZN01018308.1, read on the forward strand.
AAAACTAGGAATTATTTCAACTATGCCAAGTATACTTTAAACAATATATCCACCTTTTGAGTGTCAATATCCTGTCGGGTCATTTCCATCTCTTTACTTATCTTTTCCTTCTGTTTCTCACAGGCAGCCAAATGAGAATTGACTTCATCAAGTTCAGACTCCTTTTGCTAAAGAAATATTAAGAAAATGGTGTATGATTTAAAAACAAAAATACTTTTGATGCTAACTTCTTATTGACTGGTTTTTAGATTACCTTTTTATATTCTTCCTTTCCTTGTTGAATATAGTTTTCAATTTCTTTCATGTACTTGTTTATATCTTTAACTTTCTCATTTATGCCATTCATCTGCAGAGAAAAGATTCCAAATGAAATATGGTCTTATGTCCAAGAACAGATATGCTCTGTATCAAAGACACTGGATTACATTACTGCCAAAGCACAATTCCTTATTGTAACTTCTTTTAGTTTCCTACTAAAGTCCTCAGCTTCTAAAATCCCTTCTTAGGAGGGATTCTTAGGAGTGCTTCTTAGGAGCGTGAAAATGTTTCCCAAAACGAGTGAGGGCCACTTCACCTGGGAAGAACCGTGTGTCTCCTGGCAAGGATGAGTGATGGCCATCCTTGCTGCTCCTCTTGGGCCTGTCAGGAAGGGCTTTGGAATGCCATTAGATGCTAAATTTTGACAAATGTCCCAAGAAGTCTATTTTCAAGACTACCAAAGGTTAATTGCAATTTAGTTCATGTCCTGACTGACATGTTCCTTTTCTTCCCTAAAAGTTCCATCAATCTAAAGCAACTCCTGGAGTCACTGGTGTTTCCTAAGAGCAAATTAAAACCACAGCTTCCATCCATGCCTGAAAACAGTATCAAATTCTATCCCACAGCTATGCTGAGAGCAAACATACCTTCTCTTGTGTTTCTTTACTACTTGCAGTCCTTTTATTCACCAGTTCCTCCTTCTCCTGCTGCAATTTCTCTAACTTGGCATCCAAAGGAAGTACTTGTTCTTTTGCTTCCTGAAAAGTAGTTGGAAAAAGTAGTTTTTAATTTTGAGTTCTGGTAAAGACCAATAATTCTTCAAGCAGTAGAAGAAGTAATGTGGTTACTTATTTCTTTTTCGTGTGAATTATAAAAAGGAAATGTCAAAATATGTATTTTAAAAAGTTCTGGAAATTCCCAAAGACATACAACAGCAGCACGGGACAAATCCATCCTATTGCCTAGGACTAGAGACAATATTAATTCTGACAAGATCATTATTTCTAATCTCAAGGCCAACAAAGCTAAGGGTTAGACAATTAAGGGTATTCCTCACCTTGATCTCTCTGCTTAAGGACTGAACCTCAGTGGTTAACTCCACAGTCTGCTCCTCCAGCTGCCGCCGCCGCTGCATGCTGCTGACAATCTGCAGCTTCTCTGCCTTGAGATCATTAACTGCACTCTTCAGCTGCTGAATCTGGCTCTGCTGGTCCTGCTTGAGCTTTTGATTTAACTCAATTTTACCAGTAACTGCAGATGAAAACAAACAGAGTCAATCTGTTATTGCTGTAATCCTTCTGAAAATTCATCTCTAAAAAAACAGTAACAACAAACTAGAATACAGTTACTAGAGAACATAAAACAAGTAAACTACAATTTTAATGGCAAGAATTTTGGAACATTACTTTTAGCATAAAAATGAAATTAACACGTTTGTAAGACCTACCTGTATCCCACAAGTGTTTTTTCTCTTGTTTTTCTTGGCTTACTTGAAGCACAGTTCTGCTTAAATCGACACCTAGCAGCTTAGCCTCCTGCTGAGCAATTTTTCGTTCAACATCCCTAATATCAGTCTGAAAGCATGAGGAAAAGTACCATTACTACTGTATCAGTGCTTAACAATGAATTTTTAAACAGAAAGTGCAGGATTCCTCTTTCTATTCCCCATATATTCAGATGGCACTGAACCAGGAAACACTTGTGAGTGACCTATAATGGCTATGAGGACTGAAAACACTTTGGTGTACTTGTGGTTGTGCTCAGTTCTGGACTACACCTCTGTTTTTCAGTTCATATAGCACAGTATTGAATCAGAACTCAAGGGACTCTGCGGTGCTCAAAGAAAAACTTCTGTTAACTGAAGTCTTAATAGTATAAGATCACCTATGTTATACTGTTTGGAAGTATTTTCAAATAAGGACCTCAAAGTTTTGTCATATTACTGAATAACTACACATTTAAATGCAAGTGAATACCATTATATGTATTGAAAATAGTTACCACAGCATACCTGATACCTTTCCATCAGAGTTATATCCTGTAAACGTGCTTTGGCACCTTCTTCCTCAGACAAAGCTGTCTGGAGGAGTGATTCTTGTTCCTCTATCTCACCCTTCAGTCCTGTTAAATCTCTGTTTGCATTCTGGATCTTGTTCTTCAGGTCTGGAATTTCCTTATCTTTGAGTTCATCTACAGTTTGCCTTAAAGAAAATATAAATCTCTAAAATTTCCTTGGTCAGAAACAGCAACATAAATTGAAAACATTCAAGATGATAAAATTCGTGATACAATTTAGTAGTGGAAGACTAAATTTAGTTTAAAAAGTATCCCCTTAACCTTGCCCACATTTAACTAAGCTCATGTTACCTACCCAGCTGAGGTAACAAATCCCTCATGATAGGTGAGATTATTACAAACAGGCAAACAGAATCTCTTTTGGTCCTTAACTTCATTACAGCGAGTGCTCAGGATAAAGTACAAAGCACTAAACAAGAGTGCCCTCTTGTGAACAAAAACCCTACCCTCATATATTCTCAAATTCCCTCAAAATGCTTATCCCAACAATGGCATTTGGAAATGAATTAACCAGCCCTAGAATAAAGCCTCCTTAATGTCTGCCTAGTTTTTTACAATCCAAACCCAAGCATTTGAGAGCAAGCAGCCTGTGACAATATGGCTTCCTTTACCGCAGCGGTTTAAGACTCATCATTTCATCACGTTTTTTCTCTTTTCTTTTAAGCTCAGACTCTGTTGACTTCAGCTTGTCTGGGGCGAGGCGCAGTTTAGACTGCAGATCACTAATGACATCTTGCAGTTCAGCCTCTGTCTGAAAAACTCTTTGGCAAACTGGACAACAAGACTGGTTCTCCTCTGTCAGTTGTGTAATGAACTGTGAATAGACAGCAGTGGCTCCAGCAAGCACAGCTGGGTGAAAAACAAACAGAAGACTTCCGTTAAATTAACAGTGCATCATCAGCTAAAGCAGTATTTCAGAGGAAAAAGTAAAGCTATACATGAACTCACCTCGTTGTTTGGAGCTTTTTTCAATTTCATCTTGAAGTTTGTTCAGGTCACTGTCAAAATCTTGACTTCCACAAACATCAAAAAGTTTGTTTTCATGATAGGACAACTGCTCTTCCTTTTTTTTCAGCTCATTACTGGCGTGAGTTTTATCATATTCTACTGATGCCAGTCGCTTGCTGAAATATTAATGCAGAGACTCTTTTATTTACCCAAACACAAAGATTTAGATTGTTTAACCAAAACATGGAAAGGTTATCTGAAATTGGAATTACAGAACTATTCACCAGCTCTTCTTCATTGATTTTTTTCAGGCAATTATAGCATGAACTTTTTATTCATCCAAGTACAGCATAAGTGTTTAATTTTAAATGCCTTTTGTTTTCTAGATGATTACTGATGAGAAACTTCCTACTCTTTCTAACAAATGGTTTTATATCATCAAATGAAACGAGGAACAGATAACCACACATGAATTTGTGATACAGTCACTAACCACTCGGTGACTTACAAGAAAATCAGAAGACCAGCAATTCCCAGCCCCAGGCACATTCATTTAGCTAGAATTAATACAAACAACTGAGGGTGTTCCAGAGAACTATTCTGCTATCTGCTTTTAGTGCTGCCTTTGACAAACTACAAATGTGATTTTATTAACTAGCCCAAACTGTATCAGCTCTATATCACAGGAACATCTACAGGATGTTTTCTCTGTATTTGCAGATACTTAAATAAACACTACTGAATTAAAGTAAAAAAGTATTTTCAACATATTATGTTTTCCAACACTTGAATTTGTAATTACATACAAACTTGTGGAGAAATAATGGATTACATTAATACTTACTTAAGATGAGCAAGAGTATCCCTTGTCTGATTAATCTTTTTATTTTTACCATGAAGCCAGTCTTCAAGTTGTTTTTTATTGGGAAAGTATCCCAGCAATGATGTTAATTCCTCAGAATGTCTTGATTTTACTTTTCTAATCTGATCTTCTTTCTCTGCCTGGGGAAATGAAGCATTTAAAATGAAATTTTCCTATCCTCAGGTTTATAACCATCAATGCATTTATTAAGCCAATAGCTTCTACGAAGCCAGACATAAGCTCTACAACTGATGATTGATAAACACCTGAAAAATACACAAATGTTGGAGGAAGTGTATCAATTTCATGCCCCTCTCTTATGAGATATTGACAAAAACATTACTTTGTCTTTCTTCAGCATGTCCATTTGGGTAATTGTTGTGGTGTGTAGATTCAACTGCTCCATCTCTTGATCCAACCTCCTCAGAGCTTTGTCCAGGTTTATTTTCTCATTTTGCAGAGTCTGTACTTCCTGTTCCAGTGTTTCTACATTGCTGTTCCTCTCAGCCTTCTCCAGCTCATGTTCCTATACCAAAAAATAAAAGCCAAGAAGACACAAAGAATTACAAAAATCAATGAAGTTCTAGCTAAAGGAAACAGAAGAAACCTCTTCAGCTGCCTGGCAGCAGCATCAGTAGCTCTTACAGGAATGGCACAAGATTTGTAAAGAATACATGCAAAAGGACAAGGGCATTACAGAACTATTCATTGGCATTGGTGTGGGGCAAGGAAAGGCCCAAGCAGATACTGGATGCAGTCCTGCAATGTAGCTCTGCCCCAACTTACTCATGCTTTTACCAGAAGCTCACCCATACTTAGTTTGATTTTCTGTATTTTAGTATCTACTGTATATTAAAATTGGAATTACCCTACTGAGGAGCCTAGAAAAAACACTGTCAAGCAGAATTCATGTACTGCTAACAAGCATAAAATATTTGGCTACAAAGGCATAGCCAGCTGCTCAGCTGGAACATAAAATGCTTGTAACTTCACTTCATCAGATAAAATACTTATAACCAACTAGGCCATCTCACAGGCAAGTTATCTCCAAAAATGCTGGTAGTAAGGAACTTTCAATTCAGTTTCTGGCCCAATAATTTGAGAGTAACCAATCTCCTATGCCAGCTGTGCTATTACCCTGTTTACAACTGCCCAAGCAGAAGTAGCACATTGTATGTGAGGAGTGTAAAAAAAACAAGGTGGTGAACAGACCCTGCCCCAAAGGGTTCACTGTCTGAACAGACAAACTGACAGGGTACTGAAAGGGCAGAAACTCATCTGAAAGAGTAAATTGGGGGGGGAGGGGGGTTAATGGGTTTGGGTATATTCTTTTAATGATAAAGTCACAAGCTTTTACTTTAGGCTTTTAAAATGTCTTCAATTACACACTAACTTACCATTTTGCCAATCTCCTCATCCAACTCACTAATCCTGTCTGAAAACCCCTCCAACTGCTGCAATTCACACTTTACATTCTTCAGCTCTGCTTGTTTCTTATTTTGAATGTCTGACTTCAGGTCAATGGTTCTTTCTAATCCAGTTTTCTTGTCTCTTATTTCATCTACCTGTTTTTGTTTCATTGCTTCTTTCTGTGCAAATTCTCTCTGAAAGAAGATCAGCAATAATACATTCATTATTCTTTTCACAAGAAAATATTTTAAAATCCTTTTCCACGCCAGTGTGCCAATATTCACCACAGTAAAACTGCGAAATACTGAGAAAACTGCAACTTGCACAAAATCATCTGCTGAAATGTTTTGAACAGGGAAATGAAGATGCATTGTACCAGTAGCATTGTGTGACAACAACTCCATTTTGAACGTGACTTCAACAAGAAGTTGATTATTTTTAAACCAGCTGCCCACTGTAATTCTTCCTCAGTTTTCTAAGTGAAAATTTCCTCAGTTTATCAGTGATCCATCTGCATGAGGACTACTAGAAGAACCTCTCTGATGAACTCTCCAATAGCCTTGATGACCACTCCTAACTCCAAAACTAATTGCCATAGAAAGATGCAGATGATACATAAGCAAGAATTCTAGAAAAGCCAATTTCAGTTCCCCCCCCACTAACACTTTATTCCAGCATCATAAAGACCCCTATGGACCAATAAAACACTAGTGGCCCACACAAATTACACTACTTAAACAACAAAATTCTTACCATCATACGATTTGCAGCTTCTGTTTCTCTCTCCTGTCTGTCCTTCACCAACCTGCAAAAACTGGCAACGTGCCTTTCAGTGAAAGGTGCTCGCTCAAACCCCTCTAATTCCAGCTGTGCTGCCAGAGACTGAATTAGGGAATCCCTGGTCACAATGTGCTCCTGGTGACGATCTGCCTGCAGTTGAAGACGACCTCCACAAAAGGAAAAAGTGACACAAATGTTTAAAAACTGAGGGAGAAGATATGCCTAGCATTCAAAGCCAGTTGAAAGCCTTTGAAACCTTCTGAGTATTTTGGAACAATGCAAAAAGCTACGGAATAAAGACAAGCTGCTATTTCAGGTGACTAAATTTCTATTAGTTAAATAAATCAATAATTGAAAAGCAAGCCCCTAAAGTCACAAAAAATATTATTCTGATTAAAAAGGCATATTTTATGTTCACATATTTACATATTTTATGTAAGCATATATTCTGTGACTCAACTATGACAGCTTTGCTGAAATTCCCACAATCCATCAAGAAAAGGATACACAACTGAAAGGACATGACCTTAAAGCCCTCTGACTTGTCCCCAGTCCCCACATGGAGAATGCTGGGCACTCAGCCTTCATGCTTTTTCTCTATTATATGACAAAATGTAGTATATGCTCAGCAAAATGCACATTAGAGACTCCTGGAGAAAAGCACCAAAACTTGGCCACCCTCAAGACACTCACACCTGTGCAGCTGAACCTGAACTAATTAATATACATTTTAGGAGTTTTCAGATCACTTCAGTTATCAGTAGTTCCATTCAGATCTTAATTACATTAGAAAATGTACAAGACTATAAATGAAGTCTAAAATACCTTGTTCAATAAGCAGCTCTGATTTCTCACTGTTAAATCTCTGGCACTCTTTAGTGGCTCTATCTAAATCACGTTTACAGTCCAACAATCTCTTCTCCTTCTCCTTCACTATTCTCTGGTGGTTCTGGTATCCATCCCTTAGTTGTTCATCTGTTCCTTGAAAAACCTGTACATCACATACAAATTTTTAAGTCAATTATTGATGTCTTTAAAATGTATAGTTTTTACAACAACAAAATTAACATCTTACATATAGAATTTCTACAATAAGAAATACAGGGGGAAAATCTGTAGCAAGCAAAACTGGAAAACTGCTTTTCTTAGACTGATAAAGAAAAATAATGTAAGTTTTTTGTCATAAAGGCAACCTTTTCCATCTTCTGTTGCAAATCTTGATTATCTTTTTCCATCTGCCGCTTCCTGCTCTCAAGGGCCTTCACATCATTGTCCAACCTCATGACTTTTGTGAGATTCTGTTCAACTATGGCCAGAGAGCTCTGCAAAAGAATGTGGTAAGTAAAATGTCTCATCAGTTCATAACCAACTGAATTTGATCAATTGATTCCACAATCAATTATTTGAGGTCCAAAACCTCCAGTTTTATTAAATGTGTTTTTAAAATAGGAAACGTTAAGTTTTAGTTTGGTTTCTGTTCTTAACCCTTCAATGACTGTTGACAGATTAGAGGAGCATCTGCCAGGTGAACTGAGATATGCTTGATCCTGCTGCAGGCCAAAGGATTAGATACAAAAGTGCAACATTTTAACCAAGAAATTCATCCAGCTTTCACTTCTTTTATTGTTTTGTACTACAGCATTACCATAATCCTCATGGAGATTACCTTTAGAGGCTCAAGCTGGTTCTCAATTGATATTACATTCTCCTTAGAGGCAGCCAGTTGAGCTTCTCTGTTGCTGAGATGTTCCTGGATCTCCTGGGCTTTCTCTTTGTTCTGTTTTAGATATCTCAGTTCTGTCTGACACTCTTTTACTTTCAAGCTTTGTTTCAGTCGTACCTGACGCAGGGCTTCCAGTGCTTTGATATACCTTTAAAAAAAAGCAAAATTTCAGCTGCTTAGGCAATACAGCAATACTGATGCATGAAACAGCATCTTAAGACATTTTTATTAATATTTATGTTACAAGAAGACTTTTTAAACTTAGTTTTTATTTAATAACAGTAAAGAGAAAAACCTTGTTGCCGAAAAGATCTCATCAAATTTTTGTTTCAGGGCCTTCCCTTCACTCAAGGGCCAGTTGGATTCTTCTTGGTGACAGAAAATGACATTGTTAAGCACAGATTTGGAAACACCAAGGGCGCTGATCATCTCCCGATCTATTTCAGCACACTTGGAACTCAGACTGACCTTCTCACCATGCCTATGGACATAAAGGAAATCCCCCAAGAAGTTACTGGCAAGCTTCTCAAAAAGTTAATGGCATTTCAACAGTATCACCTCATCTGAACATAGCCCTTAAAAAATTCAACAAGTAGCAATTTTTAAGCACATAATTACCACGCTCAGCAAAGGTATTTAACACTGCCAGTTTTTGAAGTCAGACTGTTCCACATATTACAACTCTGAGGAACCACCAGAGGGGGCAGGAAAGCTCTTGAGTTAAAGGAATATATTTAACCAGTGAAGACGGGAGTTAAAAACTATCTGGAACTAAAATGATACCAAAGGAGCCTGGATACTCCACACAAGGATACTTTCAAAGGGTATGGCTGAACCCTGGCATGATTTGGGTTGGAAACATCCCTACTGCCTACATCATTCCCTCTGTCCTGAGCAGGCATGCCACTCCCAGAGCCAGGCTGCTCCAAGCCACATCCACCCTGGCCTTGGACCTTCCAGAGATGGGGCAGCCACAGCTGCTCCGGGCAACCCGTGCCACTGCCTCACCACCCTTATTACTAATAAAGTTTTCAAATAAATGCAAGTCAATCGATATTTCTTAACACCATGGCTATCAGATGTGGGATTTTTCAATCACCTAACTGATAAAGTAATGAAACTACACATCTTTATAATCTAAAAGCACTAGTGGCTATGTCAAGGAATACATTATGTCATTTTCACTTATGTGATGCGCAAAAATATAGCAAGTCCAAACCTATCTTCACACCAAAGTAAGAAGAAACACTTGCCAACTTACTTTGTTCTAGTAATGACAGATTCCAGTGTTTTAAATTCTGGAGTCTTGCCTTTCTGGGTGCAGACCATGGAGCGCTGGACAGCTAGGAGCTCCCCATTGACATCTCGGAACTGTAACCGAATCTGAGCTCTAACGTCGGTCTCGTTGGCAACCTTTTGTAGGAGGGAAAAAAAAAACCCAAAACAAACAGAATGAAAGAAATTCTTCTCCAGATCCAAAGGAATGTGTGCCTCTCCAGCTGTGGGGTATGTTCTTATCACTCTCAGCTCTCTGCTTTTCCTCATTTCAGCTCATCCCTGTTTTATTCACAACCTGGAGTGTTGTACTTAGGAGCAAACTCACATTACATCTAGTCACTATGACTTACCTTTGGATCATGAACAAACGTTTTTCCTTTGGTGCCAGGAGGAAAATCACCGGTGCATATATATTTAAGACATTCGATAATAGTCTAAGAAAACAGAAATAAGAATATAGTTATAATGACAAATTTGGAGTAACCAAGATGGACTATAGGCAAATCCACAGTAGCAGCCCAAACATTTACAAATTATTTAGATATGTACAGAGGGAGAAACAACATTTTAATTTTTGAGTACCATGAAAACATGATACTTAGCAAAAGCAGTTTTAATCAGGATCTGAATCAACTTCAATTTTGAACAAATATCAATCAGTGCTCTTCAAATTCTAGGCAGGAAATCAGATTTCTAATAACACTAAACAACACAATGTTCTATAGCAAACAGCATGACTTTTGCAATATTACTAATAAATTTCTGTAGAAATTATTATTCACATGTTAAAGCCTTCCAGACCTATTTACAGCTCAAATCCAAACATACAGTGAGCCCTTACCGTTTTCCCTGCACCATTTGGTCCCACCAAAATAGTTAAGGGATTAAAGAAAGTGATGACTTGTTTGTCTTTATCTTCCACCCCGAAACTCCTCACTCCGAGGATACTCATTTTTTCAATCCTCGACATTTCTGCTGAACAACTTCTGCTCCAAAGTCAGAGGTGTAAACACTGTAATTCCTATAAAACGGAGCTTTGTGAAAAATCCAGTAGGCAAAAACCACAACAGATCACTGAAAGCTGACTAAAAACCTACACAAGCACAACATATGATGAATATATTTAAAAACACAGCTCAGGTTCTTCAGTAACTGTTTAAGGTACAAAACATAGGAAGGCAAGGCCTTATTTAGTTCAAACTGAGAAATTAATCAACTCCAAGCTGAGTGCCATACTATATATGTGAAATACATATATATATATATATATAATGAAATCAAATAGAATGGCCCCAAATAACCTCTTCTTCCACTCCACTGCCTTCAGGATGCCCCACACACCAGAGAAGCCCCAATCAATATTCCTTTCCCTCTGATTGTTGTACTGCGACACTGAGCACCGTGCAAGCTTTGGCAGCACAGGCACACCACGCTCGTCCCGGCGGCGGCCGTGAGGGGAAGCCTCGAGCAGCGGCCCGAGCGCGGCCGGAGCTGCCGCGGGCGCTGAGGGCCGGGCGGGCGGGCGGGAAGCAGCCCGGGCTCCAGGGCCC